>JARQOD010000004.1:544542438-544588559 GCA_033576555.1 Oophaga sylvatica | reverse complement strand
ACTCTGGAACGCTTCAACGGATCTTCGCGATTCTGAGACTGTTTTCTTGTGACATATTGTACTTCACGTTATAAGTATAATTTCTTTGATATAACTTGCGTTTATTTTTGAAAAAAACACAAATATGGCGAAAATTTTGAAAATGTTGCAATTTTCAAACTTTGAATTTTTTTTCCCTTAAAACAGAGAAATATGTCACACAAAATAGTTAAGAAATAACATTTCCCACATGTCTACTTTACATCAGCACAATTTTGGAACCAAAATTTTTTTTTGTTCGGAAATTATAAGGGTTAAAAGTTGACCAGTGATTTCTCATTTTTACAACAAAATTTACAAAGCCATTTTTTTAGGGACCACCTCACATTTGAAGTCACTTTGACGGGTCTATATAGCAGAAAATACCAAAAAGTGACACCATTCTAAAAACTGCACCCCTCAAGGTACTCAAACCACATTCAAGAAGTTTATTAACCCTTCAGGTGCTTCACAGGAGCTGAAGCAACGTGGAAGGAAAAAATTAATATTTAACTTTTTAGCCACAAAAATGATCTTTTACAAACTTTTTTTTTATTTTGACAAGGGTAAAAGGAGAAAATGGGCAGATAAAGTTGTTGTGCAATTTCTCCTGAGTACGCCAATACCCTATATGTGGGGGAAACCCACTGTTTGGGCACACGGCAGAGCTCGTAAGGGAAGGAGCGCCGTTTGACTTTTTCAAACTAAAATTGGCTGGAGTTGAGATTGGACGCCATGTCGTGTTTGGAGAGCCACTGATGCGCCTAAACAGTGGAAACCCCCCACAAGTGACACCATTTTGGAAACTAGACCCACTAAGGAACTTATCTAGATCTGTTGTGAGCACTTTGAGCCCCAAAGTGTTTCACAAAAGTTTATAATGCCTGGGTGTGAAAAAAAAAAAAAACAATTTTCCACAAAAATGATTAGTCCCAAATTTTTGATTTTTCCCAAGGAAATTGGACCCCAAAAGTTGTTTTCCAATTTGTCCTGAGTACGCTGATACCCCATATGTGGGGGGGAAACTGTTTGGGCGCACGGCAGGGCTTGGAAAGGAAGCAGTAACGTTTTGGAATGCAAACATTGATGGGGGTCATGTTCCGTTTGTAGTGCCCCAGATGAGCCTAAACAGTGGAAACCCCCCACAAGTGACCCCATTTTGGAAGCTAGACCCCCTAAGGAACTTATCTAGATCTTTGGTGAGCACTTTGAACCCCCAAGTGCTTCACACAAGTTTATAATGCCCGGGCATGAAAATAAAAAATCCTATTTTTTTCCCACAAAAATGATCTCTTAGTCACTAATTTTTTATTTTCCCATAGGTAACAGGAGAAATTGGACCTCAAAAGTTGTTGTCCAATTTGTCCTGAGTACGTTGATACCCCATATGTGGGGGGGAACCACTTTTTGGGCGCATGGCAGAGCTCGGAATGGAAGTAGCACCATTTGACTGTTTCCAACCAAAATTGGCTGGAATTGAGATTGGACGCCATGTTGCATTTGGAGAGTCCCTGATGTGCCTAAACAGTGGAAACCCCCCACAAGTGACCCCATTTGGGAAACTAGACCCCCTAAGGAACTTATCTAGATCTTTGGTGAGCAATTTGAACCCCCAAGTGCTTCACACAAGTTTATAACGTAGAGCCGTAAAATTAAAAAATCATATTTTTTTCCACAAAACTGATCTTTTCACCCCAATTTTTATTTTCCCAAGGGTAACAAGACTCCAAAAGTTATTGTGCAATTTGTCCTGAGTACGCTGATACCCCATATGTGGGGTAAACCACTGTTTGGGTGCATGGCAGAGTTTGGAAGGGAAGGAGCGCCGTTTGACTTTTTCAACGCAGAATTGGCTGGATGCCATGTCGTGTTTGGAGAGCTCCTGATCTGCCTAAACAGTGGAAACCCCCCACAAATGACACCATTTTGGAAACTAGACCCCTCAAGGAACTTATCTAGATGTGTGGTGAGCACTTTGAACCCCAAAGTGCTTCACAGAAGTTTATAACGTACAGCGGTAAAATAAAAAATCTTTTTTTTTTTTTACAAAAATGATTTTTTCGCCCCCAATATTTTATTTTCACAAGGGTAACAGGAGAAATTGGACCCCACAAGTTGTTGTCCAATTTGTCCTGAGTACGCTAATACCCAATATGTGGGAGTAAACTACTGTATGGGCGCACGTCGGGGCTCGGAAGGGAAGTAGTGACGTTTTGGATTGCAGACTTTGATGGAATGGTCTGGGGGCGTCATGTCGCATTTGGAGAGCCCCTGATGTGCCTAAACAGTGGAAACCCCCCACAAGTGACCCCATTTTGGAAAATAGACCCCACAAGGAACTTATCTAGATGTGTGGTGAGCACTTTGAACCCCGAAGTGCTTCCCAGAAGTTTATAACGTACAGCCGTAAAAATAAAAAATCCTTTTTTTTTTTTACAAAAATGATTTTTTCGCCCCCAATATTTTATTTTCACAAGGGTAACAGGAGAAATTGGACCCCAAAAGTTGTTGTCCAATTTGTCCTGAGTACGTTGATACCCAACATGTGTGAGAAAACGACTGTATGGGTGCACGTCTGGGCTCGGAAGGAAAGTAGTGACGTTTTGGATTGCAGACTTTGATGGAATGGTCTGGGGGCGTCATGTCGCATTTGGAGAGCCCCCTGATGCGCCTAAACAGTGGAAACCCCCCACAAGTGACCCCATTTTGGAAAATAGACCCCACAAGGAACTTATCTAGAAGTATGTTGAGCACTTTGAACCCCTAAGTGCTTCACAGAAGTTTATAACGTACAGCTGTAAAAATAAAAAAATCCTTTTTTTTTTACAAAAATGATTTTTTCGCCCCCAATATTTTATTTTCACAAGGGTAACAGGAGAAATTGGACCCCAAAAGTTGTTGTCCAATTTGTCCTGAGTACGCTGATACCCAACATGTGTGAGAAAACGACTGTATGGGTGCACGTCTGGGCTCGGAAGGGAAGTAGTGACGTTTTGGATTGCAGACTTTGATGGAATGGTCTGGGGGCGTCATGTCGCATTTGGAGAGCCCCTGATGCGCCTAAACAGTGGAAACCCCCCACAAGTGACCCCATTTTGGAAAATAGACCCCACAAGGAACTTATCTAGAAGTGTGGTGAGCGCTATGAAGCCCCAAGTGCTTCACAGAAAATTTATAACATACAGCCGTAAAAACAAAAAATTCATTTTTTTTTTACAAAAATGATTTTGTCGCCCCCAGTTTTTTATTTTCCCAAGGGTAACAGAAGAAATAGGACAAATTGCACAATAACTCTTGGGGTACAGAGTACGCTGATACCCCATATGCGGGGGTAAACTACTGTTTGGGCGCATGGCAGAGCTCAGAAGTGAAGGATTACCGTTTGACTTTTTCAACGCAGAATTGGCGGGAATTGAGATCAGACGACATGTCACATTTGGAGAGCCCCTGATGTGCCTAAACAGCAGAAACCCCCCAATTCTAACTCCAACCCTAACCCCAACATACCCCTAACCCTAGTCCCAACCCTAACCACAAACCTAACCCTAACACACCCCTAACCCTAATCCCAACCATAACCCTAATACTAACTTTAGCGCCAATCCTAACCCTAACTTTAGCCGCAACACTAACCCTAATGGGAAAATGGAAATAAATACATTTTTTTAATTTTATTATTTTTCCCTAACTAAGGGGGTGATAAAGGGGGGTTTGATTTACTATTTATAGCGGGTTTTTGTGATTGGCAGCTGTCACGCTAAAAGACGCTTTTTATTGCAAAAAGTAGTTTTTTGCATCACCACATTGTGAGAGCTATAATTTTTGCATATTTTGGCCCACAGAGTCATGTGAGGTATTATTTTTTGTGGGACGAGGTGACGTTTTTATTGGTACCATTTTTAAGCACGTGACATTTTTTGATCGCTTTTTATTTCGATTTTTGGGAGGTTAGAATGAACAAAAATCAGCAATTCGTGAATTTCTTTTGGGGGAGGCGTTTATACCGTTCCGCGTGTGGTAAAATTGATAAAGCAGTTTTATTCTTCGGGTCAGTATGATTATGGCGATACCTCATTTATAACATTTTTTTATGTTTTGGCGCTTTTATAGAATAAAAACAATTTTATATAAAAAATCATTATTTTTGCATCGCTTCATTCTGCGAGCTATAACTTTTTTATTTTTTCGCTGATGATGCTGTATGATGGCTCGTTTTTTGCGGGACAAGATGACGTTTTCAGCGGTATCATGTTTATTTATATCTGTCTTTTTGATCGCGTGTTATTCCACTTTTTGTTCGGCGGTATGATGATAAAGCATTGATTTTTTGCTTAGTTTTTTTTTTTTTTTTAAGGGGTTCACTAAAGGGGTTAACTAGTGGGACAGTTTTATAGGGGGGTCGTTACGGACACGACGATACCAAATATGTGTACTTTTATTGTTTTGTTTTTTTTATTTACAGGAAGAAATGAATTTATAGGGGAATATTTCTTTTTTTTTGATGATTTTTTTTACCACTTTTTATTTTTATTTTTTTTACTTTTTTACTTTGTCCCAGGGTGGGACATCACAGTATTTTAGCAGATCGCTGGTGTGACAGTGTGCACAGCACTCTGTCACACCAGCGATCGCTCTGGCATCGCTGCAGGCTTCCTCTGCGCCTGCTCTCAGCAGGCACTGAGGAAGCCGCCTCCCTGCAGGACCCCGGCGCCATCTTGTGTGTCGACCCGCCACCACAATTGTGGGTTACCAGGGCAATGGGGTACTCAGAGCCGAGCCCATGGAAGTCTATGGGGATTGTCACAGGTAGCGGTGGCTCGGTCTGTGGCCCTGGCGGGCTGGCGTATGTTGGGGGAATATTTACAGGGGATAGATTTATATACAGTTCGTGACGCCACCTGTAGTCTCTGGTAATTTTGACCAGCGCTGCTGTAGATCTCTGAGGGATGGTGAGGCAGCTAGATGTCGGGTCCCCTACAGGTGGGACTCTTCCCTCAGGTCGATGGCTAAGGCAGGGTTGTGCAGGCATGCAATTAAATAACTCAGTCTCACACCGTCAGCGTCTTTCCATACCTTTACTTCAAGTTGTTCAGGCAGGTCCCAGGGAGGCTGATGGGGTTGATGGAGGATGAGCTTTGAGGCAACGGCTAAGCAAGTTAGGGGCCTCCTTTACTTTCCAATGATGATGAGTCCAACCAGCGTAAAGCGTAGTTCCCTCTATAACTCCAGCTATTCCAAAGCTGTGCTGCCCGGTCAGTTTTGTGGTTGGAGCCTTCTTCTGAGAGAGCTGAGTTCCAATTCCTGTCGTGCACTGACTCAAGGTTCTCACTCTCCCTGACCCCAGTTACGTACTGACTCTTCAGGGGCTGCTTTCCGCGACCTAAGGTCCGATAAGCCTCTGGTTTTCTTACCACTATGCGTGCAGCTATAGTGATCCTTCGGTCCCCAGTGACCGGTAACAATGTGCAGGTATCCTATACCTATGGCACTTTTCTGTTCTCTTCCACTATGCCCTTCGATTTGCTCAGACTCTCAACAAATGTCTCAGTCCGTCTTCTAGTGGGGCACAGCTCTGACCAGGCTGAGGTGAACTGGCTCACCTGTACTGGCCTCCACTTTCTGAACTGCACAAAGACTGCACTTCCTAACTCTTTCGAGTCACTGACTGAACTGAACTCAGACTATTCAGCACTCCCCTCCACACCCCTGCTGGGTGTGTCCGAAGTGTACGTGATATCATGAAGAGCCCTTAACCGTTACCTCTCCACTCATCCTCCTGGTATTGTGTACCAGGGCTACACATTCCCCCATGGTAAACGACAGCACTCCCGGGCTGTGAAATACAAGAGACATTTTTGTTTATGCATTAAACATCAACATTAAACATTAATTCGTCCCATCCGGGAGGTAAGGATTTCTTGAACGTTGCTAACAACACATTGAATATAGAAAAATACGAAATATTAAATAAACATGTTCATAAATAAACGACAATATTCTTGTGAAGGACCCGCACCAAACCTTCAACGTGGGTCCTGGGTGGGCTGCAGGACATCCGAATGCAGACCTCACTCAGTGCCTCACCACACGGGTTTTATGTTCAGAGGTAAGTCAAGGCTTCGTGTGAAACCATTAAAAGGCACCTTAGTGCAACTATTTACAAGATACAGTTTTTGGGCTGGCTCAGTCCTCAGCCTCTGAGTCCATTATAAGACACCATAAGGAAAAGACACATTTATATATATACTTTTTACAATATTCACATTAATTTGTTATAATTACTGCTGGTATCGAATGGGTATCTTCCCTTTTGTGATTCGCTCTGATATACGTGGAGTAGCTTCAGGTATATTAAGTTGCGATCTGTCTGCACTGCGTAACGGCAAACTATAGAACTGCCTCAATCTTTCCATGGATCTGGCAAGCGTACTGATGGCTGGGCGGTGTGAGTCAGCTTCACCAGGGGATCCCATAGTATGGGGCGCTGCTTCAGATGATCCTTCTTGAGATTCCGTAGGTTGAGGTGTTGCTGGAATGGGTAACTCCTGAAAGGGCTCAACTGGTACCACGGGCACAACTGGAGGTAGAACTTCCTCTGGTGGCTGATAAAACTGCAATACTGGAATTATTACAGCATCTCCCAGTCTGGGCCAATCCGCAGGAAAATCTCCCAGATCCGTGTGTATGACCTCTTCCTTCCTTTCTTCTTGATTGATGACAGGGTTCTTTTCACAACGCTTTAAGGGTTCTGGACACAATTTCAAATGGTCTCTGGACACAGTGGTTATTGTTCTTCCTCCGTCCTTACTGATGATACAAACTTTTCTGTTGTCATATTTAGAATCTTGTACAACGTAGGGTTCTTGTTCCCACTGATTATCCAATTTGTGCATCTTCCTTTTTCTTTTTAATACCACTTCTCCAGGCATCAAAGGCTTGGCAGGAGCATTTCTGTTGTAAATATCTTCCTGTTTCTCCCGTGCCTTGTTGAGACTTTCCTCTACACAGATTTGCACTCTTCTGTATTGTTCTTGCCGATTGATGTCCCAGTTTTCAACGGCGTCGTCTGCCTCCGGTTCTACTACTCCAAGTTCTAAATCCATTGGTAGTCTTCCGGGCCTTGCTCTCATAAGATAGGCTGGAGTGCAGTTAGTGGAACTTACAGGTATATGGTTATACAAGTCAACCAAATCAGGTAGTAAGTCCGGCCATCGATTTCTGTCTTCCAACGGTATGGATCTCAACAAGTCAAGGACAATATGGTTCATTTTTTCACAAAGACCGTTGGTTTGAGGGTGGTATGGCGTTGTTCTAATTTTCTTGCACCCGTACATGTGACAGAATTCCTTGAATAAATCAGCTTCGAAAGCAGGTCCTTGATCGGTTAATACTTGCTCCGGATACCCATGGGGTCTGCAGAAACTTGCTTGAAAGGTTTTCGCTGCCGTCACTGCGGTCTGGTCCTTGACTGGAACAACCACCAGAAATCTGGAGTAATGGTCCACCATGGTCAAGGCGTATGAGTATCCAGATCTACTTGGCGACAATTTGACATGGTCCAGGGCCACAATCTCCAGGGGACGAGTCGTCCGGATAGGTTGCAGGGGTGCCTTCTGACTACCGTAGTCCTTTCTTCTGAGACCACAGGGTCCACAGTTCCGACACCACCTCTCGATGGAGCTGCGCATCCCTACCCAGTAGAACCGGCATCTCAACAGGGTCTCCAGCTTTCTCCAGCCAAAGTGTCCTGCTTGATCGTGGTATGCTTCCAACACCATTGGGACGTCTGCCTTGGGGACCACGATTTGCCAGACCATCTCATGGGTTCTGGGGTTGACGTATCTCCTGCACAACTTCTCACGGTATAGGAACAACCTGCTTTTCTCGTTCCACAGGAGCTTGGCTGACATAGGTGCATCCTTTTCCAAAGAGGAGCCTTCCTGTCTTAACAACTCCATGATGCGGCTGACCACTGGATCACTGTCCTGAGTCTCTTTCCAGCTGTGATGGGGTAAAGGATTTAATGTTGCACCATACTGCTTTCTGTTGACTCGATGCTCGTGGACTACCCCATTTCGATGGAACGCAGGTAGCTCAATTTCTTCCAGGTTGTCCGATTCTTCTTCCGTGTCAGAGTCATGCGGCCTTCGGGACAATGCGTCGGCATTAGCATTCTTTCGACCTGCCCGGTACTTGATAGTAAACTGGTAATTGGACAACCGAGCCATCCATCGCTGCTCCATGGCACCCAGCTTGGCAGTTTCCAGGTGCGTTAACGGGTTGTTATCTGTAAACGCAGTGAACTGATTAGAGGCCAGATAATGCTTAAATCTTTCAGTAATGGCCCAGACCAACGCCAGAAACTCCAGCTTGAAGCTGCTATAATTTTCCGGATTCCTCTCAGTTGGCCTGAGTTTTCTGCTGGCATATGCGATGACTTTTTCTTGGCCATTCTGCTTTTGACTGAGAACTGCTCCCAACCCTTCATTACTGGCGTCGGTGTACAACAGGAACGGTTGGCCGTAATCAGGATAGGTTAAGATCTCATCACCTGTAAGGATCTCTTTCATCTTTTGGAATGCTTCAGCCTGTTCTTTACCCCAATTAAAGGGAGGGTTTCTGCTCTTTAAGGATTGTCCTACCAGGAGGTCCTGTAAAGGAGCTGCCTTCTTCGTGTAATCTTTCACGAACCTTCTGTAGTAACCCGTTAGTCCCAGGAACTGTCGCACTTCCTTAAGGTTCTTCGGCTCCGGCCACTTCTGGATGGCAGTGACTTTCTCTGGGTCCGGCGCTACTCCTTCCGAACTGACGATGTGCCCCAAGTATTGTACCTTCTGTTTGAGTAGATGGCATTTTGAGGGTTTTAATTTCATCCCGTACCTGGACAGGGACTCAAACACTTCTGCCAGGTGTTTCAGATGGTCCTCATATGTCTTGGAATACACGATAACGTCGTCTAGGTATAGCAGCACGGTTTCAAAATTGAGATGTCCCAGACAATTTTCCATCACTCTCTGAAATGTTCCTGGAGCACTGCTGAGCCCAAACGGCATTCTGTCGAACTCACAGAGCCCCATTGGGGTGGTGAAAGCCGTTTTCTCACGATCCTCCTCAGCCACAGCCACTTGCCAGTAACCACTAGTCAGATCAAGGGTAGAAAAGTAGTTAGCCGTTTTCAGAGCAGCTAATGATTCCTCTATACGTGGTAACGGGTATGCATCCTTGTGTGTTATGCGGTTCACCTGCCTGTAATCCACACACATTCTCATACTACCATCTTTCTTTTTAACCAGAACTAGAGGGGCTGCCCAGGGCTACAACTATCCCTTATCACCCCGGCTTTCTTCATATCATTCAACATTTCTTTAGCCTTCTGATAATGAGCTGGAGGTATGGGCCTATACCGCTCTTTGATGGGAGGATGACTGCCTGTAGGGATATGATGTTGTACTCCCTTAATTATCCCAAAATCAAGTGGATTCTTGCTAAACACTTGGGCGTACTCTTGCACCACCCGTAATACCCCTTGCTTCTGGTGAGCGGGAGTGGTGTCCGTCCCAACATGGAGTTGCTGACACCATTCCGCCACCTGAGTTGCTGGGTCATTGTCCTCCGCTATTTGACAGGAGTCTAAGGACTCAGCCGGGAGAATAGAATTATTGTCAACAGCATGTAGTTTAGCAATGGTTGCATAACGGGGTAAGTTTACCTCATCATCTCCCCAGTTGAGAAGCCGTACCGGTACTCTTCCATTCACCACTTCCACTACTCCTCTAGCAGTCATAAGTGTAGGTCTATGTTCTGAATGGTGGGGTTCTACTACAGCTTGGTAATTCTGTCCTCTCAGACCTATGGCTGCCCTGCACCAAATGATCATTTCACTCATTGGGGGTATCACAATAGGATCCGAGTCAGTGACCCGTACATTACCAATTTCGCCGTCTGTAAGCTTCGCTTGCTGCTGACACACCAGGGCCCGGATCTCTCTTTGGATTACTCCTCTCTGCCTTGGTCGGGCAATCTCAGCGAGCTGTTGGAGTAAGAACACAACTTCTCCCAAACAATTACCGATAATGTTAGTACCCAAAATTATATTTAAACCGTTCTCCTCATTTACAGTCTTTACTACCAGAAGCCCCTGGTCTTTCAACTCCTCTCTGCCCACCTTTACATCTACACATTTTGTCCCGAGTACTTCTACAGGGAGACCATTAGAAGCATACACGGTAAAGTCAGAGCTCGGGGTTTAAGACTGTCCATTGACCAGTACTTAGTATAGAGGGCATCAGGAATTAGGGTCACCTGGGACCCAGTGTCTAACAATGCCGGAACTGCAATACCATCTAAGATGATAGACAGGTAGGGTCGCCCACCCACATACCTGCGGTTCCAGTCTAGGGGGCCTGACGGGTATTCTCCTGGGTGTTGGCCCTCGGACCCAGGTTCTGCCCGTTTAAAGGACACTGTGGAGACAGATGACCTTTCCGGTTGCATCGGTAACAGATGATCTCTCGACGAGGAGGGTGTTGATCAGAGGTCGCTCCTGGGGGTGGCGTTGTCCTCCTCCGGGGGGCGACGTCTTCTTTCTTCTCCGGTGCATCCACGGGACGTCTTCTGGGCAGTCAGCTAACAAGATCTTCCCTTCCTCCTCTTTCCGCAGCTGCAGGGCACTCATTACAGCAGCCAGATTTTTAGTCAGCTGGCGCACCTCTGAGCGCAGACAGTCCAATTCACTAGGAGGGGTCACCTGCGCTTTGGCTTCGGCCACTAGCGGGGAACAGGGGGTTACTGCCGGTTCCAGAGTGACTTCAGCCTGATGATGTTGGGTTGCCACCTCAAGTTTGCCCAGGGGCCGCAGCCCTTTTATTGCCATGTCTTTTAGGGCATCAAAGGTAGCATCCGAATGATCTAAGGACCACCAGTCTACAGTTCTGCGTTCCTCTTGGGATCTCAATCCCTGTATAAATTGTTCTTTCAGCATTTTATTCTCATCAATAGCATTTAAATTATTAACCTGCTTAAGAGCTCTCAGGGCTCCTTGTAGTCGGCAAGCGTAGTCCCGGATGCTGTCACCTGGCTGTTGTGAACAGTGATAGAAGGCCATCCGGAGATCCGTTTCTGTGCGGTCTTCAAATATGGCATGCAGCTTAAGGAAGATCGCAGGTACCGACTCCTGATCAACGGTATCCCAAGTCTCCACTTCCCTCTCCGCAGCGCCAGTTAGCTGCCCTATTAGCACAGCAGCTTTTTGTCTCTCAGGCATGGAGTACATTTCTAGGATGCTGCATAACTTCCGCTTGAAGCCTGCTAATGTGCCTGGCTCACCGCTGTACTGGGGAAGCCATTTCGCCCCAGGCATATATGGGAGCGTTAGTGGCATGATCGGGACTACCGGACTGGGTGCAGGGCCTGCGCCCCCATCTGGCGCTACAATACCAAGCGGTGCGGGATTGGGGCCTCCGGCCGGGGCCGCACTGTCAGCCGGTTGTTGTGACATCTTAGCGCCCCCTTGGTTAAACGGAGCCTACCGGTTTCAGACGCTGCTATTTCACAGGCACCGCAGTGGGAACAGGACCTTCGTCGCAGGCGCTCTGATGTCAGAGCGTTCACTTCCTGTTGCAGGACCTGCCGCTGAGTCAGAGCCGGGGGCGTGTCCAAGACTTTGCGCGCTCTTTCAGGTACGCCCACCTTCTTCTCCAGCGCCTTAGGGCGCGAATCTGGCGGCAAATATGGCGGTATTTGGCGCCAAACAACAGCAACAGTCTTTTTCATCAAAACACTCCACAGGCACACAGGGCTCGCAATGCTGCAAGTTTCGTATCCTGTTCGTGACGCCAAAGTTTTTGTGTCGACCCGCCACCACAATTGTGGGTTACCAGGGCAATGGGGTACTCAGAGCCGAGCCCATGGAAGTCTATGGGATTGTCACAGGTAGCGGTGGCTCGGTCTGTGGCCCTAGCGGTCTGGCGTATGTTGGGGGAATATTTACAGGGGATAGATTTATATACAGTTCGTGACGCCACCTGTAGTCTCTGGTAATTTGTACCAGCGCTGCTGTAGATCTCTGAGGGGATGGTGAGGCAGCTAGATGTCGGGTCCCCTACAGGTGGGACTCTTCCCTCAGGTCGATGGCTAAGGCAGGGTTGTGCAGGCATGCAATTAAATAACTCAGTCTCACACCGTCAGCGTCTTTCCATACCTTTACTTCAAGTTGTTCAGGCAGGTCCCAGGGAGGCTGATGGGGTTGATGGAGGATGAGCTTTGAGGCAACGGCTAAGCAAGTTAGGGGCCTCCTTTACTTTCCAATGATGATGAGTCCAACCAGCGTAAAGCGTAGTTCCCTCTATAACTCCAGCTATTCCAAAGCTGTGCTGCCCGGTCAGTTTTGTGGTTGGAGCCTTCTTCTGAGAGAGCTGAGTTCCAATTCCTGTCGTGCACTGACTCAAGGTTCTCACTCTCCCTGACCCCAGTTACGTACTGACTCTTCAGGGGCTGCTTTCCGCGACCTAAGGTCCGATAAGCCTCTGGTTTTCTTACCACTATGCGTGCAGCTATAGTGATCCTTCGGTCCCCAGTGACCGGTAACAATGTGCAGGTATCCTATACCTATGGCACTTTTCTGTTCTCTTCCACTATGCCCTTCGATTTGCTCAGACTCTCAACAAATGTCTCAGTCCGTCTTCTAGTGGGGCACAGCTCTGACCAGGCTGAGGTGAACTGGCTCACCTGTACTGGCCTCCACTTTCTGAACTGCACAAAGACTGCACTTCCTAACTCTTTCGAGTCACTGACTGAACTGAACTCAGACTATTCAGCACTCCCCTCCACACCCCTGCTGGGTGTGTCCGAAGTGTACGTGATATCATGAAGAGCCCTTAACCGTTACCTTTCCACTCATCCTCCTGGTATTGTGTACCAGGGCTACACACTTGGATCCGGGGACCTGGAGGGAGGACGGACCCTCGGAACAGCGCGACACATCGCGCTGCTCTGAGGGTCTCAGGGGGGCGCGCAGGGAGCCCCCTGCCTGCGCGATCCTCCCCTGTGCCCCGGCACACCGCGATCATGTTTGATCGCGGTGTGCTAGGGGTTAATGTGCCGGGAGCGGTCCGTGACCGCTCCTGACACATAGTGCTGGGTGTCAGCTGTGATATACAGCTGACACCCGGCGGCGATCAGCTACGCTCCCCCCGGGAGCGCAGCTGATCGCCTATGACGTACTATTCCGTCCATGGGAATTAGGTCCAGGGTCACATGGACGGAATAGTACGTCTGATGGCAGAGAGGGGTTAAAGCAACGTGGAAGGAAAAAATTTACAATTAACTTTTTTCACAAAAAATTTACTTTAGACCTGAACTTTTTTATGTTCACAAGGGTATCAGGAGAAAATGGACCACAAAATTTGCAATTTCTACTGAGTATGCTGATACCCCATATGTGGGGGAAAACCACTGTTTGGGTGCATGGTACGGCTCAGAAGGGAGGGAGCACCGTTTGACTTTTTGAACGCAAAATTGGCTGGAATCAATGGCGGGCTCCATGTCACGTTTGGAGACCCCCTAATGTGCCTAAACAGTGGAAACCCCCCAATTCTAACTTCAACGCTAACACAGAACTAACCCCAACCCTAATCCTAACTACAACCTTAACCTCAACACAACCCTAACCACAACACAATCCTAACCCCAACACAATCCTAATCCCAACATAACCCTAACCCCAACACCACAACCCTAACCCCAACACAATCCTAACCCCAACACAAACTTAACCCCAACACAACCCTGACAATTACAATTTTGTTATTTTATTATTTTTTCTAACTAAGGGGGTGAAATGGGTGGTTTGATTTAATATTTTATAGACCCTATCACAGTGATTAAAATGAACCAATAGGAAAAATCTCCTATTGTTGCCGGGTACCGTTCGGCAGACCTTGCAGGCTCACTGCGCATTCGCCCGCCATTTTCTTCCAGGGAGATGAAGCGGAGGGCTGGAGGACAGAGCAGGAGGGTCTGGAGATGGCGGATGGATCAAGGAGGCTCTGGGGACCCAATTTACCTCTCCTCTGATATGCTAGATCATATCAGAGGAGAGAGAATGAATTAAAAATCAAACTTTTTTTGGGATCGCCGTTATTCACCGGATAACTACGATTATGTGACTGGGGACGGTAAAAACATACTCAATTATGTCTGGGGGTAGCTAAGACCCCGGAGATTTTCCAATGCTCGGGGGCACTATACACTTATTTCTCAGCACCATTAAAAAGCGGCGCTGAGAAATAAGTACCCTTAACGGCCGCCTTTAAAAGGTGTATCGGTGGTCATTAAGGGGTTAATCCCTCTAAGAACGCAGCCAATTTTATTCTTTTTATTTCATCTTCTTGAAAGGGCCAAACCTTGTTTTTAATTCTTCATCGACACAACAGTACGAGGGTTTGATTTTTGTGGATTTTTTTTTACTTTAAAAAAAATCAATTTACCTTATCATATTACACAAAAATGTAAATTTCCAATAATGTGAAATGGTGAAACAAGAACTCCAATATTTCAACCCCTTCCTGACATATGACGTAAACTTACGTCATATTTGGTGTCCCTGCCTTTGATGCGGGCTTGCAATCCCAAATTTACCCAGCTCACCATGACTGATCAAATCAACCACCATGTGGATCTAAAAGTCACGAGCAGAGTCGAGATCCACCCTTGGCTGTTAACCTAATAAATCCCTCTGTCAATCTTGGACAGAGACATTTAACACGTCCCACATTCTCACTCGTAATGTAATCACGGGGCGCAGATGGTTTGTCATGACAGCCGAGGGTCTGCTGAAGACCGCTGTATCTGTCACTATGAGCCTTCTGATAAATCCATCCCATGGCTGGAGTTCATAGTAGATCATCATTTCTGATATACATAGCAGTGCTGACCGAGTGTTTTCAGTGTGCTCGTGTAAGCAGGTTACAAGATGCAGTGACGCAAGGAAGGCAGAGCAAGGGTCTTCTCTTTTGCAAGCTAAACATTCCCAAATCCTGTAACCGTTCCTCATAGGACATGGTTTGCAGACCGGTCACCATTCTGGTCGCTCTTCTCTGAACTTGCTCCAGCTTGTTGATGTCTTTTTTAAAATGTGGTGCCCAAAACTGGACACAGTATTCCAGATGAGGTCTGACCAAAGAGGAGTAGAGGGCAATAATGACCTCACGTGATCTAGACTGTATGCTTCTGTTGATACATCCTAGAATTGTATTTGCCTTTTTTGCTGCTTCATCACACTGTTGACTCATGTTCAGTCTGTGATCTATTACTATACCCAAGTCTTTTTCACATGTGCTGTTGCTTAGCCCTATTCCTCCCATTCTGTATATGCGTTTTTCAATTATATTGCCCAGATGTAGTACTTTGCATTTTTTCCCTGTTAAAAACCATTCTGCTAGTTGCTGCCCACTGCTCCAGTTTATTTATATCTTTTTGAATCTTCTCTCTCTCTTCTGTAGTATTAACTATCCCTCCTAGCTTTGTGTCATCAGCAAATTTAATCAGTTTATCCTCAATTCTTTCATCTAAATCATTGATAAAGATGTTGAACAATACAGGGCCCAGGACACAGCCCTGTGGTACCTCACTTGAGACATTCTTCCAACTGGATGTGCAGCCATTTACGACCACTCTTTGGGTCCGATCGCTAAGCCAGTTATGAATCCGCCTAACAGTTGCCTTGTCCAATCCATACTTAGTCATTTTTTCAATAAGAATTGTGTGAGATACTTTGTCAAATGCTTTGCTAAGGTCAAGATATACTATATCTACAGCATTTCCCTGATCCACCCAGTCAGTGATTCTGTCATAGAAGGAAATTAAGTTAGTCTGACATGACTTATTAGTTACAAACCCATGCTGACTCTGTTTAAACCCCTTCACCCCCAAGGGTGGTTTGCACGTTAATGACCGGGCCAATTTTTACAATTCTGACCACTGTCTCTTTATGAGGTTATAACTCTGGAACGCTTCAACGGATCTTCGCGATTCTGAGACTGTTTTCTCATGACATATTGTACTTCACGTTAGAAGTAAAATTTCTTCGATATAACTTGCGTTTATTTTTGAAAAAACGCAAATTTGGCGAAAATTTTTAAAATTTTGCAATTTTCAAACTTTGAATTTTTATTCCCTTAAAACAGAGAAATATGTCACATAAAATAGTTAAGAAATAACATTTCCTACATGTCTACTTTACATCAGCACAATTTTGGAACCAAAATTTTTTTTTGTTAGGAAGTTATAAGGGTTAAAAGTTGACCAGCGATTTCTCATTTTTACAACAAAATTTACAAAGCCATTTTTTTTAGGGACCACCTCACATTTGAAGTCACTTTGAGGGGTCTATATGGCAGAAAATACCCAAAAGTGACACCATTCTAAAAACTGCACCCCTCAAGGTACTCAAAACCACATTCAAGAAGATTATTAACCCTTCAGGTGCTTCACAGGAACTAAAGCAACGTGGAAGGAAAAAATGAATATTTAACTTTTTAGCCACAAAAATGATCTTTTACAAACTTTTTTTTATTTTCACAAGGGTAAAAGGAGAAAATGGACAGATAAGGTTGTTATGCAATTTCTCCTGAGTACGCCAATACCCAATATGTGGGGGAAAACCACTGTTTGGGCACACGGCAGAGCTCATAAGGGAAGGAGCGCCGTTTGACTTTTTCAAACTAAAATTGGCTGGAATTGAGATCGGACGCCATGTCGTGTTTGGAGAGCCCCTGATGCGCCTAAACAGTGGAAACCCCCACAAGTGACACCATTTTGGAAACTAGACCCCCTAAGGTACTTATCTAGATCTGTTGTGAGCACTTTAAACCCCCAAGTGTTTCACAAAAGCTTATAATGCCTGGGTGTGAAAAAAAAAAAACAATTTTCCACAAAAATGATTTTTTAGTCCCAAATTTTTGAATTTTCCCAAGGAAATTGGACCCCAAAAGTTGTTGTCCAATTTGTCCTGAGTACGCTGATATCCCATATGTGGGGGGGGAAAACTGTTTGGGTGCACGGCAGGGCTTGGAAAGGAAGTAGTAACGTTTTGGAATGCAGACGTTGATGGGGGTCATGTTCCGTTTGCAGTGCCCCAGATGAGCCTAAATAGTGGAAACCCCCCACAAGTGACCCCATTTTGGAAACTAGACCCCCTAAGGAACTTATCTAGATCTTTGGTGAGCACTTTGAACCCCCAAGTGCTTCACACAAGTTTATAATGCCCGGGCATGAAAATAAAAAATCCTACTTTTTTCCCACAAAAATTATCTTTTAGTCACTAATTTTTTATTTTCCCAAGGGTAACAGGAGAAATTGGACCACATAAGTTGTTGTCCAATTTGTCCTGAGTACGCTGATACCCCATATGTGGGGGGGAACCACTGTTTGGGCTCACGGCAGAGCTCGGAATGGAAGGAGCACCATTTGACTTTTTCCAACCAAAATTGGCTGGAATTGAGATTGGATGCCATGTTGCATTTGGAGAGCCCCTGATGTGCCTAAACAGTGGAAACCCCCCACAAATGACCCCATTTGGGAAACTAGACCCCCTAAGGAACTTTTCTAGATCTTTGGTGAGCAATTTGAACCCCCAAGTGCTTCACACAAGTTTATAATGTAGAGCCGTAAAATTTAAAAATCATATTTTTTCCACAAAAATGATCTTTTCACCCCAATTTTTATTTTTCCAAGGGTAACAAGACTCCAAAAGTTATTGTGCAATTTGTCCTGAGTGCGCTGATACCCCATATGTGGGGGTAAACCACTGTTTGGGTGCATGGCAGAGTTTGGAAGGGAAGGAGCGCCGTCTGACTTTTTCAACGCAGAATTGGCTGGACGCCATGTCGTGTTTGGAGAGCTCCTGATCTGCATAAACAGTGGAAACCCCCATAAATGACACCATTTTGGAAACTAGACCCCTCAAGGAACTTATCTAGATGTGTGGTGAGAACTTTTAACCCCCAGGTGTTTCACTAAAGTTTATAACGTACAGCCGTAAAATAAAAAATCCTTTTTTTTTTTTACAAAAATGATTTTTTCGCCCCTAATATTTTATTTTCACAAGGGTAACAGGAGAAATTGGACCCCAAAAGTTGTTGTCCAATTTGTCCTGAGTACGCTAATACCCAATATGTGGGAGAAAACTACTGTATGGGCGCACGTCAGGGCTCGGAAGGGAAGTAGTGACGTTTTGGATTGCAGACTTTGATGGAATGGTCTGGGGGCGTCATGTCGCATTTGGAGAGCTCCTGATGCGCCTAAACAGTGGAAACCCCCCACAAGTGACTCCATTTTGGAAAATAGACCCCACAAGGAACTTGTCTAGATGTGTGGTGAGCACTTTGAACCCCGAAGTGCTTCACAGAAGTTTATAACGCACAGCCGTAAAAATAAAAAATCTTTTTTTTTTTTTGCAAAAATGATTTTTTTGCCCCAATATTTTATTTTTACAAGGGTAACAGGAGAAATTGGACCCCAAAAGTTGTTGTCCAATTTTTCCTGAGTACGCTGATATCCAATATGTGGGAGAAAACTACTGTATGGGTACACGTTGGGGCTCGGAAGGGAAGTAGTGACGTTTTGGATTGCAGACTTTGATGGAATGGTCTGGGGGCGTCATGTCGCATTTGGAGAGCCCCTGATGCGCCTAAACAGTGGAAATCCCCACAAGTGACCCCATTTTGGAAAATAGACCCCACAAGGAACTTATCTAGATGTGTGGTGAGCGCTATGAAGCCCCAAGTGCTTCACAGAAGTTTATAATGTACAGCCGTAAAAACAAAAAAATAATTTTTTTTGTACAAAAATGATATTTTCGCCCCAGTTTTTTATTTTCCCAAGGGTAACAGAAGAAATAGGACAAATTGCACAATAATTCTTGGGGTCCAGAGTACGCTGATACCCCATATGTGGGGATAAACTACTGTTTGGACGCATGGCAGAGCTGAGAAGTGAAGGAGCACCGTTTGACTTTTTCAACGCAGAATTGGCTGGAATTGAGATCAGACGCCATGTCACATTTGGAGAGCCCCTGATGTGCCTAAACAGCGGAAACCCCCAATTCTAACTCCAACCCTAACCCCAACACACCCCTAACCCTAGTCCCAACCCTAACCACAAACCTAACCCTAACACACCCCTAATCCCAACCCTAACCCTAACTTTAGCGCCAACCCTAACCCTAACTTTAGCCGCAACCCTAACCCTAATGGGAAAATGGAAATAAATACTTTTTTTAAATTTTATTATTTTCCCTTACTAAGGGGGTGATAAAGGGGGGTTTGATTTACTATTTATAGCGGGTTTTTATGATTGGCAGCTGTCACGCTAAAAGACGCTTTTTATTGCAAAAATAGTTTTTGCATCAACACATTTTGAGAGCTATAATTTTTGCATATTTTGGCCCACAGAGTCATGTGAGGTCTTATTTTTTGCGGGACGAGTTGACGTTTTTATTGGTACCATTTTTGAGCACGTGACGTTTTTTGATCGCTTTTTATTTCGATTTTTGGGAGGTTAGAATGAACAAAAATCAGCAATTCATGAATTTCTTTTGGGGAGGCGTTTATACCGTTCCGCGTGTGGTAAAATTGATAAAGCAGTTTTATTCTTCGGGTCAGTACGATTATGGCGATACCTCATTTATATCATTTTTTCATGTTTTGGCGCTTTTATAGAATAAAAACAATTTTATATAAAAAATAATTATTTTTGCATCGCTTTATTCTGCGAGCTATAACTTTTTTATTTTTCCGCTGATGATGCTGTATGGCAGCTCATTTTTTGCAGGACAAGATGACGTTTTCAGCGGTACCATGTTTTTTTATATCGGTCTTTTTGATCGCGTGTTATTCCACTTTTTGTTCGGCGGTATGATGATAAAGCATTGATTTTTTGCTTCGTTTTTTTTTTTTTTTTTAAGGGGTTCACTAAAGGGGTTAACTAGTGGGACAATTTTATAGGGGGGGTCGTTACGGACGCGGCGATACCAAATATGTGTACTTTTATTGCTTTGTTTTTTTATTTACAGGAAGAAGTGAATTTATTGGGGAATATTTTTTTTTTTTTTTAATTTATTTTGGATTTTTTTTTAAAACATGTTTATTTTTATTTTTTTAACTTTTTTACTTTGTCCCAGGGTGGGACATCACTGTATTTTGTCAGATCGCTGGTGTGACAGTGTGCACAGCACTCTGTCACACCAGCGATCGCTCAGGCAGTGCAGCAGGCTTCTCAGTGCCTGCTCTCAGCAGGCACTGAGGAAGCCGCCTCCCTCCAGGACCCTGGCGCCATCTTGGATCCGGGTCCTGGGAGGGAGGAAGCCCTCAGAACAGCGCGATCACATCGCGCTGCTCTGAGGGTCTCAGGGGGGCGCGCAGGGAGCCCCCACCCTGCGCGATCCTCCCCTGTGCCCCCAGTACACCGCGATCATGTTTGATCGCGGTGTGCAAGGGGTTAATGTGCCGGGAGCGGTCCGTGACCGCTCCTGACACACAGTCATGGGTGTCAGCTGTGATAATCAGCTGACACCCGGCCGCGATCGGCTGCGCTCCCCCCGGGAGCGCGTCCGATCGCACGAGACGTACTATCCCGTCCATGGTCATACGGGCCCAGGTACCATGGACGGGATAGTACGTCCGATGGCAGTAAGGGGTTAATCACTTTATTCTTATCCAGGTACTTACATACATGTTGTTTAATAATTTGTTTAAAGATCTTTCCTGGTAAAGAAGTCAGACTCACCGGCCTATAGTTCCCTGGGTCCACCTTCTTCCCCTTTTTGAAGATAGGAACAACATTTGCTCTTCTCCAGTCTTCTGGGACTTCTCCTGTTCTCCAAGAATTTTCAAAGATTATGGAGAGTGGTTCAAAAATTTCTTCTGCTATCTCCTTCAGTACTCTGGGGTGTAATTCATCTGGACCTGGACATTTGAATTCATTTAGGTTAGCTAAGTGTTTCCTCACTATCTTTCGGTTTATAGATATCCTGGATTCTTCTATTCCTTTAATATGACAGTGAAGATCAGTTGATGTTACATTTCCTTTCTTAGAGAAAACAGAATTTAAAAGTTCAGCCTTCTCAATATCCTTTCTTACCATTTCATCATTTTCATCCTGTAAAAATCCTATGGCATCTTTGACTTTTCTTTTACTTTTGACATATCCCCAAAATCCTTTTTTATTGCTTTTGACGTCTTTTGCAAGCCTTAATTCATTGTCAGCTTTAGATAATCTGATTTGTGCCCTGCAGGTTCTGCAAACAGCATTATATTGTTCTTTAGATATGCCTCCCTCTTTCCATTTGATAAACATTTCTTTCTTCCTGTTTAGCATGTGTTTAAGTTCTATGTTCATCCTTTCTGGTTTCCTTAAATGCTTCCTATTCCTCCTTCTTTTTGGAATTGTTAACGATTGTGCTTTGAGAATCTCATTTTTCAAGATTTCCCATCCTTCCTATGTGAATACTTTTCCGCCCAATGATGACAAGAGTATTCTTAGAGTGATGCCTTTATTGTCTAACCAGAAAATTATATGTTTGTAAGCTTTCAGAGCACAGGGGCTCCTTCTTCAGGCAAGATTACAAATAGATTAATAAGAAAAAAAAGGTTAATAAGAAAAAAAAGGGCACAACATTTAAGGGATAGTACAGTAAGACATTTGTTCATTAGGTGGGAGGTGTGATGCCTCCTAAAGATAAGCCAAGGAAATCGAATTAGCATTTTTTTACAAATGGAGAGGCAGTGGGAATGATGTTCTTAGTTGTCTGCAGTCCCTCTGGTGGAGGTGTGAACTGTGTCCATGTAGTGAGTCATAATTCAAGGTGTTAAATTGAGTCCTAGTGTCAAAGTATTGAACATCCTTATAAGTTTGAATGGTGTACATGATACAATGTACAAGGTGCCCTGGAGCTATCTATATTGGGGAACCATGCAAAAAATACAAACAAGGATGAATCTACACAGACATACGATCAGGAATGAAATGCACACGCCTGTGGGAAAACATTTCTCTTAAAAGTCTTAATACTAAAAGGTAATTTTAAGGATGACAGAGATAGAAAAATTTGGGAATTCATCTCTTCATGTTACATATGCTCAGCCATAAGCATCTGCCAATATTCACTGGCCAGATCTAGTGACGAAAAGTACTTTGTCTTTCCCGGGGCGGACAACGACTCCTCAATTCTCGGTAGGGGATAAGAGTCTCACACGGTACAGGCATTCAGTCGCTGGTAGTCAACACAAAAAAGCAGGGTTCCATCCTTTTTCTGAACTAGAATGATCGGGGCTGCTCCATTCTGCAGCATGTGCCAACATTTCTTTCACTTCCTTGTACATTTGTGATGGCATCTGCCGATATCGCTCCCGAATCGGTGTGGCACTTCCTGTGGGAATTTCATGTGTTATGGTTGAGGTGCACCCAAAATCATCGTCATGACGGGCGAAGACATCCTGGTAATGCTCCAGCACACCTTCCACCTGTTGCACCTGTTGTGATGAGAGTCCCGTCAGTGAAGCCCACATCTGCTCCAGGATACAATGCCCTTCCTTCATGCTGCCGGACGGATGCTCTGAGGACATGGTAACGGCTACAGTCAAGGGATCTCCTTGTTTCACTGCTAACTGCATGGCCTCTGGTTGCATCAGTTCTTCCGGCATGCCCAGCACATGCGCCACTTCAATCTTCGGCGGGAGCGTAAGATTGTCCTCCCCTAGGTTGACACACCACATCAATACATTACCATCGTGAACGGTGGCTATGGTCCCGGCAATGAGAAGCCCCAAGGGTTTTTGATCTATTAGGGCTGGCTCTATCTGGACTTCCACTAGATGCTCACCAAACATATAGATAAATTCCTTAAGGGGTCTAGTTTCCAAAATAGGGTCACTTGTGGGGGTTTTCCACAGTTTAGGCACATCAGAAGGCTCTCCAAATGTGACATGGCACCTGCAGACCATTCCATCAAAGTCTGAGTTCCACAACGTCACTCCTTTTCTGTGCCCTGTCATGTGCCCAAGCAGTAGTTTACCACCCCCCCCCCCCCCACATATGGGGTATTTATGTACTTAGAAGAAATTGCACAAGTTTTGGGTTCCATTTTCTCCTGTTCCTGAAAAACAAAAAATTTGGAGATAAAAAAAACAAAATTTGCGGGAATGATTTTTTTCTTTTTACTGCTCTACGTTATAAATGTCTGTGAATCATCTGGTGATTCAAGGTGCTTACCACCCATTTAGATACATTCTATGAGGGGTCTAGTTTCCAAAATCATATCACTTGTGGCTGGTTTTCCACTCTTTAGGCACACCAGGGGCTCTACAAATGTGACATTATTCCAGCAAATTTTTCATTTAAAAAGTGAAATGGCACACCTTCCCATCCAAGCCCTGCTGTGCGCTCAAACAGTAGTTTTTCCCCCACAAATGAGGTATTGGCGTACTCAGTAGAAATTGTGCAACAAATAGTATGGTCCAATTTCTCATGTTACCCTTATGAAAATGCAAAATTTGGGGCTAAAATTATTTTTGTGGAAAAAGTATATTTTTTTTTATTTCCACAGCTCAATGTTATAAACTTCTGCAAAGCACTCAGGGGTTCAAGATGCTCAACATACATCTAGATAAGCTCCCTGAAGGGTCTAGTTTTCTAAAAGGTGTCACTTGTGGGGGGTTTCCACTGTTTAAGCACATCAGGAGATCTCCAAACGCGACATGGCATCCACTAATTATTCCAGCAAATTTTTCATTCAAAAAGTCAAATGGCGCTCCTTCTCTTCTGAGTCCTGCTGTGCGCGCAAACAGTAGTTTTCCTCCATATATTGGATATCTGTATACTCAGGAAAAATTGCACAACAAATTGTATGGGTCAATTTCTCCTGTTACCCTTATTGAAAATGCAAAATATGAGGCTGAAAAACATTTTGGTGGGAAAATGTGATTTTTTTTGTCACGGCTCAATGTTATAAACTTCTGTGTAGAACCTGGGGATTCAAGGTGCTCACCACACATCTAGATACATTTCCTGAGTGGCCTAATTTGCAAAATAGGTGTCATGGGTGCATCGCCACGAAGATTGTCGCGATTGCACATTCTGACTTCTCGCAGCTGAGTTGCTGTTTCTTTGTGTTTGGTAATGAGGGAGTTAATTTTACCTAGCTCTTTGCTAAGACTAGGTCCAGCCTCGCCCGGCTGCTTTTGATTATGTTCTAATTAGCTTCCTTTATATAGCTGCCAGTCTGCTGGTTAGATGCCGGTGAAAGCATTCATGTAGTTTAGCAGACTGGATCGGTTCTGAGAAGACTTAAGCTAAGAGCTCTTTTGTTGTTTCTCCTCTTCCTGCTTATAGTTTATCTCCTAGACCTTTGGTGTTCCCTCTGTGTTTTAATGTTGCATGCAAGACAGTATTTACTTTATCCCCTGTCTGTCTCGTTTGTCTATACTGTTTGTTAACCTTTACCTGTCCATTCCCTATGGTGGTAATCAGGGTCCTTCTAAGGACTAGATTACAGTGGTCAGGGATTTATAGGAGACAGGGTTTACGCTGGTGGCCTGGACCTCTGTACCATTAACAGTACCTCCAGGTAGAGGGACTAGTCAGGACCCCAGTTTAGGGTCAGCATAGACCCCGGTCCACCTCTAGCCAGAGACAGCGTGAAAAGGATTCAGTATTGACCCACAGGATATTATGTCAGGTAATACTATGCTATATATACATGTTAATGTTACCTATTTATATGTTATATAGAATGTTGTCCCACTTGATAGATTACTGACATTATATATTTTTACATCTGCTAGACAGTGTGACATTAGGGTTACTTGTGGGTGGTTTCCACTGTTTAGGCACATCAGGGACTCTCCAAATGCGACATGGTGTCCACTAATTATTCCAGCAAACTTCACATTCAGAAAGTGAAACGGTGCTCCTTCCCTTCCCAAGCCCTGCCGCACACCCATACAGTAGTTTTCTCCCACATATGGGTATCGTCATATCTAGGATAAATTGCAAAACAAATTTTGTAAAAAAAATGCATTATTTCCTTCCACGTATTAATTCCAGTGAAGCACTTGAAGGGTTAATAAACTTCTTGAATGTGGTTTTCAGCAGCTTGAGGGGTGCAGTTTTTAGAATGGTGTCACTTTGTGTATTTTCTGTCATATAGACCCCTCAAAGTCATTTCAAATGTGATATGGTCCCTAAAAAAAATGGTTTGGGAAATTTTGCAGGAAAAATTTGAAATCGCTGGTCAACTTTTAACCCTTATAACGTCCTAACCAAAAAAAATTATGCCTAAAAAATTGTACTTATGTAAAGTAGACATGTGGGAAATGATATTTATGAATTATTTTGTGTGAAATAACTCTCTGATTTAAGGGCATAAAAATAAAAATTTTGAAATTTGCTACATTTTTGCCAAATTTTCATTTTTTTTTCACAAATAAACGCAAGTCAGATTGAAGAAATTTTACCAGTAAAGTAAATGGACAGTGTGTCAGGAAAAAACAGTCTCAGAATAAGTGGAATCCTTTGAAGCATTCAAGAGTTATTACCCCCATAAGTGACACTGGTCAGAATTGTAAAATTTGGCCTGGTCATGAAGGTGAAAACAGGCTCGGGGTGAAGGGGTTAAAAAACATTTTTTGTCCACACGAAAGCCCCTAATACTAATACTATTTTTTAGGGTTGGGGCTACAAGACCTCTCTGAGCATCGCAGTCCGAATCCTTGGGTTGGAACTTGGCAATGCCCAACTTTCCGTGGTTTAGACATTGGTACTAATGTGTTTGCGTTTGTGCTCGGTTCTTTCTTAAGAGCCTGATCCAATATTTGGTTTTCCGTAGTCAAACATTTAATTGACTAATGGTTCCTGGTCACTTTATTTCTCTGCAAGCAAATATTGCACACATTACATGGTGACGGCAACCAAAAGTAAAGGCACATTTTTCTTCCTGCAGCTGTATTAGATTATACCTGCAGTCCTATGTAACACCACAGATAACACAGTGATAACTCTCTGAGTACAGATAATGTAGTAGATGTCACCTGCAGTCCTATGTAACACCACAGATAACACAGTGATCACTCTCTGAGTACAGATAATGTAGTAGATGTAACCTGCAGTCCTATGTAACACCACAGATAACACAGTGATAACTCTCTGAGTACAGATAATGGAGTAGATGTCACCTGCAGTCCTATGTAACACCACAGATAACACAGTGATCACTCTCTGAGTACAGATAATGTAGTAGATGTAACCTGCAGTCCTATGTAACACCACAGATAACACAGTGATAACTCTCTGAGTACAGATAATGGAGTAGATGTCACCTGCAGTCCTATGTAACACCACAGATAACACAGTGATCACTCTCTGAGTACAGATAATGTAGTAGATGTAACCTGCAGTCCTATGTAACACCGCAGATAACACAATGATAACTCTCTGAGTACAGATAATGTAGTAGATGTCACCTGCAGTCATATGTAACACCACAGATAACACAGTGATAACTCTCTGAGTACAGATAATGGAGTAGATGTCACCTGCAGTCCTATGTAACACCACAGATAACACAGTGATCACTCTCTGAGTACAGATAATGTAGTAGATGTAACCTGCAGTCCTATGTAACACCGCAGATAACACAATGATAACTCTCTGAGTACAGATAATGTAGTAGATGTCACCTGCAGTCATATGTAACACCACAGATAACACAGTGATAACTATCTCACTACAGATAATGTAGTAGATGTCACCTGCAGTCTTATGTAACACCACAGATAACACAGTGATAACTATCTCACTACAGATAATGTAGTAGATGTCACCTGCAGTCCTATGTAACACCACAGATAACACAGTGATAACTCTG
The DNA here is from genome assembly GCA_033576555.1 of Oophaga sylvatica. Taxonomy (NCBI): domain Eukaryota; kingdom Metazoa; phylum Chordata; class Amphibia; order Anura; family Dendrobatidae; genus Oophaga; species Oophaga sylvatica. Next base: position 544,561,621 of record JARQOD010000004.1, on the reverse strand, counting down.
AGTACAGATAATGTAGTAGATGTCACCTGCAGTCCTATGTAACACCACAGATAACACAGTGATAACTATCTCACTACAGATAATGTAGTAGATGTCACCTGCAGTCCTATGTAACACCACAGATAACACAGTGATAACTCTCTGAGTACAGATAATGTAGCAGATGTCACCTGCAGTCCTATGTAACACCACAGATAACACAGTGATAACTATCTCACTACAGATAATGTAATACAGTCATGGCCAAAAGTTTTGAGAATGACACGAATATTATATTTTCACATGATCTGCTGCCCTCTGGTTTTTATGTGTGTGTTTGACAGATGTTTTTATCACAGACAGAAATATAATTGCAAACATATGAGTAACAAAAGCTTATATTAACAGTTAGAATGAGTTAATGCAGCAAGTCAATATTTGCAGTGTTGACCCTTCTTCTTCAGGACCTCTGCAATTCTCCCTGGCATGCTCTCAATCAACTTCTGGACCAAATCCTGACTGATAGCAGTCCATTCTTGCACAATCAATGCTTTCATTTTGTCAGAATTTTTAGGTTTTTGTTTGTCCACCCGTCTCTTGATGATTGACCACAAGTTCTCAATGGGATTAAGATCTGGGGAGTTTCCAGGCCATGGACCCAAAATCTCTATGTTTTGTTCCCTGAGCCATTTAGTTATCACCTTTGCTTTATGGCAAGGTGCTCCATCATGCTGGAAAAGGCATTGTTGATCGCCAAACTGCTCTTGGAGGGTTGGGAGAAGTTGCTCTTGGAGGACATTCTGGTACCATTCTTTATTCATGTATAAATAGAAACAACCTGGGCGCACTAAAGTAAACCCAATATGCAGCTGCGAATAATATTGACAAATTAACCTCTATTTGCCAGGTATACAAATGTAAAGATACTGGTAAATATTTGCGATAAATATGGGAACCAAAACAAAAAAATATTCAAGAGATGGTGACTTATACTGAAGAGTATGTCTATATTAAATGAATAGTAATGTGCACAGTAATGGATATGATGTTAATTATTAAGGATGACGGTACCTTTATCTTGAGATATTAATTTAGTCCAGATGATGAGAAAGTCCTGTTGGAGATGCTTAACCTTTCTTCCACGATGTCCAAATGGGATCAGATGGAATTTTTCCAGTAAAGAAAAGGAACGGTAAAACCTTTATTTCACTGATGAATAAGTGGCAAGCAAGTCGGTGGATTACTGGGGGGGCTCCGTCCCGGCCGGTGGCAGAAACCCCCGCAACTAAATGAGTTTTCACCAAATACTGCTGCGTGACCGAAAGAGATAATACTAGTAAGGAGCCGGCAAGGAGCAGTGTCGCTGCAGGACCTTGCGTGACGTCACTGTCACGTGTCTAAAGTCACGTGAATGGCTACAAGGTGCACACAGGACCACACTTCCTACGCGTTTCGGAATTCTGCTGATTCCTTCGTCAGGGATGGGCCTGTGTGCTTAGTGTGTCCTATATATACATGTCACTGATTTACACATTAAACGCAAACAGCTCTATTTCGTTATTCAAACCGTTTGGGGCAAGGGTGTTCATTTCAAAGATGAATCTGCTTTCTTCTCTGGACATTTGATCTATAAAATTGCCTCTTCTCCAATTTTTCTTTACAATTTTAATGCCAGTGACTTTTATATTATTCAGTGATCCTCCATGTTATTTGAGAAAATGCTGTGATAGGGGATGTCCGTGTATTTCTTATTGATGTTACGTAGATGCTCAGCTATTCTAACGCACATGGGGCGTATGGTGCGTCCTATATATAGATTTTTTGCCTTCCTGTAGATGAAGCGAGGTCGATCCGGCAGTTCTTCACCAATAACTTTGTCCTCCTTGAGAATAGTTATTGGAAAAGAAAGCCCAAGTAGAATCAGTGCCACGAGAGCAGCGGGTATTACAGAGAGCAAAAACTAACGTTAATAATAATATTGAAGAGATTCCTATTATAACTCAATATAACTCTAACAGTAATATTTTAAGAAGAATTGTATACAGACATTGAGACATTCTCAAGGAGGACAAAGTTATTGGTGAAGAACTGGCGGATCGACCTCGCTTCATCTACAGGAAGGCAAAAAATCTGGGTAATTTTTTATCCCCCACTATCCCTAGATCTCTGACCATGACTTCTTCCTAAATGGGACATGCACCTTTTGTTTTTTTTCCTTGTAAAAAATGTTTACCCTGCAAAAAAATTGAAAATAAGCAAGCAATTTAATATTGTTCATCAATCCATACAAATGGATATCAAGGATTTTATAACGTGTTCCACCACGGGCGTTATATATGGCATTACTTGTCCATGCGGTAAACTATATATAGGACGCACCATACGCCCCATGTGCGTTAGAATAGCTGAGCATCTACGTAACATCAATAAGAAATACACGGACATCCCCTATCACAGCATTTTCTCAAATACCATGGAGGATCACTGAATAATATAAAAGTCACTGGCATTAAAATTGTAAAGAAAAATTGGAGAAGAGGCAATTTTATAGATCAAATGTCCAGAGAAGAAAGCAGATTCATCTTTGAAATGAACACCCTTGCCCCAAACGGTTTGAATAACGAAATAGAGCTGTTTGCGTTTAATGTGTAAATCAGTGACATGTTATATATAGGACACACTAAGCACACAGGCCCATCCCTGACGAAGGAATCAGCAGAATTCCGAAACGCGTAGGAAGTGTGGTCCTGTGTGCACCTTGTAGCCGGTCACGTGACTTTAGACACGTGACAGTGACGTCACGCAAGGTCCTGCAGCGACGCTGCTCCTTGCCGGCTCCTTACTAGTATTATCTCTTTCGGTCACGCCGCAGTATTTGGAGAAAACTCATTTAGTTGCGGGGGTTTCCGCCACCGGCCGAGACGGAGCCCCCCCAGTAATCCACCGACTTGCTTGCCACTTATTCATCAGTGAAATAAAGGTTTTACCGTTCCTTTTCTTTACTGGAAAAATTCCATCTGATCCCATTTGGACATCATGGAAGAAAGGTTAAGCATCTCCAACAGGACTTTCTCATCATCTGGACTAAATTAATATCTCAAGATAAAGGTACCGTCATCCTTAATAATTAACATCATATCCATTACTGTGCACATTACTATTCATTTAATATAGACATACTCTTCAGTATAAGTCACCATCTCTTGAATATTTTTTTGTTTTGGTTCCCATATTTAGCGCAAATATTTACCAGTATCTTTACATTCTTTATTCATGGCTGTGTTTTTAGGCAAGACTGTGAGAGAGCCGATTCACTTGGCTGAGAAGCAACCCCACACATGAATGGTTTCTGGATGCTTAACAGTTGGCATGAGACAAGACTGGTGGTAGCGCTCACCTTGTCTTCTCCGAATGAGGCGTTTTCCTGATGTCCGAAACAATCGAAAAGGGGATTCATCAGAGAAAATAACTTTACCCCAGTCCTCAGCAGTCCACTGCCTGTACCTTTTGCAGAATATCAGTCTGTCCATGATGTTTTTTCTGGAGAGAAGTGGCTTCTTTGCTGCCCTCCTTGAGACCAGGCCTTGCTCCAAGAGTCTCCGCCTCACAGTGCGTGCAGATGCACTCACACCTGCCTGCTGCCATTCCTGAGCAAGCTCAGCACTGCTGGTAACCCGATACCGCAGCTGAAACACTTTTAAGAGATGGTCCTGGCGCTTGCTGGTCTTTCTTGGGTGCCCTGGAGCCTTTTTGGCAACAATGGAACCTCTCTCCTTGAAGTTCTTGATGATGCGATAGATTGTTGACTGAGGTGCAATCTTTCTAGCTGTGATACTCTTCCCTGTTAGGCCATTTTTGTGCATTGCAATGATGACTGCACGTGTTTCTTTAGAGATAACCATGGTTAACAGAAGAGAAACAATGATGCCAAGCACCAGCCTCCTTTTAAAGTGTCCAGTGGTGTCATTCTTACTTAATCATGACAGATTGATCTCCAGCCATGTCCTCATCAACACCCACACCTGTGTTAATGGAGCAATCACTGAAAAGAGGTTAGCTGGTCCTTTTAAGGCAGGGCTGCAATGATGTTGAAATGTGTTTTGGGGGATAAAGTTCATTTTCTAGCCAAATATTGACTTTGCAAGTAATTGCTGTTAAGCTGATCACTCTTTATAACATTCTGGAGTATATGCAAATTGCCATTAGAAAAAGTGAAGCAGTAGACTTTGTAAAATTATATTGTGTCATCTCAAAACTTTTGGCCATGACTGTAGATGTAACTGCAGTCTGTGTACACCACAATAACACAGCGATAACCACTCACTACAGTAATCCAGTAGATGTAACCTGCAGTCCTATGTACACCACAGATAACACAGTGATAACTCTCTGAGTACAGATAATGTAGTAATGTCACTGCAGTCCTATGTAACACCACAGATAACACAGTGATAACTCTGAGTACAGATAATGTATAGATGTCACCTGCAGTCCTATGTAACACCACAGATAACACAGTGATAACTCTGAGTACAGATAATGTAGTAGATGTCACCTGCAGTCCTATGTAACACCACAGATAACACAGTGATAACTCTCTGAGTACAGATAATGTAGTAGATGTCACCTGCAGTCCTATGTAACACCACAGATAACACAGTGATAACTCTCTGAGTACAGGTAATGTAGTAGATGTCACCTGCAGTCCTATGTAACACCACAGATAACACAGTGATAACTCTGAGTACAGATAATGTAGTAGATGTCACCTGCAGTCCTATGTAACACCACAGATAACACAGTGATCACTCTCTGAGTACAGAAAATGTAGTAGATGTCACCTGCAGTCCTATGTAACACCACAGATAACACAGTGATAACTCTGAGTACAGATAATGTAGTAGATGTCACCTGCAGTCCTATGTAACACCACAGATAACACAATGATAACTCTGAGTACAGATAATGTAGTAGATGTTACCTGCAGTCCTATGTAACACCACAGATAACACAGTGATCACTCTCTGAGTACAGATAATGGAGTAGATGTCACCTGCAGTCCTATGTAACGCCACAGATAACACAATGATAACTCTCTGAGTACAGATAATGTAGTAGATGTAACCTGCAGTCCTATGTAACACCACAGATAACACAGTGATAACTCTCTGTGTACAGATAATGTAGATGTCACCTGCAGTCCTATGTAACACCACAGATAACACAGTGATAACTCTGGGTACAGATAATGTAGTAGATGTTACCTGAAGTCCTATGTAACACCACATATAACACAGTGATAACGCTCTGAATATAGATAATGTAGTAGATGTCACCTGCAGTCCTATGTAACACCACAGACAACACAGTGATAATGATCTGAGTACAGATAATGTAGTAGATGTCACATGCAGTCCTATGTAACACCACAGATAACACAGCGATAACTCTGAGTACAGATAATGTAGTAGATGTCACCTGCAGTCCTATGTAACACCACAGATAACACAGTGATCACTCTCTGAGTACAGATAATGGAGTAGATGTCACCTGCAGTCCTATGTAACACCACAGATAACACAGTGATAACTCTCTGAGTACAGATAATATAGTAGATGTTACCTGCAGTCCTATGTAACACCACAGATAACACAGTGATAACTCTCTGAGTACAGATAATGTAGTAGATGTAACCTGCAGTCCTATGTAACTTCACAGATAACACAGTGATAACTCTGAGTACAGATAATGTAGTAGATGTCACCTGCAGTCCTATGTAACACCACAGATAACACAGTGATAACTCTCTGAGTACAGATAATGTAGTAGATGTCACCTGCAGTCCTATGTAACACCACAGATAACACAGTGATCACTCTCTGAGTACAGATAATGGAGTAGATGTCACCTGCAGTCCTATGTAACGCCACAGATAACACAGTGATAACTCTCTGAGTACAGATAATGTAGTAGATGTTACCTGAAGTCCTATGTAACACCACATGTAACACAGTGATAACTCTCTGAGTACAGATAATGTAGTAGATGTCACCTGCAGTCCTATGTAACACTACAGATAACACAGGGGTAACTCTGAGTACAGATAATGTAGTAGATGTCACCTGCAGTCCTATGTAACACCACAGATAACACAGTGATAACTCTCTGAGTACAGATAATGTGGTAGATGTCACCTGCAGTCCTATGTAACACCACATGTAACACAGTGATAACGCTCTGAGTACAGATAATGTAGTAGATGTCACCTGCAGTCCTATGTAACACTGCAGATAACAGTGATAACTCTCTGAGTACAGATAATGTAGTAGATGTCACCTGCAGTCCTATGTAACACCGCAGATAACAGTGATGACTCTCTGAGTACAGATAATGTAGTAGATGTCATCTGCAGTCCCATGTAACACCACAGATAACACAGTGATAACTCTCTGAGTACAGATAATGTAGTAGATGTCACCTGCAGTCCTATGTAACACCACAGATAACAGTGATGACTCTCTGAGTACAGATAATGTAGTAGATGTCACCTGCAGTCCTATGTAACACCGCAGATAACACAGTGATAAATCTCTGAGAACAGATAATGTAGTAGATGTCACCTGCAGTCCCATGTAACACCACAGATAACACAGTGATGACTCTCTGAGTACAGATAATGTAGTAGATGTCACCTGCAGTCCTATGTAACACCACAGATAACACAGAGATGACTCTCTGAGTACAGATAATGTAGTAGATGTCACCTGCAGTCCTGTGTAACACCACAGATAACACAGTGATGACTCTCTGAGTATAGATAATGTTGTAGATGTCACCTGCAGTCCCATGTAACACCACAGATAACACAGTGATAATTCTCTTTGTAAAGATAATGCAGTAAGAGATGTCACTGCAGTCCTATGTAACAGGACAGATAACAGTGATGACTCTCTCAGTACAGATAATGTAGTAGATGTCGCATGCAGTCCTATGTAACAGGACAGATAACAGTGATGACTCTCTGAGTATAGATAAAAACCCGGTGCTTTTTTCTGCCATCCGTAGCGTCCAGCAGAATAAAGCGCCGTCAGTGATTTTTGGACATTTTCCTGAAGCCTGAGCTGCGTGTGCGTAATGAGGCTGCCGTACAACCAGGACCTTACCGGAGAAGGAGGTCGGAGAGAAGATCCAATCACTGTTAAGCGTGCCTGATCTCCATAGTAACCCCGTCCTCTGCTGGAGTGTATACACTGTGGACCGGCAGAGGACGAAAACGACTCTTCACTGACTGGGAAGACCGTCATCTTATTTGAATGTCACTCAGCAACCGCAGGATGACATCAAGTGACCTATGTTGTGAATGTGTTAGAAATGAATTCTGAGCAGAAGCTCCCTCTGGTGGTTACAAACAGTACTGAACCATTCAATGAAGATTGGCAATCAGGAGTTACAGACTGGTCTTATATAAGGGAGGTTCCCTCCCATCAGGGTTGCCGGTGATCAATTGTTCTTGTCTCAACTGTGGTTCCTGGTTCACTTGGAAGCTTGCTGAGTCTTGCCTGCATCTTCTGCTATCAGATAAGATATTTTCTGCTTTTATTTTTGTGCTTGCTTTTTGCATTGTTCCCTGCACTTCTGTGGAGGTCAGCCAGGTCCCCTCCGGGGGCTTGTGCTCCTCTCAGTTTATCTGTACCACTGTTATTTGTTCATTTGCCTTTTCCAGTCTTTTCAGCAGCTGCGGCTTAGTTTTGTGACACCAGAGAACTAATTTAGGTGGTAGAGGTCGTGTGATCTCAGGTGTTTTTGCAATTAGTAGAGTTGGTATTTTTTAGGGTTTTTGGATTGCAGTAAGTGTCCTTCCTATCCTTTTCTGTCCAGGTAGTTTTGGCTCATACTATTTTCTGTCTGTGTCTGTATTTCCTCTTGTCTAACCGCCATTACATGTTTGGGGCTTCCTATGTTCTTTGGGGATCTGCTCCGGGGCAGATAGCTTTCCTCTTTCTATCTTTAGGTGTAGTTAACCTCTCAGGCTGTGACGAGGCGTCTAGGACCAACGTAGGAACGCTCCACGGCTGCCTTTAGTTGTGGTGGTTAGTCAGGGTACTGCAATCCATTAGATTCCCTTCCTCTCTGGTGTATTGCCGTTTTTGCCTGCTCTCCTCAGCTACCAAATCATAACAGTATCACCGGCCAAACTGAAAATTATATGGTACTCACAGAAGGGAAAAAAAAAAAATGTGGAAAGAAGAAAGTTGTCAGAGTTGTCAGAGATTTTTTTTTTTTCTGTTTGTTGCATTTTATTTTTTCCCTCTTTTTCTCTGGGTGCTGAGGAGGATTTTTTTTCTCTCAATGGAGTTTGCACAGTTGTCTGGCCGTGTGGATGAGCTTGCCACTGAAGTTCGGAGTATTGCTACCTATCTTGCTAGGTTGCCGGTTGTGGAACCTAGGATCCCCATGCCAGATTTATTTTTGGGGGATCGAGCTAAATTTCTGAATTTCAAAAATAACTGTAAGTTGTTTTTTGCCTTAAAACCTAAGTCCTCAGGGAACGCAGCACAGCAGGTTCAAATTGTCATCTCTCTCCTGCGCGGCGATCCTCAGGATTGGGCTTTTTCCCTGACACCTGGGGACCCTGTTTTGAGTAATGTTGATGCATTTTTTCTGGCTCTGGGGTTATTGTAAGATGAACCTAATGTCACTGATCAAGCTGAAAAAACCTTGTTGGTATTAAATCAGGGGCTTGAGGACGCTGAGTTGTACTGTCAGAAATTCCGAAAGTGGGCAGTCCTGACCAAATGGAATGATGATGCTTTGGCAGCCCTTTTTCGGAAGGGTCTGTCAGAGAATGTAAAAGATGTTATGGTGGGTTTCCCTGCTCCCTCTGGTCTCAAGATTCTATGTCATTAGCGATTCAAATTGACAGACGTTTGCGTGAGCGTTGAGGTATGCGTGGAATAGTGTTGCCTTGTGAACCAGCTTCTGAGTCCATGCAGTGTGATAGAGTGGCTTCTGGGGCACAGCGTCATGAGTTTCAAAAACGCAATGGGTTATGTTTCTACTGTGGTGACGCCTCTCATGCTATTTCAGTCTGCCCTAAGCGGGAAAGACGTTTTGCACGCTCAGTTGTCTTGGGTAGTGTTCAGACTAAATTTCTGTTGACTGTTACCCTGATTTGCTCCCTGTCCACATTTTCTGCTCAGGCTTTTGTTGATTCGGGAGCAGCTATTAACCTGATGGATTTTGATTTTGCTAAACGTTGTGGGTTTCCCTTGATACCCCTATGGAAGACTATTCCCCTACTGGGGATTGATTCTACCCCTTTGGCTGAGAATAAACCCCAGTTCTCTACTCAGGTGATAATGAGGGTTGAACCTGATCATCAGGAGAGTTGCAAATTTTTGGTGCTGTATAATCTGCATGACATTATTGTACTGGGTTTCCCTTGGTTACAGTCTCATAATCCTGTTTTGGATTGGAAATCTGTGTCTGTGACCAGTTGGGGCTGCCAATGTGTTAATGCCAACACTCCTGTTTTTTCTGCCTCTCCCCAGGCTCAGGACGTTCCTGACTTTTTGACTGATTTTTCTGATGTGTTTAGCGAAAGTAAATCTGCATCCTTGCCCCCCCATAGGAGCTATGACTGCGCTATTGAATTAGTGCCTGGTAGTAAATTCCCTAAAGGTCGCCTTTTTAACTTGTCTGTACCTGAACATGCGGTCTTATATCAAGGAGTCATTGGAGAAGGGTCATATCAGACCATCCTCTTCACCCTTGGGTGCCGGTTTTTTCTTTGTGGCCAAAAAGGATGGTTCATTAAGGCCGTGTATTGATAATCGTCTCTTGAACAATATCACTGTGAAATATCAATATCCGTTACCCTTGATTTCTGACCTGTTTTCCAGGGTGAAAAGTGCTACTTGGTTTACCAAGCTTGACCTCAGGGGGGCGTATAACCTTATTCGCATTAAGCACGGGGATGAATGGAAGACGGCGTTTAATACCCCAAGGGGCATTTTGAGTACCTAGTGATGCCCTTTGGGCTCACTAATGCTCCTTCCGTCTTCCAGTCCTTCATGAATGACATTTTCAGGATTTTGTGGATAAATTTCTGATTGTTTATTTGGATGATATCTTGATTTTTTCAATGACTGGGACTCTCATGTGAAACATGTTCGGACTGTATTCCAGATTTTGAGAGAGAATGCTCTGTATGTGAAGGATCAAAGTGTCTTTTTGGCATACAGAGGATCTCATTTCTGGGATTCATTTTGTCTCCGTCTGTTATTGAAATGGACCCGGTCAAGGTTCAGGCCATCTGTGATTGGGTCCAACCTACTTCATTGAAGGCTCTTCAGAGATTCTTGGGTTTTGCCAATTTTTATCATAAATTTATTGGTAATTTCTCTGTTATTGTTAAACCATTGACTGATTTGACCAAAAAGGGTTCTGATGTGGTGAATTGGCCTCCTGAGGCAGTCTCTGCGTTTCAGGAACTTAAGCAGAGATTCACTTCTGCTCCTGTTCTACGGCAGCCTGATGGTTCTCTGCCATTTCAGGTGGAGGTTGATGCCTCTGAAATTGGGGCAGGTGCCGTTTTGTCCCAAAGAGATCCAGAGACCTCTAAAAGTAACCCTTGTGCCTTTTTCTCTCGAAAATTTTCTCCAACTGAACGTAATTATGACGTGGGTAATCGGGAGTTATTGGCCATGAAGTGGGCTTTTGAAGAGTGGAGACATTGGCTGGAGGGAGCCAAACATCAGGTGGTGGTCCTCACGGACCATAAGAATCTGGTTTATCTGGAATCAGCCAAGCGACTTAATCCTAGACAGGCCAGGCGGGCCTTGTTTTTCACACGTTTTAATTTTGTGGTTTCTTTTCTTCCGGGCACTAAGAATGTTAAGGGAATGCCCTCTCGAGGAGTTTCCTTGCGGACTCTCCTGAGTTATCTGCTCCTGCTGTTATTTTGAAAGAGGGTGTAGTTCTTTCCGCCATCTCGCCCAATTTGAGACTGGCTCTGGAAGGGTGTCAGGAGGATAAACCCGAGCGCTCCCTATTGGGAAATTGTTTGTCCCAGACCGGTGGAAGAAGAGTGTGATGTCTGAGATTCATTGTTCCGTATTGGCCGGTCATCCCGGAATTTTTGGTACCAGAGACTTGGTTAGTCGGTCCTTTTGGTGGCCTACTTTGTCTCGTGACGTCAGGAAATTTGTGCAGTCCTGCGGGACTTGCTCTCGCTCCAAGCCTTGCTCTCGCTCTAGTGGTTTTTGAAGCCATTGCCTGTGCCCAAGAGACCATGGACCCATATCTCTATGGATTTCATTTCCGACCTCCCTGTTTCTCAGAGAATGACCGTTATCTGGGTGATTTGTGATAGGTTTTCCAAAATGATACATCTTGTGCTATTACCTAAGTTGCTTTCCTCCTCCGAATTGGTGCCTTTGTTCTTTCAGCACGTGGTTCGGTTACACGGCATTCCTGAGAACATTGTGTCTGACAGAGGAGTCCAGTTTGTTTCCAGATTTTGGAGGACTTTTTGTTCTAAACTTGGTGTTCAATTGTCTTTCTCCTCGGCTTTTCATCCTCAGACCAATGGACAAACTGAGAGAACAAACCAGACATTGGAGACTTATCTGAGATGCTTTGTGTCTGCTGATCAAGATGACTGGGTCTCTTTTTTGCCTTTGGCTGAGTTTGCTCTTAATAATAGGGCTAGCTCTGCCACTTTGATGTCTCCATTTTTCTGCAATTTTGGGTTTCACCCTCGATTTTCTTCGGGACAGACAGAGGCTTAAACTGAGAGGGCAAAAGCCCCCGGAGGGGACCGTGAAGGCCCCCACAGAAGTGCAGGACAAAATGCAAAAATAAAGCACAAAAACAAAAAGAAGAAAATGTCTTATCTGTTAGCAGGAGATGCAGACACGACACAGCAGGCTACAAAGGAAACAGGATTCAAGGATAGAGACCAGAACAATTGATCACCGGCAACCCTGATGGGAAGTGACTCCCTTATATAAGACCAGTCAGTAACACCTGATTCCCAATCCTCACAATCTTCACAATCTTCACTGGACAGACCAGCACCGCTTGTAACCACCAGAGGGAGCCTCTGCTCAGAACTCATCCCAAGCCCGCTCACAACAGAGTCGGTCCTTTGGTGGCCTACTTTGTCTCGTGACGTCAGGGAGTTTGTGCAGTCCTGTGGGACTTGCTCTCGTTCCAAGCCTTGCTCTCCTTCTAGTGGTTTGTTAATGCCATTACCTGTACCCAAGAGGCCATGGACCCATATTTCTGTGGATTTTATTTCCGACCTCCCTGTCTCTCAGAGAATGACAGTTATCTGGGTAATCTGAGATAGGTTTTCCAAGATGATACATCTTGTGCCATTACCTAAGTTGCCTTCCTCCTCCGAATTGGTGCCTTTGTTCTTTCAGCACGTGGTTCGTTACATGGCATTCCGGAGAACATTGTGTCTGACAGAGGAGTCCAGTTTGTTTCCAGGTTTTGGAGGACATTTTGTTCTAAACTTGGTGTTCAGTTATCTTTCTCCTCTGCATTTCACCCTTAGATCAATGGACAAACCGAGAGAACAAACCAGACCTTGGAGACTTATTTGAGATGTTTGTGTCTGCTGATCAAGATGACTGGGTCTCTTTCTTGCCTTTGGCTGAGTTTGCTCTTAATAATAGGGCTAGCTCTGCCACCTTGATGTCTCCATTTTTCTGCAATTCTTGGGTTTCACCCTCGATTTTCTTCAGGACAGGCGGAGCTTCTGTCTGTCCGGGGGTTGACTCTTTGTGGAGCGTATGCAGCAGATTTGGGACCAGGTAGTGGAGAGGTTGTCCTCTCTCAGGAGAAGGCCCAGCGGTTTGCCAACCGGCATAGGACTGATGGTCCTCGTTTAAGTGGGGGACTTGGTTTGGTTGTCCTCAAGAAATATCCCTATGAAAGCTGCATCTCCAAAATTTAAGCCAAGGTTCATTGGACCTTATAAGATCTTGGAGATTCTTAATCCTGTTTCCTTTTGTTTGCTTCTTCCGGGGACATTTAAGATCCATAACGTGTTCCACAAGTCCTTATTGAAGAGGTTTGTCGAGCCAGTGGTTCTATGGCTGCGCCTCCTGACCCTGTTTTGCTTGAGGGCAATCTGGAGTATGTGGTTGAGAAAATATTGGATTCTCGTTTTTCTAGACGGAAACTCCAGTATTTGGTTAAGTGGAGAGGTTATGGTCAGGAAGACAATTCTTGGGTGTTTGCTTCTGACATCCATGCTAGGAGACTGATCCGTGCGTATCACAGAGCTCATCCTGACCAACCTGGTTGCCCAAATGAGGGTTCGGTGACCCCTCCTCAAGGGGGGTACTGTTGTGAATGTGTTAGAAATGAATTCTGAGCAGAAGCTCCCTCTGGTGGTTACAAACAGTACTGAACCATTCAATGAAGATTGGCAATCAGGAGTTACAGACTGGTCTTATATAAGGGAGGTTCCCTCCCATCAGGGTTGCCGGTGATCAATTGTTCTTGTCTCAACTGTGGTTCCTGGTTCACTTGGAAGCTTGCTGAGTCTTGCCTGCATCTTCTGCTATCAGATAAGATATTTTCTGCTTTTATTTTGTGCTTGCTTTTGCATTGTTCCCTGCACTTCTGTGGAGGTCAGCCAGGTCCCCTCCGGGGGTTTGTGCTCCTCTCAGTTTATCTGTACCACTGTTATTTGTTCATTTGCCTTTTCCAGTCTTTTCAGCGGCTGCAGCTTAGTTTTGTGACACCAGAGAACTAATTTAGGTGGTAGAGGTCGTGTGATCTCAGGTGTTTTTGCAATTAGTAGAGTTGGTATTTTTTAGGGTTTTTTGGATTGCAGTAAGTGTCCTTCCTATCCTTTTCTGTCCAGGTAGTTTGGGCCCCAACGTTTGCTCATACTATTTTCTGTCTGTGTCTGTATTTCCTCTTGTCTAACCGCCATTACATGTTTGGGGGCTTCCTATGTTCTTTGGAGATCTGCTCCGGGGCAGATAGCTTTCCTCTTTCTATCTTTAGGTGTAATTAACCTTTCAGGCTGTGACGAGGCGTCTAGGACCAACGTAGGAACGCTCCACGGCTGTCTTTAGTTGTGGTGGTTAGTTAGGGTACTGCAATCCATTAGATTCCAACCTCTCTGGTGTATTGCCGTTTTTGCCTGCTCTCCTCAGCTACCAAATCATAACAGACCTACAAAAGGAATGGCAAATGGCAGCTGGGGTGAAGTGCACGGCAAGAACAGATCGTAACAGGCTCCTAGAGGCAGGGCTCAAGTCATGTAAAGCTAGAAAAAAGCCTTTCATCAATGAGACGCAAAGGAGAGCCAGGCTGAAGTTTGCCAAAGACCATAAGGATTGGACCATAGAGTACTGGAGTAAGGTAATCTTCTCTGATGAGTCTAATTTTCAGCTTTGCCTAACACCTGGTCATCTAATGGTTAGACGGAGACCTGGAGAGGCGTACAAGCCACAGTGTCTTGCACCCACTGTCAAATTTGGTGTAGGATCGGTGATGATCTGGGGATGCTTCAGCAAGGCTGGAATTGGGCAGGTTAATCTTTGCGAAGGACGTATGAATCAAGCCGCATACAAGATTATCCTGGGAAAACAGTTGATTCCTTCTGCTCAGGCAATGTTCCCCAACTCTGAAGACTGGTTTTTCCAGCAGGACAATGCACCGTGCCACACAACTAGGTCAATCAATGTGTGGATGAAGGACCACCACATAAAATCCCTGTCATGGTCAGCCCAATCTCCAGACCTGAACCCCATTGAAAACCTCTGGAATGTAATCAAGAGGAAGATGGATAGTCACAAGACATCAAACAAAGAAGAACGGCTTACATTTATGTACCAGGAGTGGCATAAGGTCTCCCAAAAGCAGTGTGACAGACTGGTGGAAAGCTGTGATTAATAATCATGGTTTTTCCACAACATATTGATTTCTGAACTCTTCCTGAGATAAAACATTAGTATTGTTGTTTCTAAATGATTATGAACTTGTTTTCTTAGCATTATTTGAGGTCTGCAAGCACTGCATTTTTTTGTTATTTTGACCATTTCTCATTTTCTGAAAATACAAAATGTATTGCTTGGAAATTTGGAGACATGTTGTCAGTAGTTTTACAATAAAAGAGCAATTTAAATTTTACTCAAAAATATACCTATAAAGAGAATAATCAGACAAACTGAAAATTTTGCAATGGTCTCTTAATTTTTGCCAGAACAGGATACACTGCACAGTATCGCTCCTCCTGTCCTGTATATACTGCACAGTACCACTCCTCCTGTATATGTATACACTGCACAGTACCCCTTCTCCTGTCCTGTATATATACACTGCACAGTACCACTCCTCCTGTCCTGTATATATACACTGCACAGTACCGCTCCTCTAGTCCTGTATATATACTGCACAGTACCACTCCTCCTGTATATATATACACTGCACAGTACCCCTTCTCCTGTCCTGTATATATACACTACACAATACCACTCCTCCTGTCCTGTATATGTACACTGCACGGTACCACTCCTGTCCTGTATATATACACTGCACAGTACCACTCCTGTCCTGTATATATACACTGCACAGTACCACTTCTCCTGTCCTGTATATATACACTACACAGTACCACTTCTCCTGTCCTGTATATATACACTGCACAGTACCACTTCTCTTGTATATATACACTGCACAGTACCACTCCTCCTGTCCTGTATATTTACACTGCACAGTACCACTCCTGTCCTGTATATATACACTGCACAGTACCACTCCTGTCCTGTATATATACACTGCACAGTATCACTTCTCCTGTCCTGTATATATACACTGCACAGTACCACTTCTCTTGTCCTGTATATATACACTGCACAGTACCACTTCTCCTGTCCTGTATATATACACTGCACAGTATCACTTCTCGTGTCCTGTATATATACACTGCACAGTACCACTTCTCTTGTCCTGTATGTATACACTGCACAGTGTCACTTCTCCTGTCCTGTATATATATACTGCACAGTATCACTTCTCCTGTCCAGTATATATACACTGCACAGTATCATTTCTCTTGTCCTGTATATATACACTGCACAGTACCACTTCTCCTGTCCTGGATATATACACTGCACAGTATCACTTCTCTTGTCCTGTATATATACACTGCACAGTACCACCTTTCCTTTCTTGTATTATGAGACAGTGAAGGGGT
Source organism: Oophaga sylvatica (assembly GCA_033576555.1). Taxonomy (NCBI): domain Eukaryota; kingdom Metazoa; phylum Chordata; class Amphibia; order Anura; family Dendrobatidae; genus Oophaga; species Oophaga sylvatica. Next base: position 544,545,414 of record JARQOD010000004.1, on the reverse strand, counting down.
GCGTACTGGACGGGGTGTATATCTCGCCCAGGTTTCTTAGCTGGGTCGCATAAGGAATATATAGTACGTTCACTCCACTCCCCATCCAGTACAGGCTTGCAGCTCAACCCTGAGTACACACAGCTGCCTAATTAAGCTGCCAGAAATAGGTGGTAGAGTTACACAGACAGAGCTCTCAGTCTGAATCTGGCTTCAGACGCTGCTGGAGTCTCCTGCAAGCCCATCCCTGGTAATTATAAATTTGTGTTGTTGTAGCCAGGCTGCTAGAGCTTAGTTCACGGTAGTGAGGTAACTGACTGTGTTTAGCTAGCAGCCTGACAGGCTTAGGATTTTATTTTATGGTTTGATTTATGTGTATTGCTGTGGACTTTCAATAAAACTGGCTGCGGCCAGTTTACACCAGTGCTGCTGTCTGTGATTGGACTCTTTATGCCACTCCGTCTACCCGAGACGGCGATCCCAGAGCTAAACCCCCTGAACAGTCTACAATTGGTGCTCGAATGCGGGCAACACAGTGGCTAAAGCAGCAGCAAAGGAAAACATCTGTTAAAGCAGCCTTAAAGAGACAGTAGCCCTAATATTGTCTTCACAGAAAAAAAAAAAAAAAAAAACTGAACTTGCTGTGGTAAAGACTTTTGAGTGAGCATGTCCTGGGTAAAGGCTGCCGTTTCCAGGACAGACAAGTCTGACAGCATGGAGGCGCTACTCAAACATATGGCGCAAGTTAGTGTGCAACAGCAGGAGACTAACCGATTGCTAATGTAGCAGATTGCAGCACTACGCCAGGCTCTCAGCACCTCGTCCCAGAGGAATGACGCAAGGTCACCTGCGTTGTCTACTGTAAAGGAGGCGGTAAAACAGACCCTGCAAAAGATGACACCTCATGACAATGTGGAGGCATATCTCGCTATATTTGAAAGACTGGCAGAGAAGGAGAATCTGCCACCATCTGAATGGGCCATGGTAGTTGCACCCTATCTGACTGGGGAACCCCAAAAGGCCTATTTTGACCTTAGCGAGCAGGATAGCAAAGTCTATGCCAAGCTAAAAACGGAGATTCTTGCCCGCCTGGGTGTTACGGTTGCAGTCCGTGCCAGGAGAGTCCATAACTGGAGATACAGTGGAGACAAGCCTGCTCGCTCACAAATGTATGACCTGATCTATCTGGTAAAGAAGTGGCTGGAGCCTGACGTCAGCAACCCTGCCCAAATCGTCGAAAAGGTAGTGATAAACCGGTACATCTGGGCCCTTCCTCCTGAGATGCAGCTCTGGGTCGGACAGGGAGACCCCAAAGACGCCAATCATCTGGTCAGCCTGATAGAGAGGTAACTCCGCCACTAAAGACTACTCCCGCAACCAGCCGTCCGAGCGGTCGTCATTTCGGAGTACCCGGCCTCCGACATCTCCCGGTAAGAGAGTTTCAGCTGTTGGGGCCAGGGGGGCTGCTGATAGACGGTTCAGGTCCGGAGGGACATGTGTGAGGCAAGGGCCAATGCTTCCCGGTCAGGAGTCCCCAGGCCTAGAAAGGTCTCCCCGTTTGAACCACCAGACCTGAGACAGTGTTGGAGATGCCGTGAAAGGGGTCATATTTCAGCCAACTGTCCACTAGTGGGGGAACCTATGGACTGTGATGCTGCAAGATTTCTCTCTCTCCTCGCGGAACCAGTGTGCGTGGCCACCCCAACCGAGGAGAATGGCCCACAGGTGTCCCAGGTGGTTATAAATGGCTGCCCCGTACAAGTCCTCCTAGACTCTGGGAGTCGAGTGACTCTGATACATGCCAGCCTGGCTGATAGGGACTTCATCCCTGATAAACATCTGAGCGTGGTGTGCATCCATGGAGACACCAAAGTCTACCCGGTAACTTCCGTGGACTTCGTCACAAAACTCGGGGAGATCTCGTATGAAGTGGGGGTAGTGAAGAACCTGATGCACCCCGCCATATTGGGTCGTGACTTTCCCCTGTTTTGGGATCTTTGGGGAAAAAACGGTTCTACCGGACAGTGTGATGAAACTCCTACGGTGGTTGCGCGGTCCATAGGGGCGGAACACAATGCTAGTGTGTTGTTGAACGTAGGGGATGATAATGATAATGATAATGATGATGATAATGATAATGATGAATTTCCATTTCAAGTGATGTTGGGGGAGGGGGATAATGGTTCTCTGGAACAGAATGTCCCTGACCTACCTGTGTCCCGTGGCAATTTTGGGACTGAGCAATTGCGAGACCCCACTCTTAAACATAAACCCAGAGAAATGTGCAATTGGCCTAGAAGAGGCCAAGTACCTGGGATACGTCATTGGCAGGGGGCTGATTAAGCCACAAATCGATAAGGTAGAGACGATTCAGAACTGGCCTACACCCCTCACAAAACGACAGGTCAAAGCATTTCTGGGCATCACTGGGTACTATCGCAGATTTGTACAAAGTTATGCCTCAATTGCTGCCCCGTTGACCGACCTGACAAAAGGTTGGAAGTCAAAAATGGTAGAATGGAATCCAGAGGCAGAAAAAGCATTTCAGTCTTTGAAAATGGCTTTATGTCAAAGACCAGTTCTGGTCACCTCTAATTTCAGGGACGAGTTTCTTGTTCAAACTGATGCCTCTAATGTGGGGTTAGGGGCGGTGCTGTCGCAGGTCGTGAAGGGTGAGGAGCACCCGGTCATGTATCTAAGTCGAAAACTGACACCGGCTGAACAAAATTATGCCATTCTGGAGCGAGAGTGCCTCGCAATCAAATGACCGCTGACCTAATTTCCGGCGGTCAGCTTACAGCAGCAGGTACTGTAACTCGTTCTCGGGAGAGTCTTCAGAACGGCGACGCATCAAGCCGCTGGATCTGTTGGAGTGAGAGCCGGGTATTGTACGGACCGCTGCATACAATACCCGACTCTCACGGAGCGAGGCAAGCAGGATGTGGGGATCTCAACATGGGATCTGTTCAACAGATGAAGAGATCCCCAGATCCTGCC
>JARQOD010000004.1:544517464-544542338 GCA_033576555.1 Oophaga sylvatica | reverse complement strand
TCCCCCAACATACGCCAGACCGCCAGGGCCACAGACCGAGCCAACCGCTACCTGTGACAAACCCCATAGACTTCTACGGCTCGGCTCTGAGTACCCCATTGCCCTGGTAACCCACAATTGTGGTGGCGGGTCGTTACACTATATTTGAAAGACTGGCAGAGAAGGAGAATCTGCCACCATCTGAATGGGCCATGGTGTTGCACCCTATCTGACTGGAGAACCCCAAAAGGCCTATTTTGACCTTAGCGAGCAGGATAGCAAAGTCTATGCCAAGCTAAAAACGGAGATTCTTGCCCGCCTGGGTGTTACGGTTGCAGTCCGTGCCAGGAGAGTCCATAACTGGAGATACAGTGGAGACAAGCCTGCTCGCTCACAAATGTATGACCTGATCTATCTGGTAAAGAAGTGGCTGGAGCCTGACGTCAGCAACCCTGCCCAAATCGTCGAAAAGGTAGTGATAAACCGGTACATCTGGGCCCTTCCTCCTGAGATGCAGCTCTGGGTCGGACAGGGAGACCCCAAAGACGCCAATCATCTGGTCAGCCTGATAGAGAGGTAACTCCGCCACTAAAGACTACTCCCGCAACCAGCCGTCCGAGCGGTCGTCATTTCGGAGTACCCGGCCTCCGACATCTCCCGGTAAGAGAGTTTCAGCTGTTGGGGCCAGGGGGCTGCTGATAGACGGGTTCAGGTCCGGAGGGACATGTGTGAGGCAAGGGCCAATGCTTCCCGGTCAGGAGTCCCCAGGCCTAGAAAGGTCTCCCCGTTTGAACCACCAGACCTGAGACAGTGTTGGAGATGCCGTGAAAGGGGTCATATTTCAGCCAACTGTCCACTAGTGGGGGAACCTATGGACTGTGATGCTGCAAGATTTCTCTCTCTCCTCGCGGAACCAGTGTGCGTGGCCACCCCAACCGAGGAGAATGGCCCACAGGTGTCCCAGGTGGTTATAAATGGCTGCCCCGTACAAGTCCTCCTAGACTCTGGGAGTCGAGTGACTCTGATACATGCCAGCCTGGCTGATAGGGACTTCATCCCTGATAAACATCTGAGCGTGGTGTGCATCCATGGAGACACCAAAGTCTACCCGGTAACTTCCGTGGACTTCGTCACAAAACTCGGGGAATCTCGTATGAAGTGGGGGTAGTGAAGAACCTGATGCACCCCGCCATATTGGGTCGTGACTTTCCCCTGTTTTGGGATCTTTGGGGAAAAAACGGTTCTACCGGACAGTGTGATGAAACTCCTACGGTGGTTGCGCGGTCCATAGGGCGGAACACAATGCTAGTGTGTTGTTGAACGTAGGGATGATAATGATAATGATAATGATGATGATAATGATAATGATGAATTTCCATTTCAAGTGATGTTGGGGGAGGGGGATAATGGTTCTCTGGAACAGAATGTCCCTGACCTACCTGTGTCCCGTGGCAATTTTGGGACTGAGCAATTGCGAGACCCCACTCTTAAACATAAACCCAGAGAAATGTGCAATTGGCCTAGAAGAGGCCAAGTACCTGGGATACGTCATTGGCAGGGGGCTGATTAAGCCACAAATCGATAAGGTAGAGACGATTCAGAACTGGCCTACACCCCTCACAAAACGACAGGTCAAAGCATTTCTGGGCATCACTGGGTACTATCGCAGATTTGTACAAAGTTATGCCTCAATTGCTGCCCCGTTGACCGACCTGACAAAAGGTTGGAAGTCAAAAATGGTAGAATGGAATCCAGAGGCAGAAAAAGCATTTCAGTCTTTGAAAATGGCTTTATGTCAAAGACCAGTTCTGGTCACCCTAATTTCAGGGACGAGTTTCTTGTTCAAACTGATGCCTCTAATGTGGGGTTAGGGGCGGTGCTGTCGCAGGTCGTGAAGGGTGAGGAGCACCCGGTCATGTATCTAAGTCGAAAACTGACACCGGCTGAACAAAATTATGCCATTCTGGAGCGAGAGTGCCTCGCAATCAAATGACCGCTGACCTCATTTCCGGCGGTCAGCTTACAGCAGCAGGTACTGTAACTCGTTCTCGGGAGAGTCTTCAGAACGGCGACGCATCAAGCCGCTGGATCTGTTGGAGTGAGAGCCGGGTATTGTACGGACCGCTGCATACAATACCCGACTCTCACGGAGCGAGGCAAGCAGGATGTGGGGATCTCAACATGGGATCTGTTCAACAGATGAAGAGATCCCCAGATCCTGCCTGTCTCGCTCAGTGAGAGCCGGGTATTGAATGGAGCGCCTCATAGCTGGTGAGATCCCCACATCCTGGGGAAATGAGGTCAGCGATGGAATGTGACTTGTGGCTGCCAGAATGTGTGGGAGGTCCCCGGGGTTTCCGTATGTACGATTCTAATGCGGAAAGTAAACCGCCTGGCCGGGACAGCGGACAGGGTCCCGAAATCGGGACTGTCCCGCTGAAACCGGGACGGTTGAGAGGTATGTGTTTATAATTATTGTTTATGAAACAGTGTGATCAGCAGTGCTAAGTGGGTGTGGTCAGGGCGTGGATATGGGTGTGACCAGTGAAATGGGTGTGGCTAGGGGTGTGGCCTAAAATTTGCCGCCCCGGGCGCCACAAACAGTTGCTACGCCACTGCGGCCCGCGGAGGGCTCCGGCAGATCAGCAAGGATGCATGATCTCACCTTGTCTGAGGTCTGAGTCGGCGCAGTATTTCAGAAGTCACACCATACAAGCGCTACCCGGAAGCGGCGGCGCGCTGAACGCTATCTATATGCGTTCCAGCCGGGGCATGCGCAGTAGACTATCTGCTCCTGTGTTATATTGTTTATCTGTCACCCGGAAGCAATTCAATTAATACCAGAAGTGAAAGTGTTGCGCTCTAGCTCAGTGTGTACTTCCTATCAGGGACGCAGGAGGGAGATACCGGACATGAGAGAGAGAAATAAATGTGCGTTTCAACCTGGCATGCGTGTTTGAACTTCTTCATGGTGCTATTGCGCAGTTGGGAACTTCCGATCCGGGACGCAGGAAGGAGGTATCCTGGCGGTTTATTTAAATGGAGGGATAAGGTATCGGCGTTCATATCATCTCACACCAGGACACGTGATGTTGCTATATCGGGCCTCCTGATGAGCCAAGAGAGGCAAAACGCGTTGAGGCGGTAATTTTGATGGGCAGTTGGCAGATGAGTACCAATAATACATCAGTTGATGGATCATCATTTGGTGATGTTTGATAATCATTTGGTCGTATAAAAGGGGCCGGTGCTGTCCCCTCGCTACCGGATATGGTGGCAAGCATTTACTTATATACTGTGGCATTAGGTGCTGGGTGCACCGTTGAGGAACAACAGTATTACCCTGTTAAGGGTTTTATATATATCTAGCAACTGAGACCTTGATGTGATCTGAATATCTTTCTAATGAATTGCACATGTTTTATACATCTTGTTAAGGGTCTAAATAACTAACCTTATGCGTGCAAATTGATTGGACTCAGGTCAGTTGAAAAGTGGAACTTGGGAGGATTTTTTTCCTTGAATATAGTATTTTTTTATAACAGACCTGGTGCGTGGAAAGATCATCTCGCTTCATGATTTAAATGCCATATTCTGCCAAATGTTTTCTTCAGTTTGTTTTTAATATTTTTCTTTGTTTGGGGGTTTAGGGTTTCTTTAGGTATAGGATTGATCTATGTATATTGCTAGGGGTTCCCTTAGTATCCGGGTGGAGAGATCCCCTAGTCTTTGCATTGTTTAACATACTGTTTGTTTATGAAAAGATAGCATAAGTATATATACAGTATTGGGTAGAACGGAGTTAATTATATTAGTCCGGCCCTCTAAAACCATCCCAATTTCTCATGCGGCCCCCTGGCAAAATTAATTGCCCACCCCTGCTCTACACTGTGACAGCTGTTAAGTCTCCTCTCAGTCTTCTTTTTTGCAAGCTAAACATTCCAGATCCTTTAACAGTTCCTCGTAGGACATACTTTGCAGTCCGCTCAGCACCCTGGTAGCTCTTCTCTGAACTTGCTCCAGTTTTTAAATGTTTTTATTTAAAATGTGGTGTCCAGAACTGGACACAGTATTCTAGAGGAGGCCTGACCAAGGAGGAGTAGAGGTGAATTATTGCTTCATGTGGTCTAACTCTATGCTTCTCTTTATACATCCTTGAACTAAGTTTGCCTTTTTTGCTGCTGCATCACACTGTTGACCCATCTGCAGTCTGTGATCTATTAGTATAAGTCTTTTTCACATGTGCCTGTTTCTTAGTTCTATTCTTCCCATTCTATAGATGTAATTTTCGTTTTTATTTCCCAGATGTAGAATCTTGCATTTCTCCCTGTTAAATGCAATTCTTTTAGTCGCTGCCCATTGTTCAAGCTTATCTAGATCCTTCTGAATCCTTTCTCCGTCTTCTCTAGTGTTAGCTATCCCTCCTAGCTTTGCATCGTCTGCAAATTTGATCACTTTATCTTAAGTTCCCTTATCTAGATCATTTATAAAAATGTTGAACAACACTGGGACCATGACAGAGCCTTGTGGTACCCCATTTGAAACACTGTTCCAATTGGATGTGCAACCATTTATCACTCTTTAAGTACAATCACTGAACCAGTTATGAATCCACCTAACCGTAGCCTTGTCAATCCCATACTTGGTCATTTTTTCAACAAGGATAGCATGAAATACTTTATCAAATGCTTTGCTGAAGTTGAGACATACTATATCTACCGCATTTCCCTGATTCACCCAGTCAGTGATTCTATCATAGAAGGAATATAGATTAGTCTATCATGACTTGTTTGCTACAAACCCATGCTGGCTCTGGTTAATTACTGTATTCTTATCCAAGTATGTACATACATGCTGTTTAATAATTTGTTCAAATATCTTTCCTGGTTTAGAAGTAAGGGCTCCGTCTCACATAGCGACACACCAGCGCTGTTTAGCAGCGATCTCGCTAGCGATCTCGCTATGTGAGATGGGGCCTTAAGGCTCACTGTCCTGTAATTTCCTGGCCCTGCTTTCTTCCCTTTTTTGAAGATAGGGACAACATTTGCCCTTCTCCAATCTTCTGGGACTTTTCCTGTATTCCAGGATTCTTGCTAGTGGTTCTACAGTTTCTCCTGCTAACTCTTTCAGTACCCTAGGATGTAATTCATCTGGACCAGGAGATTTAAATTAATATAAATTATCTAATTGTTCCCTCATCATCTATTTATAGAGAGTGTGGATTCTTTTATTACTTCGATTCTTTTATTACTACAATACAGTTATAGCGCACACCGATATAGTTAATGGTTGCGGTCGCAGAGTGTGGGCCACTCCAACTCAGGGGTCCAGGGCAACTGGCTTTTCTTCTCCCAAGTAACTACTCTACTGTATGTGGCACCTGTATGGAGACTACACATGGTTATTATCCAGCAGCACCGATGCCGGGATTATGTCATGATATATAGTGTTAATTATATTATAATATACTGGACATTTTTATAACCTCTAAGGCTATATTCACAGGCTTTTTTAGCATTTTTTTCCTGCATACCCTGCTCTCTTAGCAGTAAAAATGCTGCTTTCAAACTGCACAATATGCTTTGCTGCATTTTCTTGGAGTTTTACGCTGCATTTTTGCAGCGTTTTTTGGGCACAGATTAAATGGGTCATTTGTCTTCAGTGCATTTACTGAAGTTAGTTTTATTCACCATAAATGCAGCAAAAAACGCTGCAGCAAACTGTGAGTGAAAAAAAGCCACAAAAACGCCGAAAGAATTGACGCTGCAGAGGGCAAATTCAGTCAGGAAGGAAAGAACAAGCAAATGCATGAGAGTTCTGAAGTCTCAAAGTTTTTGCTGGTACTATAAAATGCAGCTTGTTATTTGTAAAAAAAAATTAAAATAACGCAGCAAAAAATGCTGCTTGTGAACATTGTGTATAATAAAACATTGGAAAACAACAAATCCGCTAAATTAGGGAATTTACATATTATTCTGGCACTCGTCAGATCTCATCATGCTTGGATTATGCGTTAGTCACCAACAAATGCCTAACCTTTTGCAGATTTAAGCTTTCAGCAACATAATCAGCAGTCAGACATTGTGAGAGAATACACATTTTACTTAGGTGGATTGTCGACTACTTGGACGACCTCTTCTCAATCCCTATGATTCCCACTTGTAAAGAAACAACACTTAGGCCGGCGTCACACTGGCGACAGAATCGGACGACTGCAATGCGATGAAATATCGTATTGCAGTCTGCCCTATGTTAATCTATGGAGCAGCTCCCAGTATCAGATTTTTTGTGGTCCGTTTTAAACGTCCGTGTGCAATCGCAGCATGCTGCGATTGTCACCGATTGTGGGTCGACTATCGCCAATGCAAGTCTATGGGAGCGATGAAAAATGTGATTACAAACGGACCGCACGTGTGAGTTGCGATTAAATCGCATCGGTGTCCTTTAGAAAAGCCGGCAATTCATTCCCGGCTATACTGTAAAATCACACTGACAGCTTTGATAAAGAATAGAAAGAATAGATTAAAATAGAATCACATAAATATATATATATATATATATATATATATATTTATATTTCCTAACTTCTACATACTGTAATAGCCGCAAATTCAATTGCCGGCTTCTGTGAAATCACAGAAGCCGACATGAAATGATACATTGTTTCCACACAGTTAACCATGTCATTTCCTGTATTTTGATATTTGTTTAGAACTTACAATTACATGAGTGTATTTGTGCTAAATTTCAGACATGTAGGGGTTAATTAAAGGTGTAAATTCGTTGACAAAAAAATGCGTGGGCTCCTGCTGTATTTTCTCCACCAGACAGACAAAGCAAGCGAGTGGGGCAGATAATAATAGCCTAGGGAGGGTACTTTTTTTTTGTGCCCCCCCTGGCTACTAACATCTGCCCCCAGACACCCCAGAAAGGGCAAATCTATAATTAGATTCACCCTTTCTGGCACTTTGCCCGTCTATTCCCATTGCCCTGTAGCGGTGGCGAATGGGTTAATAATCTCACCTTAATGTCACCTTAGTATTAAAAGGTGACCTTAAGGCAGGTTAATAATTGAGAGCTGTCAATTAGACAACTATCAATTATTAATCCTATTGAAGTAAATAAAAAAACACACACACACTTTAAGAATAAATAATTTTAATGAAATAAAAACACATATTTTTGACCATCTTTTATTTAAGTCTTAATCCGTTCGAAGCCCTTGTTCTTCTAAAATAAATATAAAATAATAAAACAACATTATTCTTACCTATCTGGCAATCTGTCACGTCCCACGATGTAATCCTTCACAAAGGGTTAACTAGCAATCAGATAAGCAGCGCAAGTAATCCTGCGTGCTCATCTGATAGCTCCTGAATGAATGAGCTTATCTCCTGCCGACAGGAGAGGATGTGATTCATGAATGAAGCTTAATTGATTGTATCCACTTTCACCTTGGTCAGGTCACTGAAGTGAAAGTTGTAATAAATCAATTAAGCTCCATTCATGAATCTATTCCTCTCCTTTCGCTGGGAGAGTAACTGATTCATTCAGGGAATACAGGTCTGAGACAGCATTATTAGCTCTCTGCAACCTGTAACCTGTTAACCCTTTCTGATGGATTACACCGTGGGACCTGACTGTACTTCGGATTGGTAAGAATCATTTTGCTTTTTTATTTTATTTTTATTACAGGAAATGGTTTTAGCAGGAAAATAAAATATTGTCAAAAACTGTGTGATTATTTCATTAAACTTCTTTTTTATTAAACTGTGTGTGTTTGATTTTTCTATCATACAATAGGATTAATAATTGATAGTTGTCTAATTGACAGCTCTCAATTATTAACCTGCCTTAAGGTCACCTTTCAATACTAAGGTGACATTAAGGTGAGATTATTAACCTATTCGCCACCGCTACAGGGCAATGGGAATAGACGGGCAAAGTGCCAGAAAGGGCGAATTTAATTATAGATTTGCCCTTTCTGGGGTGTCTGGGGGCAGATGTTAGTAGCCAGGGGGGCACAAAAAATGTACCCTCCCTAGGCTGTTATTATCTGCCCCCACTCGCTTGCTTTGTCTGTCTGGTGGAGAAAATACAGCGGGAGCCCACGCATTTTTTTTCAACGAAATTACACCTTTAATTAACCCCTACATGTCTGAAATTTTGCACAAATACACTCATATAATTGTAAGTTCTAAACAAATATCAAAATACAGGAAATGACATGGTTAACTGTGTGGAAACAATGTATCATTTCATGTCGGCTTCTGTGATTTCACAAAAGCTTGCAATTGAATTAGCGGCTATAACAGTATGTAGAAGTCTAGGAACTATAAATATATATATATATACATGTCACAATGACATGTATACATATATATATATGTGTTCTATGTGTATATATCTATTCTTTTTTTTGTGATTGAAATACTATTCTTTTGGATCCATTATATGTCAGTTTTGCAAGCCTGCGAGAAATTCTCGCAAGTCGGATGAAAATCGGATGTTACAAGGTACACACACATGCGACTAAATCGCATCTTTGAAGGAAAATCGGATGCCAGAAGGATGTGTGATGTTTGCATTTTGATCCGACAATCGACCGTCTAAAATGGACCGATTTTTTGTCGTTGTGTGTGACGCCGGCCTTATACTCACCTCTGGTGCCAACGCTGTTCCAGCAGTGTCGGCACTGGCTCTCCCGGGGATAGCGTGACATTATGTCACACGATCACTGAGGCCAATCAGCAGTGTCGGCACTGACTCTCCCGGGACAGCGTGACATTATTATACCACGCGATCACTGTGGCCAATCAGCACTGACTCCTCCCTCTTCCTTAATAATAATAATAATTTTATTTCTGTTACACCCGGCCCCGGTCCCATACCTCCGCGTGGTCACAGTCGGGACTCCAGCTCTTGCCACAGCCTCTGCTCCTTCCCTCCCCTCTGCTTCCTGGTGCGCTGTCAGCAGGTCCCCAGGTAGAGTGCTTAGTCGCGCGCGCATGCTGCCGGTCTCTTAAAGAGACAGCGCTCATTTTTCAAAAATGTCTCTGACAAATGGCGTGGTACTGATTACTATTTCTGGCCCTTCCGCCATAGGGAAGGCGCCAGAGCAACAAGTATCTTCTGTTGCTAGCTTCTGGTTCCGCTGTTGTTGTGCCTGTGTTTCTGCAGTGTTCTGCCAAGTGCTCCGCTTACACTGTTTGTCTCCGCAGACTGTCAGTTACCTGTTACCCGGCTGTCCAGGATGACGTCCGTACTGTCTACGCCAGTTCCATCCTGTTCCGCTACTCAGCCATCCAAACCTCTGGACAATGCCAGCACCAGCTTATACCCGTGTACCCGGAACCTGCCGGTCAGCTCCATCATACCTGTTAAACTTGTTTATCCGCCTGTCCTGCTGGGACTGCTGCCGTGTGTCCGGGGTCTAACTGGAGGTAGCGCCTGTGTCCCCCAGACATTCCATTCTGACCCTGTTCGAAGGGCCTTACTACGGGTGTCTGGGGCTCACTTAGTCACGCCCCCTTAGGAGCCCACGGGACCGTGATTCCGAGGTTCCACAAATATTGCAATAAATAACGAATGTGAATTTCACCACCTGTGCCTCTGCTTCCATCCGTTACAATTTCTATAGCGCCAACATATTCCGCAGCACTTTACATTAGAGGGCACTTGTACAGACAATAGACATTACAGCATAACAATAAACACATAGATCAAAACAAATACCAAGAGGAATGAGGGTCCCTGCTCACAAGCTTACAATCTATGAGGAAAAAGGGGAGACACGAAAGGTGGATGGTAACAATTGCATTCGTTGTTCGACCAGCCATAGTGTAAGAATCGGGTGTTCCTGTAATGATGCATGAACCAGGTAACAGTCTAAATATGTAACAATACAGACACAGAGGGCTATTAAATGCATAAAGCGGGTGAGAACATGATGCGAGGAACTTGGTTATGGTAAAAATGTTGAATTGGCAACACAGGGATAGTTAGGTTAATGCATTGAGGCGGTAGGCCAGTCTGAACAAATGCATTTTTAGGGCACGCTTAAAGCTGTGGGGATTAATCGTATTAACCTGGGTAGTGCATTCCAAACAATTGGCGCAGCACATAAAAAATGTCTTGGAGACGGGAGTGGGAGATTCTGATTATTGAGGATGCTAACCTCAGGTCATTAGAAGAACGGAGGGCACGGGTAGGGTGGTAGGCTGAGACGAAGGAGGAGATGTTGGGTGGTGCTAAACAATGGAGTGCTTTGTGGAGGAGGGTGATTAGTTTGTACTGGATTTTGAAGTGGATGGATAACCAGTGTAATGACTGGCACAAGGTAGAGGCATCGGTATAACGATTGGTGAGGAATATGATCCTGGCATTCAAGACAGATTGGAGAGGGGAGAGTTTGGTAAGAGGGAGACCGATTAGTAGAGAGTTACAATAGTCCAGACGAGAAAGAATAAGAGAAAGAAATAAGAGAAACAGTAAGAGTTTTGCAGAGTTGAAAGTAAGAAAGGGTCAAATTCTAGAAATGTTTTTGAGGTGCAGTTAACAAGAGCCAGACAGTGTTTGGATGTGGGGTGAATGAAAGCTCAGAATCAAGTATGACCCCAAGACAGCGGGCATGTTGCTGGGGAGTAATGGTGGAGCCACACACGGAAATGGCAATGTCGGGCATAGGTAGGTTAGTAGAGGGAGAAAACACAAAAAGTTCAGTATTTGACAGGTTCAGTTTCAGATAGAGGGAGGACATGATGTTAGAGACAGCAGTAAGAAATCATCTGTGTTTTCTAAGAAGGCAGGTGTGATATCAGGAGAAGTGTATAATTGGGTGTCATCAGCATAGAAATGGTACTGGAAACCAAATCTAATGATTGTTTGTCCAATAGGGGCGGTATATAAAGAGAAGAGGAGGGGGCCTAGGACTGATCCTTGAGGAACCCCGACAGTAAGGGGAAGATGAGAGGAGGAGGAGCCAGGAAAAAATACAGTGAAGGAACGATCAGAGAGATAGGAGGAGAACCGGGAGAGAACGGTGTCCTTGAGGCCGATGGAGCGGAGCATAGTGAGGAGGAGCTGATGGTCCACAGTGTCGAATGCTGCGGAGAGATCCAAGAGAATTAGCATGGAATAGTGACCATTAGATTTAGCTGTTAGAAGATCATTAGAGACTTTAGTGAGGGCAGTTTCAGTAGAATGTAAAGAGCGGAAACTGGATTGTAGAGGGTCGAGAAGAGAGTTATCTGAGACATAGCGGATAAGACGGGAGTAAATCAGGTGTTCCAGGAGTTTAGAGATGAAGGGAAGATTAGAGACAGGTCTATAGTTAGCGCCACAGTTTTGGTCGAGAGACGGTTTTTTAAGTAATGGATGTATGATGGCTTGCTTAAATGAAGATGGAAAGATACCAGAAGAGAGAGAGTCATGTTGAATATTTTTGTTAGGTGAGTGGTGACAGCAGGAGAAAGGTACTGGAGGAGATGTGACGGAATGAGGTCACTGGTGCAAGTGGTAGGGCGAGAAGATACAAGGAGCCTGATTACTTCTTCTTCTGTGACTGGATCAAAATCAGAGAGTGAGCTGGATGCAGTGGGGGAGGGAGGACAGTGCATGGTATGAGGGGGTTGGGAGATAATTTCCTGTCGGATATGGTCAATTTTTTCTTTGAAATAATTGGCCAGATCGTCAGCATGGAGATCTGTGGTTGGGGCCTGCACTCTTGGGTAGAGTAGGGAATGAAATGTGTCAAAGAGATGTTTAGGGTTATTGGATAGAGAGGTGATGAGGGTGTTGAAATAGGTTTGTTTGGAGAGGTGAAGGGCAGAGTTGTATGTTTTAAGCATGAACTTCTAAAGGATCAAATCTACGGGTAGATTGGATTTTCTCCACCGATGTTCGGCACACCTGGATCACTGCCGTAGGAAACGTGTTTGCAGCGTGTGCCAGGGTTGTCGCCATCTGTGCGGTGTTGTTCTCTTTACAGGAGGTGCAGTTTCATCCAGGGCATGTTGCGGTGTTTCATTGTAATGCTTCAGTGCTGAATCAGAACATGAGAGGGAGGAGATAGGGGCCAATGATGACAGTAAGTTCTTCATAAGTTTCCGGGCGTTAACAGCCTGTATATTTCTATAAGTGTGGAAAGTGGGGGTAACCTGAGCTGGATGGCAGTTCTTGATAGACAATAAGGTTGTGGTCAGAGAGCGGGAGAGGGGAGTTTGTCCACTGAGCAAAGCCGGGAGAAGACCAAGTCGAGGGAGTTTCCGTCTTCATGGAGAGTTAGTGAGCTGCAAAAGGCCGAAACAGGAGGTTAGAGATAAAAGGTGAAAGGCAGATGGGGAGATGGGAAAAGCAATGGGTATGTTGAAATCACCCATGATGAGGGAGGGGATGTCACAGGAGAGAAAATCACTTTGCCAGGTGGCAAAGTGATCCAGGAACCGATGGGAGGGGCCTGGAGGACGATACACCACCCACACTCGCATGGAGAAGGGGATGTAGAGTCTGACAGCATGGACCTCAAAAGAAGGGAAGACAAGTGAGGGTACTTGAGGGATAACCTGAAAGGTACATTTGGGTGATAGAAGCAGATCAACGCCCCCACCTGCTCTGCTGTCCGATCTTGGGGTATGAGAGAAGTGTAGTCAACCATAGGAGAGAAGAAAATCCAGCTCAACGATGAAGTGAAGATAAAAAAATCTTTATTCACTTCATCTGCTGCCATCTATGCTGATACTTCTCTGTATTTGGAATGACAAGTGAATAAAGATTTTTTTTATCTTCACTTCATCGTTGAGCTGGATTTTCTCCTTTTGCAATGTTCTACGTCTGACACAGCGGTTCCTTGCTCCGATCCCTGGTATGCTGCACTGGTGAGCTGGACTTTTATTTCTACCACCATAGGAGAGAGCAGCAGCAGCGCTGTCTGACTGCTGGATCCAGGTTTCAGTAAGAGCCAGAAGGTT
Organism: Oophaga sylvatica; assembly: GCA_033576555.1. Lineage (NCBI taxonomy): Eukaryota > Metazoa > Chordata > Amphibia > Anura > Dendrobatidae > Oophaga > Oophaga sylvatica. The sequence continues at coordinate 544,529,391 of JARQOD010000004.1, read as the reverse complement.
AAGAGAATCAGAAAGGAAGAAGTCATAGATGAAGAAGAGTTTATTACACACTGAGCGAGAATTCCAAAGGGCACAATTAAAAGAGACAGAAGGCATGAAGGGAATATTAATGAGATTTGGGGAGTTTCTGAGTGTAGCAGTTGAGGAGTTTGACTTACTATAACAAGGGGGGCCGGAATTGGGAGAGATATCTCCTGCAACTAGGAGAAGGAGGATAGATAGAGTAAGCAGATGGTTAAGTGATTTGTGAGAGCGTCTCTTGTGTTGGATGATGGGAACGAATGGATCTGTGCAGTTTAGCAATGTGAAAAGAGCATGAGTGCTATACATAGGAGAGGAGAGGACTGAGGTACCGATATAGATGGAGTGTAAAGAGTTAATGCAATGACAGTGGATGTGAGTGAATGCAGCAGCCAGGAGATAAATTATACAAATGCATATGGTGAATATTTGTTTTAATCCAAATGTACAGGGAATAGGTTTGTTTAATTGTCTTACCTGTCTCCTGTCCTGTCTAACTGTCATGGTATAACTGCCAGGTACTTTGATGCATGTACTTCGATTAAATATACATAAATGCTAACCCCTGCATAAATGCTTCCCCAGGCTATGTCTCAATTCCTTCAGACAAATCACATACATCCGCAGGAAATGAGAGCCGATGCTCTCTCACTTCATCTCCAGGAAACTCAGGACTCAGAATAAAAATTTGGGGTTGTTACATAGGATATTTATTATATTTAGGTGGTCCTTGTTACTGTTTTATTTAATTTAGCACTGCGGACTCATGCTGGATTTTTTAACCAAAAAAAAGATTATTAAACATTATTTATTTTTATAAAACTGGACACCCCATTTAAGATTTCGGTCACCCTGCCATAAAAGTTTATTCCAGTATACAAGATTATTTCAAGTGCAATTCAGCATATTTACCGCACGGTGGTGCAGTTGCTTTTTAATTGCACAGAACATACAGAACAATATCAGCCATTCTGTAATATATAATGTGATTGGTGCCTTATTCTCCTCAGGCAAAGAAGAATCATCCATCTTTGCTGTTGTTCTTTTCTAGCAAATAATTTATATTCTTCAGTCACTGAGAGCGGAAAATATGCAGAGGTAACATCTGTTGGCCTTAAGGAAAATGGTTTAAAGGTTTTTTTCCCAGGTTTTTCTACAGTTCTATACACACATGTGACAACTTTCATATGGATAAAAGGGCAGACACATGCCAACTAGTGATGAGCGAAAGTGCTGGGATAAGGTGTTATCTGAGCATGCTCGGGTGCTAACCGAGGGTCTTCGGCGTGCTTGAATATTATTAAAAAATTTGATGGCATTATATTGAGGTGGTGCTGTGGTGACATTATACTGTACATGGTGGGTACTGTGGGGGTCATATTGTATTATGTGAGAACATTAACTGGTTCCACTAGGATCAGTATTTCTGTGTATGTGCATATAAAGGACTGGGCAAGATTAGGGAAGTGACAAAACAAAAATTTCAGCAACACGTACACAGTATGTGACCTTCTTTTCTTTAAAAATACAATATTTAGTGATGGCCTCAATGAGATATGACGGGGGAGAACTATTGGTGAAAGTGTCTGTGTGATAGTTAACTTGGGGCACCGACATGCCAATCTGCCCCGGCCGGGGTAAATACAGAGCATCAAAGAAGGATGCAGCACTCCTCACCCTCCATGAAAAGAAGAGCTGACCTTCACCTCAGTAGCCCCACGTCGATCATTCACCTCCTCTCTCCTGATGTCTCCTTCTGCAGGTTTCTCCATTATTATTAGGCAGCGTGACTAGAGCCCCCCACCCAGGACCATGGGACACATGTAGATATAACATAGTGCTGATAAGCAGCCCCCATTAGACAGCTGTCATTTGCTGCATTGTTTTTCATCTCTCACTTTTAAATGTCTCCTAATCGATGCATCTCCAGTCTTTCATCATCTCCTTACACTGGACCAGAAGTATGGAAAACATCACGATCAAGGCGAAGAGAATGTCACCAAAATGTCATTGTTTTCTCTATCGGTGAAGGGTTTTTATTAAGAAAAGAGAGAATATTTCCACCTTAAACAAACAAAATCCCAGTAATGGAAAACATCGAGTCGCCCTGGAGTTCTGTTCAGCTGTTTCCCACTTATATCTGTTTCTGGGGAAGCTGGGACAATTATGGCTGCCATTATTCACGGGGCAGGGAATAAATGTTATAGTTATACAGTTACAGGTGCGAAGACTAGGACCTACGCCTGAAGGGGTGACCCCACTTTTGAAGTCCTGATAAGTTGGCTGAAGAGGAACCTTCTGAGTTCCTTCTCCCTCTGAATGCAGTGGCCACCTTGCCAAGACGGACGGAGGTCTGAGACCCTCCATTCTCACTAAAGAGGCAGGTCCTTGAGATTATTACAGTACATGGCAATAAAAAGGTGTCACTAACCAGAAAGTAAATCACCGGGTATCGAAAAGAGAGGGAATACTGGGAAATTTCAGGTGTGAAGCCAACAGAACAGTGAATGCAGCTCTGAAGGATAGAACTCAGAATCAGTACAGAATAGTAATGACTAAAAAGATGTTATCTTTTTGGTTAGACATTAAAAGGTATCAACTGATGACTCTCAATTTTTTATATTTTTCTACAGAATAGTAATGTAATCGTAGCCCCTCTCCTGAGGCGCAGATAAGGGAGGCTCTCATGGTAACACAGACCCTAGCTTAATTTTATATGGGTATTAGGTTTCTGTTATGTATTGGTTTTTATGAGTTAATCCCTTCATATGAGGTAAGGTTAAAGGGTGAGGCAGTAAGATGTGGAGTCCACGAGCAGGTTATTTCCAGTTTTAGCTGGTGGTTTTTGATTGGCTGCTTTGAAAAAGTGCGGGAAGTGAAAAGGTATAAAACTCTGAGGTGCTGCCAGTTATCTCATCATCCTGTCAGAAGAACGAAGATAGAAGATGGACAGCTTACTTCAGCAGCTGGTGCGGCGGGCACTTTACTTTAACATTTGGGAGAGCTCTCACTCCTACTTTTGAGGCAGTCACTCCCTCATGCCAAATAGTTAGCCAGATAGTGGAATACATATTCTCCATCCCTTTACAATGCCAGCTAAAACATGCCCATTTTGGGCATTGCCCGCCACCACCACTACCACTACCATGTCCACCGCCATGTCATTATAGGCCCTCACTTTTAATATTCAAAGGGTCACCAGGTGCTGTGAAACCTGCGTTTTGTAAGCTCCACAGTTCATTTTGGCCATCGGATCCCAATGGAGCCACTGTCATAGCGTTTGAAGCCTCTGTAAGGTGAATATAATACAGGAGTTGGGGGAGCTGTATGATCAATATCAGTAAACTGGATTCTATCAGACACCAAAAGCATTAGAATTAAATGTGCCATTGACCAATCTGCACAAAGCTATGCATTTTTCTATTGGTTTAATCATTTTTCCCAACTTTTGAAGAAGGGAAAGAGGGACAAAGCCATGCCCCGACCACACCCATTTCACAACTAGTCACACCCTTGTCCACGCCCCAACTGCACCCATTTAGCACTGTTGATCACACTGACTGGTACAGAGGGCACAGTGGCTGCCATTATGGGCACAGTGGCTTGTACTGTGGGCACACTGACTTGTACTGAGGAACAGAAAGAAAGAACAGAGAGAGAGAAAAAAGAAAACAAAGAAAGAAAGGAGAGAGAAAGAAAGAACAGAAAGAGAAAGAAAGAAAGAACAGAGAGAGAAAGAAAGATTAGAGAGGGAGAAAGAAAGAACAGAGAGAGAACGAATGAACAGAGAGAGAAAGAAAGAACAGAGAGACAGAAAGGAAGAACAGAGAGAGAAAGAAAGAGGGGAAAGAAAGAACAGAGAGAGACAGAGAGAGAGAAAGAAAGAGGGGAAAGAAAGAACAGAGATAGAGAAAGAGGGGAAAGAAAGAAAGAACAGAGAAAGAAAGAACAGAGAGAAAGAAAGAACAGAGAGAGAAAGGAAGAACAGAGAGAGAAAGAAAAAGGGGAAAGAAAGAAGAGAGAGAGAAAGAAACATAGAAAGAAAGAACAGAGAGAGAGAAAGAGAGGAAAGAATGAAATAACAGAGAGAGAGAAAGAAAGAACGAACAGAGAAAGAAAGAAAGAACAGAGAGAGAAAGAACGAACAGAGAGAGAAAGAAAGAACAGAGAGACAAAAGAAAGAACGGAGAGAGAAAGGAAGAACAGAGACAGAGAAAGAAAGGGGAAAGAAAGAACAGATAAAAAAGAGGAAAGAAAGAAAGAACAGAGAGAAAGAAAGAACAGAGAGAGAGAAAGAGGGGAAAGAATGAAAGAACAGAGAGAGAGAAAGAAAGAACCAACAGAGAGAGAAAGAACAGAGAGAGAGAGAAAGAAAGAAAGATTAGAGAGGGAAAGAAAGAACAGAGAGAGAGAAAGAAAGAAAGAAAAATTAGAGCGGGAAAGAAACAGAGAGAGAGAGAAAGAAAGAAACAGAGAGAGAAAAAAAGAAAGAACAGAGAAAGAAAAGAAAGATTCTATAAAGATACTATAGCAGCCCGGCTCCCATTGTAGTGCCCACCTGAGCCTCCCGATGCAGGACATATCATGATCCGCTCATATGGTCAGCATCCCAGATTCCAAGGCGATCCCGCTGTCTGCGCTCTCGGAGGAGGACACAGTGATGGATCTGAAGCATTCCCTGAAGTGCTTCCATGATTCCGTCACAATCTACTCCTGAAATTACCTAATTTCTGGTCAGCTTCCATCGGGACTGTCCTACTGGATCGGGGACGGTTGGGAGGTATGAATGCTCCCCACCATACACCTTGTACACGCACGGCTCCGCACAACTCATACACACACGGTTCTACTTTGTGTGCCTCGTACACACACTTTGGGGAGGTCTAGAGAACTGTTTTAATTAACAAGTCAATTGTGCTGTCTAATAAGGATATATAGGCAGCGGCCTTGTGCCGATCCCATAATACTTGCAATATCACTGTTGAGAAATGAGAGCACAGTAATGGTTACCATGTTGGTAAAGGATTGTTTGTAGGTAGGAAATTATCCTCACAGTGGTGATTGCACAATTGCTTGAGTTTTAATGTCCTATTAGTTAATAAAAGTTCTGTTTTATTATGATCTTTAGTTAGGAATAAGTTGCCATATGGCAAATTGTGAATACATCGTACACACACAGCTCCGCTCTGTACACCTTGCACACACACAGCTCCACTCAGTACACACAAGGCTCCAATCCATAAACCTCGCACACACGGCTCTGCTCTGCTCCGAATACACACTGCTCAGCTCTGTACACTTTGTATACACAGGACTCCGTTTCGTACACCCCGTACACACGTGGCTCCGCTCCATACACCATGTACACACACACGGCTCCATACACTTCACACAAACAGGGCTCCCTTCCGCACACCTCATGCACACATGGCTCCACTCCGTACACACAGGGCTCGGCTCCGTACACCTTATAACACGCGGCTCCACTCCGCACATCCCATACACACGTGGCTCCGCTCCGTAGACTTCATACACACACTGCTCTGCTCCGTACACCTCGTACACACACGACTCTGCTCTGTACACCTCATACACACACAGCTCCTCTCCGTACACCTCGTACACACACAGCTCTGCTACATCCACCCTGTAAACCCCTCCTGAGCCCACACATAAAGTAAACTTCCCCTCATCCAGCATCATGACAACTAGCACAGCATAGTTGTAAGGTTCTGTGTACATGTTCCTGAAACTCAGTTTTTCCGTCAGCCATTTTACTTTCTGTCTTGCTGCAGCTGTCTTGCCCTCAGTCAATATGGAGTTTCCAGCTTGCATGTTCCCGCCCTGATTCTCTCCCTCTTGCTTCTTAAGCAGCCACAGCTGAGCAATCAGTGCTTCAGAATCAAGCCTGCAGTGAACCTGTGACCTGACTCCTGGAAGCCTTGGACCTTGTACTCCAGTTATTTCCTATTGTGGAACTTTGGAACACTCGTGGACCTTGGAACCTTGCTATTTGATAAATCCACGTTTGCATGGACTTATGGTAACAGAGAAGAGATCCTGAACCTGTTGTGAGAGTGATTGCTGAGCTTAAGTTACTCTGGCCTGCTGTGTCTCCTGCTTTTGTATCTGCAAACTGTGTGACTATTATTGCCACTTGTATGAAGTAATACAAGACCTTCTATATCAAACCTGTGACTCCTGTGTTTTCATCGCACCCAAGCACAAGACACTATATGAACTGTACTCCTTACATTACAAGATTCTGAAGCCAAACGTTAGTGTCTGCTGGGTCTGGAAAGGCTGTGTCTGCTGTAACTGTGGATATCAGATGTCCGGTTGTACTTTCTGTGATGACAGTGGTTGTGACTTCTCACAACCATTCCAGGTGAGCAATTCCCTTAAGTTTTTTTTTCTGCAGTGTTACCACAGGTAAACACTATTGTTTTTTTTTTCTTTCCTCTTTTGTGTCTGCTGTACCTGTGGATATCAGATGTCCGGTTGAACTTTCTGTGATGATAGTGGTTGTGACTTCTCACAACCATTCCAGGTGAGCAGTTCCCTTAATTTTTTTTTCTCTCTGCAGTGTTACCACAGGTAAACACTATTGTTTTTTTTTTCTTCTCCTCTCCTTCCAGTACTCCTGTCTTAAAAGATCTGGAAAATGGAGGCCCGCATAAAGGAACTTTGCGGAGTGACTGATAACATCCTTGCAGATTTGCAGACTATAAAAACCCGTTTTACAAACCTACAGGATCTCACTAATTACAATTTGCAAGTGTTTGGACAGACTGCCCAGGATTTGCGAGCCAGGATTGAGGTTCTAGAGGAGCGAGTCCAGGCTCCTGCCGTAGCCCCGAGTTCTGGGATTCCTAAGTTGCCCCCTTTTCGTTTTGGCGGTGAACGTGAGAAATTCAGGGGATTTATTAATCAATGCAATCTTTTTTTTTCTGCACATGCTTCACAATTTCCCACTGAACGATCTAAAGTGCTTACTATAATTATGTTGCTTACCAACAAGGCTTTGATGTGGGCAAACCCTCTGATTGAGACTGAGGATGAATGTTTGGATCATCTTGATGCTTTCATTTCAGCCATGGGGCAGGTGTTTGATGACCCCAATCGAGGTGCAACAGCTGAAGCAGCCATGTTAGCTTTGCGCCAAGGTAAGCACTCGGTAGCTGAATATGCCTTGGATTTCAGGAGATGGGCCCTTGATACCACCTGGGACAGTTCCGCCAAAAAAATCTATTTTTCGAAAAGGGTTATCTCCACTGATTAAGGATGAACTTGCTCGTGCCGACCCTCCCACTGCGTTAGGTGACTTTATTAACTACTGCATCCGTATTGATACTCGTCTGGCTGAATGCAGGCAAGAGAGATGGTTCGAAAGCAATCGCACTAACCTTTTCCTACCTTCCTCTCCAGCTAAGGAACCTTTGAGTAGGATCACACGGGAACCTGAACCTGAACCCATGCAGGTAGACTCTTTACAACGACGGGTTAGTGATGCACGCAAGGAACATCGTTTTAAGGAGAATCTATGTTTCTATTGTGGTAAGTCAGGGCACTTCATTATAAACTGCCCCAGCCGTTCTCGTAAGACTACTGCAGCACTCATTCACTGTGAGTGTTGCGAGAGGGGATCTGTTAGGTCCGGGCCTCAGGCTCCAGAGAGATCTGCAGCAACAGATCTTGATTTCTCTGACTTAAACTCCGTTACTTCTGAGGACGTTGACTGTGTAAACGCTGCAATTTTTCAAGTTTCCTCAGCGGTGTCCCAGCTGAGTTGTAAGAAAAACAATTCTCATTGCTTTCTTTCCATCAAACTCTGGGTTGACTCAGCGTGGGTGTCTAGCTCTGCTATGATCGACTCAGGGGCAAGTGGAAATTTTATGGATGTCTCCTTTGCTCTGAAACAGGGGATACGTTCAGTGAAGAAGGCTACTCCAGTACAGATGGAAACTGTGGATGGCTCCCTGCTGACCTCTGGACCAGTGGATCAGGAAACAGAGCCTTTGAGGGTTCTTATGGGTAAAGATCATCAAGAGAAACTGTCCTTTATGCTTATCTCTTCTCCCCACTGTCCCATTATTCTAGGGCTACCATGGCTGCAGGCTCAGAATCCTACCATTAACTGGGAGACCAAGGAATTACACTTTCCAGAGAAACAGATAAGTCCAAAAGTTTCAGCTTGCTCTGTTCCTAAAGGAACCATGTCAGTCCCTGAACTACCAGCTGTATACCAGGACTATGTGGATTTATGTGACAAGAAGAACGCTGACCAGCTTCCCCCTCACCGTCCATATGATTGTCCAATTGAATTATTGCCTGGAGCAGAGATACTTTTTGGTAAGATCTACCCCCTGGCGGGGCCCGAGCTAAAGGCTTTAAAGGATTACATAGACGAAAATCTAGCCAAGGGCTTCATACGCCCCTCTTCATCTCCTGCAGGTGCACCCATCTTCTTTGTAAAGAAGAAAGATGGATCTCTGAGACCCTGCGTAGACTATAGGGAACTCAATAAGGTTACTATTAGAAACCGTTATCCATTGCCTTTAATCCCTGAGTTATTGGAGAGAGTGCGACATGCCAAAATTTTCTCTAAACTAGATCTCCGTGGGGCCTATAACTTAGTCCGTATTAGACCTGGGGATGAATGGAAGACTGCATTCAGGTCACGCTATGGACACTTTGAATATCTAGTTATGCCTTTTGGTCTGAGTACCGCCCCAGCCACTTTCCAACACTTGGTGAATGACATCTTCAGGGATCTCCTAGATACATTCGTGGTGATTTATTTGGATGATATTCTAATTTTTTCTAACTCCACAGAGGAACATCATGGACATGTGAGAATGGTCTTGGAACGTCTAAGACAAAATCATCTTTACATCAAACTTGAAAAGTGTGAATTCCATAGGACCGAAATTCAATTTCTGGGGTATGTACTGTCTACACAAGGAATTAGTATGGATGGAAGCAAGACCCAAGCCATCAAGGATTGGCCAAGTCCTAGAAATGTGAAGGAGGTGCAGCGCTTCATGGGGTTTGCCAACTTCTATAGACGTTTCATTAGGAATTTCTCTGAGGTAGTGTCACCTATCACCCAACTTACCCGGAAACAGTCTAGGTTCTCCTGGACCCCCAAGCCCAGGAAGCATTTTCCCGTCTAAAAGATAAATTTACCACTGCACCTATCTTAGTACATCCCAACCCCGAACTTGCCTTCATAATAGAGGTGGATGCTTCAGACTGTGCCGTTGGAGCTATACTCTCTCAGAGAACAGGTGAGAAGAATGTCTTGCATCCCTGTGCCTTCTTTTCCCAGCAGTTGTCTTCGGCTGAGAGGAACTACGATGTGGGCAATAGAGAGTTGTTGGCCATTATTGCCGCCTTCAAAGAATGGAGACACCTTCTTCAGGGAGCTGCACAGCAAATAGTCGTCCTGACAGACCATCGTAACCTTGAATTTATCAGGTCGGCTAAGTGCCTGACTCCTCGCCAGGCTCGCTGGAATCTTTTCCTAAATCAATTTAATTTTGTCATTTCTTATAGACCACGATCGCGCAATGGAAAGGCTGATGCACTCTCTAGAATTCATTCAGCAGAGACACGTCCACTTACTCCTCCTAAGACTATTCTTCCTGACTCTAGATTCCTGGGAGTGATTAATAATCAAGACCTACTTAAGGACATCAAGGAAGCATACCATGCGGATTCCTTTTTGGCACAACCCCAAGGGACGTAAGTCTTGTCTTTAAGAATGGTGTGTGGATTCAGGGACAACGTCTGTATATTCCTGAAACAGTCAGATTAAGAGTATTGCAACTCATTCACGATTCCAAGATAGCTGGGCATAGAGGAATTCTAAAGACACAGGAATTTCTTTCTCGTTTCTTTTGGTGGCCCACTTGCAGGAAGGATGTTTTAAACTATGTCACTTCATGTGAAGTCTGTGCAAGATGCAAAACACCTCGCTCCTCACCAAGTGGTCTGTTGCAACCTCTTCCCACCCCGTCCCGCCCGTGGGGATCCATTTCTATGGACTTCATTGTGGAGTTACCAACCTCTCAAGGGAAGAACACCATTCTAGTGGTGGTTGATCGTTTAACAAAAGCAGCTCATTTTATCCCTTGTGTCGGCTTACCCACTGCAAGACAGACATCAGATTTGATGATTAAAAATGTGTTTCGTTTACATGGAGTACCAGATGAGGTTATTTCGGATCGAGGGGTGCAATTCACTTCAAGGTTTTGGCAAAATTTCTGTGCAGCATTGGACATTAAAGTGAACCTTTCTTCTGCTTTTCATCCTCAGACTAATGGACAGACGGAACGAACCAATCAGACCCTGGAGCAGTATCTTCGCTGCTTTATCTGCCACCTACAGGATGATTGGGTGGATCTACTTCCACTGGCTGAGTTCTCTTATAACAACTCTCAGAGCGCCTCCACTAAGCAGTCTCCTTTTTACTCCAATTTAGGTTATCATCCTAATATTCTTCCTCGATTTCCCATAGAAACGCCTTTGCCAGCAGTGGCTGAAAGAATCACGTCTTTACAAAAGAATATGGATCTTCTAAAGGGAAATCTGGAATTGGCTCAGGAAAGGTACAAGAAAGCCGCAGATAAATTTCGTAAACCTGCACCAGTTTTCAAGGTAGGAGACCTGGTCTGGCTGTCAACCAGAAATCTTAAGTTAAGAATTCCATCATCTAAGTTGGGACATAAATACATTGGACCTTATAAAATCAGTAAAATTATAAGTGCTGTCGCTTGTCGTCTTCAACTGCCCAGAACTATGAGAATCCACCCTGTCTTTCATGTATCTCTACTAAAGGCTGCGACACCCAATATGTCTCGACCACGCACCACAATTGTGGATTACCAGGGCAATGGGGTACTCAGAGCCGAGCCCATGGAAGTCTATGGGGTTTGTCACAGGTAGCGGTGGCTCGGTCTGTGGCCCTGGCGGTCTGGCGTATGTTGGGGGGAATATTTACAGGGGATTTGATTTATATACAGTTCGTGACGCCACCTGTAGTCTTCTGGTAATTTGTACCAGCGCTGCTGTAGAGCTCTGAGGGGATGGTGAAGCAGCTAGATGTCGGGTCCCCTACAGGTGGGACTCTTCCCTCAGGTCGATAGTTATGATGGGGTAGTGCAGGGACGCAATCAAATAACACAGTCTCACACATCAGCGTCTTTCCATACCTTTTTACTTGCAAGATGGTTAGGCAGGTCCCAGGGAGGCTGATCCAATGGAGAATGTGTTTTGAGTTAGCAGCTGGACAAGTTAGGGGCCTCCTTTTTCATTCAAAATGGTGAGTCCAACCAGCATAAAGCGTAGTTCCCTCTATAAACTCCAGCTTCTCTAAGCTGTACTGCCCGGTCAGTGTTGTGGTCGGAGCCTTCCTGTGAGAGAGCTGAGTTCCTATTCTTGCTGATCAGGCTCAAGGTTCTCACTCCCCTGACCCCAGTTACGTACCGACACTCCAGGGGCTGCTTGCTGTTACCTAAGGTCCAGTAAGCCTCTGGGTTTTCTACCACCATGCGTGAAGCTATAGTGGTGCTTCGGTCTCCAGTGACCGGTAACAATGTGCAGGACTTCTCCAATCCTATAGCACTCACAATTCCTACCACTGTGCCTTTCGCCTTGTCCGCGCTTGTAGCATAAGCATTTCTCACTTCAAAGGTTATAAAAGTCAGTCCCTTTCTTAACTTCTTTCTTGAGTTTGTTGCCAGAATCTCAGTAATCTTCCAGGCAGGAGCACGTCTCTGAACCTTCACCGTCCTTGGGACAGGAGACTGAAGTATATCTGCAACTCACTTCCCTCTTCTTAATAGAATGTCTCAGTCTGTCTATCAGTGGGGCACAGCTCTGACCAGGCTGAGGTGAACTGG
>JARQOD010000004.1:544429663-544517364 GCA_033576555.1 Oophaga sylvatica | reverse complement strand
GACAAAATATAAAAAGCAGAAAAAGGGTACTGTATCACAAGCGTACAGCTGTATACAGTCTAGGGGTAATTGTAAATCTCCGTATATATTTCAGGAGTCAGACACGGACGCTCACAGGCTCAGTTTGGCTTAGACCAGAATATAAAAAGCAGAAAAAGGGTACTGTATCAGAAGATACCAGGTGTATACAGTGTAGGGGTAATTGAAAATCTCCGTATATATTTCCAGAGTCAGACACAGACGCTCACAGGCTCAGTATGGATTAGACCAGAATATAAAAAGCAGAAAAAGGGTACTGTATCACAAGCGTACAGCTGTATACAGTCTAGGGGTAATTGTAAATCTCAGTATATATTTCAGGAGTCAGACACTCACATGCTCAGTATGGATTACACCAGAATATAAAAAGCAGAAAAAGGGGACTGTATCAGAAGATACCAGGTGTATACAGTGTAGGGGTAATTGTAAATCTCTGTATATATTTCTGGAGTCAGACACAGACGCTCACAGGCTCAGTATGGATTAGACAAGAATATAAAAAGCAGAAAAAGGGTACTGTATCACAAGCGTACAGCTGTATACAGTTTAGGGGTAATTGTAAATCTCCGTATATATTTCAGGAATCAGACACGGACGCTCACAGGCTCAGTTTGGCTTAGACCAGAATATAAAACGCAGAAAAAAGGGTACTGTATCAGAAGATACCAGGTGTATACAGTGTAGGGGTAATTGTAAATCTCTGTATATATTTCCAGAGTCAGACACAGATGCTCACATTCTCAGTATGGATTAGACAAGAATATAAAAAGCAGAAAAAAGGTACTGTATCAGAAGCGTACAGCTGTATACAGTCTAGAGGTAATTGTAAATCTCCGTATATATTTCCAGAGTCACACACAGATAGTATGTATTTGTCTGTGATACCAGCCGGTACACGGTAGTGTGTGAGGAGCTTACAGCTCTATACGGTGTGGGAAAAAATGAACCCTCGGTAACTGTGCAGAAAAAAAGAATTAAAAAATTAGTGCTGTGTAAAAAGCAGTCTGCACCGCAGTGTACACACAGCAATACAGCTAGCAGACAGCCTATTAACCAGCGCTGCTGCACACAAGAAAATCCTCCCCTGTCACTGGCAGGCAGCCTAATAACCAGCGCTGCTGCACACAAGAAAATCCTCCCCTGTCACTGCACACTAACTGTACAGCACAATTGCTATCAGCACAAGCACATAAGAACTTCTCTTTACAGCCCTAACTCTCTCCCTACTGATAAACAGCGTCAGCAACCTCTCCCTACTGTTAATATCGGCAGAAGTAAAATGGAGGTCGGCCGTCAGGGCTTTTATAGACACTATGACGCCCCCCAAAGCAAGCCAATCACTGCAATGCCCTTCTCTAAGATGGTGGTGGACGCTGCCCATGTCATCTCGTTGCCCACAGTGTACGTCCTTGCTCATTGGCTGAAAAAAAGTGCCTGCAAGCATTATGGGAAAACCGACTTTGGCGCTCGGTTCGACGACCGCATGGCCGACTTCACACTATGGTCGGGTTTCGCCGGGCGAAACCCGACTTTAGCGAAAGTCGGCGACTTTTGAATCTGACCGACCTGTTTCGCTCAACTCTAGACAGGAATTTTTTATGTTTAAAAATGCTTGTTTATTATATTTTGGGCTTAGACCTGGATCCCCAGGGAGTGAATCACAGCGTGTGGGGATTATTATGTCTTTGTTGTGAAGTGATCCCCAAATCTGGGTATTTTCATTACCACCTAATGATCCTTGTTTGACATCTGTAGAAGCATTTTTTACTGCTATGTGGTTGTTTTACGATGATCCGGATCGAGTAACCACAGCTGAGGCAGAGCTCAGACGGCTTAAACAGGGTTCTGGTGATGCTGAGGGGTATTGTACCCTGTTCAGACGATGGTCCGCAGAGGTCAGGTGGAATGACCCAGTGCTCAAGAGTCAGTTTTTAGTAGGTTTGAGTGAAAGGGTTAAAGATTTGCTCATTGCTTATCCTGCACTTGATTCTTTGGAATCTGCAATGCAGCTAGCTATCCCTGTGGATAGAAGATTGAGAGACAGGCAGAATAATGAGAAGCCTCCTATAATGCTTGACCCAGTCTCTCAGGATAGCCCGTCGACAGCGGGGAGCCAATGCAACTTGGGGCGATGTCCTCTTGTTCCCAGGAGAGGGAGAGGAGGTTCTCTGAGGGGCTATGCTTGTATTGTGGTAAGGCTGACCATTTGATTAAGCAATGCGAGGTTCGCATAAAGAAAGAAAATAAAAAAAAAGGTCAGTAGGAGCAACACTCCCGTTCGAATTGCATTTTTACGGTCCGAGGGAGTTTTTTTTCTGGTAATTCCACCTATCGTGGTCTTTCCATTGATTTTCAGGTCATGGTGGATTGTGGTTCTTCACAGAATTTGATTGATCAACAATTTCTAGACAAATATAAATTTGATTCTGAACCATTGTCATCTTTCCCTGTTGTGGCTATTGATAAACACTCCCCTGGAGCATGGGTGCCTGTCTCGAAAGGTCACGGGGTTCCCGCTTACTGTCAATATGGAACATCAGGAGTGCATTGACTTGTTTGTACTGGATAAATTGCCTGTTCCAGTCGACCTTGGTTTACCCTGGATAAAAATGCACAATCCTTTGCTGGACTGGTCGTCTGGTATTATAGGGTCCTGGGGTCAGGGGTGTTATGGTAAATGTTAATTATGCAAATTGTCTCTTCAGAGAGGAAGAGAGCTAGAACTCTAGTGCCACCTTTTGGAAGGTAGCAATCCTACAAGTCAATGTCGACCCTTTAACGAGCCTTATCACATGACCTAGGATAATAGCCAAACCAGAATCTCAATTTGCAGACACTGTGTTTCGGGGTTCAGCCCCTCGTCAGTGCAAAGCGGAGATCTGGTTTGGCTGTGTGAGAGGCGTCAGACCATTGTCCAAGAAATATCTCCGCAAGGAGTGACGATATTTCTTGGACAATGGTAAATGTTGTAATGTTCACATTGCTGCTGTTGTTAAGAAAAAGCTACCTGAAGCCATTCAGGATTTCTGGAAGGTATTTTCAGAAGTTGAATTGCAAGCTCTACCACCCCATAGAGATTACGATTGCGCTATTGAGTTCGTCCCAAGTGCTACACTCCCTAAGAGTCGTTTATTTAATCTAACGATTCCCGAGAGGGAGGCCTTAAAGGAATATCTACAGACTAGTTTGTATAAGACTCTCTAAGTCTCCCGTGGCTGTAGGATTTTTTTTGTCAAAAAGAAGGATGGGGGCCTTAGACCGTGTCTGGATTTTCGGGAGATTAATAAGATCACTCTGCGCAATCCTTACCCGTTGCCGCTAATTCCCGATTCGTTTAACCAGCTAACCAGAGCTAAGTGGTTCTCTAAAATTGACCTTCGTGGGGCATATAGTTTGCTGCGGGTAAAGGAGGACGATGAATGGAAGACAGCCTTTAACCCCTTTCTGCCATCGGACGTACTATCCCGTCCATGTGACCTGGGCCCGTATGACCATGGACGGGATAGTACGTCCCATGCGATCGGACGCGCTTCCGGGTGTCAGCTGATTATCACAGCTGACACCCGGCACTATGTGCCAGGAGTGGTCACGGCCCGCTCCCGGCACATTAACCCCTGGCACACCGCGATCAAACATGATCGTGGTGTACCGGGGCACAGGGAAGCATTGCGCAGGGAGGGGGCTCCCTGCGTGCTTCCTGAGACCCTCAGAACAGCGCAATGTGATCGCGCTGTTCTGAGGCCTTCCTCCCTACAAGACCCCGGATCCAAGATGGCCACGGGGTCCTGCAGGGAGGCAGCTTACTCAGTGCCTGCTGAAAGCAGGCACTGAGGAAGCGAGGAAGCCTACTGCAGTGCCTGTGAGATCGCTGACGATCTGACTTTATACAGTAATGTCCCACCCTGGGACAAAGTAAAAAAGTTAATAAAATGAAAATCACATGAGTAAAAAAAATTCCAAAATAAATGAAAAAAAAAAAAAATCCCCAATAAATTCACTTCTTCATGTAAATAAAAAAAAAAAACAATAAAAGTACACATATTTGGTATCGCCGTGTCCGTAACGACCCGCCCTATAAAACTGTCCCACTAGTTAACCCCTTTAGTGAACCCCTTAAACAAACAAAAAAAAAGCAAAAAATCAATGCTTTATCATCATACCACTGAACAAAAAGTGGAATAACACGCGATCAAAAAAACCGATATAAATAAACATTGTACCGCTGAAAACATCATCTTGTCCCGCAAAAAACGAGCCACCCTACAGCATCATCAGCGAAAAAATAAAAAAGTTATAGCTCGCAGAATAAAGCGATGCAAAAATAATTATTTTTTATATAAAATTGTTTTATTGTATACAGGTAAAAGCGCCAAAACATAAAAAAATGATATAAATGAGGTGTCGCCGTAATCGTACTCACCCGAAGAATAAAACTGCTTTATCAATTTTACCACACGCGGAACGGTATAAACGCCCCCCCAAAAAGAAATTCATGAATTGCTGATTTTTGTTCATTGTAACCTCCCAAAAATCGAAATAAAAAGCGATCAAAAAGCGTCACGTGCTAAAAAATGGTACCAATAAAAACATCAACTCGTACTGAAAAAAATAAGACCTCACCTGACTGTGGGCCAAAATATGCAAAAATTATAGCTCTCAAAATGTGATGCTAAAACTATTTTTTGCAATAAAAAGTATCTTTTAGCTTGACAGCTGCCAATCATAAAAACCCGCTATAAATAGTAAATCAAACCCCCCTTTATCACCCCCTTAGTTAAGGAAAAATAATAAAATTAAAAAAATTTATTAATTTCCATTTTCCCATTAGGGTTAGGGTTAGGGTTGGGGCTAAAGTTAGGATTAGGGTTAGGGTTGGGATTAGGGTTAGGGGTGTGTTAGGGTTAGGTTTGTGGTTAGGGTTATGGTTAGGGTTGGGACTAGGGTTAGGGGTGTGTTGGGGTTAGGGTTGGAGTTAGAATTGGGGGGTTTCCACTGTTTAGGCACATCAGGGGCTCTCCAAACGTGACATGGCGTCTGATCTCAATTCCAGTCAATTCAGCGTTGAAAAAGTCAAGCGGTGCTCCTTCCCTTCTGAGCTCTGCCATGCGCCCAAACAGTAGTTTACCCTCACATATGGGGTATCAGCGTACTCAGGACAAATTGCACAATAACTCTTGGTGTCCAATTTCTTCTGTTACCCTTGGGAAAATAAAAAATTGGGGGCGAAAATATCATTTTTGTAAAAAAAAATGATTATTTTGTTTTTACGGCTGTACGTTATAAATTTCTGTTAAGCGCTTGGGGCTTCATAGCGCTCACCACACATCTAGATAAGTTGTGAGGTATATTTTCCAAAATGGGGTCACTTGTGGGGGGTATCCACTGTTTAGGCACATCAGGTGCTCTCCAAATGCGACATGACGCCCGCAGACTATTCCATCAAAGTCTGCAATCCAAAACGTCACTACTTCCCTTCCGAGCCCCGACGGGTGCCCATACAGTAGTTTTCTCCCACATATGGGGTATCCGCGTACTCAGGACAAATTGGACAACAACTTTTGGGTTCCAATTTCTCCTATTACCCCTGGGAAAATAAAAAAGTTGGGGACTAAAAGATCATGTTTGTTGAAAAAATATGATTTTTTTATTTTCATGCTCGGGCGTTATAAACTTTAGTGAAACACCTGGGGGTTCAAAGTTCTCACCACACATCTAGATAAGTTCCTTAAGGGGTCTGGTTTCCAAAATAGTGTCATTTGTGGGGCATTTCCACTGTTTTGGCACATCAGGAGCTCTCCAAACACGACATGGCGTCCAGCCAATTCTGCATTGAAAAAGTCAAACGGCGCTCCTTCCCTTCCGAGCTCTGCCATGCACCCAAACAGTGGTTTACCCCACATATGGGGTATCAGCGTACTCAGGACAAATTACACAATAACTTTTGGGGTCTTGTTACCCTTGGGAAAATAAAAATTAGGGTGAAAAAAATCCTTTTTGTGGAAAAAATATGATTTTTTAATTTTACGGCTCTACGTTATAAACTTGTGTGAAGCACTTGGTTCAAATTGCTCACCACAGATCTAGATAAGTTCCTTAGGGGGTCTAGTTTCCAAAATGGGGTCACTTGAGGGGGGATTCCACTGTTTAGGCACATCAGGGGCTCCCCAAATGCAACATGGCGTCCAATCTCAATTCCAGCCAATTTTGGTTGGAAAAAGTCAAATGGTGCTCCTTCCATTCCGAGCTCTGCCGTGCGCCCAAACAGTGGTCCCCCCACATACGGGGTATCAGCATACTCAGGACAAATTGGGCAACAACTTTTGTGGTCCAATTTCTCCTGTTACCCTTGGGAAAATAAAAAATTGGTGACTAAAAGATAATTTTTGTGGGAAAAAAAATAGGATTTTTTTATTTTCATGCCCGGGCATTATAAACTTGTGTGAAGCACTTGGGGGTTCAAATTGCTCACCACAGATCTAGAAAAGTTCCTTAGGGGGTCTAGTTTCCAAAATGGGGTCACTTGTGGGGGGTTTCCACTGTTTAGGTACATCTGGGGCACTGCAAATGGAACATGACCCCCATCAACGTCTGCATTCCAAAACGTTATTACTTGCTTTCCAAGCCCTGCCGTGCGCCCAAACAGTTTCCCCCCCACATATGGGGTATCAGCGTACTCAGGACAAATTGGACAACAACTTTTGGGGTCCAATTTCCTTGGGAAAAATCAAAAATTTGGGACTAAAAAATCATTTTAGTGGAATTTTTTTTTTTTTTCACTCCCAGGCTTTATAAACTTTTGTGAAACACTTGGGGGTTCAAAGTGCTCACAACAGATCTAGATAAGTTCCATAGGGGGTCTAGTTTCCAAAATGGTGTCACTTATGGGGGGTTTCCACTGTTTAGGCGCATCAGGGGCTCTCCAAACGTGACATGGCGTCCAATCTCAATTCCAGCCAATTTTGGTTTGAAAAAGTCAAACGGCGCTCCTTCCCTTACGAGCTCTGCCGTGTGCCCAAACAGTGGTTTTCTCCCACATATGGGGTATTGGCGTACTCAGGAGAAATTGCACAACAACTTTATCTGTCCATTTTCTCCTTTTACCCTTGTCAAAATAAAAAAAGTTTGTAAAAGATCATTTTTGTGACTAAAAAGTTAAATGTTCATTTTTTTCCTTCCACGTTGCTTCAGCTCCTGTGAAGCACCTGAAGGGTTAATAAACTTCTTGAATGTGGTTTTGAGTACCTTGAGGGGTGCAGTTTTTAGAATGGTGTCACTTTTGGGTATTTTCTGCCATATAGATCCCTCAAAGTGACTTCAAATGTGAGGTGGTCCCAAAAAAAATGGCTTTGTAAATTTTGTTGTAAAAATGAGAAATCACTGGTCAACTTTTAACCCTTATAATTTCCTAACAAAAAAAAAATTTGGTCCCAAAATTGTGCTGATATAAAGTAGACATGTGGGAAATGTTATTTATTAACTATTTTGTGTGACATTTCTCTGTTTTAAGGGAATAAAAATTCAAAGTTTGAAAATTGCAAAATTTTCGCCATATTTTCAAAATAAATGAAAGTTATATCGAAGAAATTTTACCACTAACGTGAAGTACAATATGTCACGAGAAAACAGTCTCAGAATCACGAAGATCCGTTGAAGCGTTTCAGAGTTATAACCTCATAAAGGGACAGTGGTCAGAATTGTTAAAATTGGCCCGGTCATTAACGTGCAAACCACCCTTGGGGATGAAGGGGTTAATACCCTGAGGGTCATTTTGAGTATCTGATAATGCCTTTTGTCCTTACTAATGCACCTGCATTTTTTTAAAATTTCGTTAATGACATTCTGAGGCCGTTGATCGGTAGGAGTGTTATTGTTCATTTGCATGATATTTTGATCTATTCACCTGTTCGGGAGTCACATTGGCAGTGAGTCCACGCAGTTCTTCAGATTTTGAGCGAAAGAACCTCTTTGCTAAATTGGAGAAGTGCGAGTTTGCGGTACAGAAAATTAGGTTTTTTGGGGGTACTTGGTCTCCAGTGATGGGTTTGAGATGGACCAGGTGAAGGTTCAGGCAGTACTGGATTGGCCTAGGCCTGAATGTTTAAGGTCTGTTCAAAGTTTTTTAGCGTTTGCGAAATATCATAGAAAATTCATAAAGAATTTTTATTTTCTCGCTAAACCCATAACTGATCTCACCAAGGAGGGTTCTAATACTGTCCAATGGTCCACTGAGGCAGTGGAGGCTTTTGAGCATCTCAAGGAGAAGTTTAGCTCTGCTCCTATTTTGATCCAGACAGATGAGACCAAGCCTTTTCTGGTAGAGGTTGATGCCTCATCAGTTGGGGTGGGAGTAGTTCTGTCCCAGGAGGGAGAGGATGGGGTGCATTCCTGTGCTTTCTTTTCTAAAAAAATTTTTTGGAGACTGAGTTCAACTATGATGTTGGGAACCGAGAGTTACTGCCTATTAAGCTCGCTTTTGAGCATTGGCGACATTTTTTGGAGGGGGCTAGACATCCGATACAGGTTTTTACTGACCATAAAAATCTGATTTATCTGGATGCTGATAAACGTTTGAATGCCGTCAAGCAAGGTGGGCACTGTTTTTTGCCCGGTTCCATTTCTCCATAACATATATCCCTGGCACAAAGAATATCAAAGCGGATGCTTTGTCTCGTAGTTTCTCTCCAGCAGTTAATACTGAGAAGGAGGAATGTATTTTTCAGAGAGGGGTGGTGGTGGCAGCATTGGCTTCTGAGTTGGAGAATAACATCCTAGAAGCCCAGAATTCTGCACCAACAAACACTCAGTATGGTAAATTATTTGTGCCCAAAGCCTTGAGGAGAGCTTTGTTCGCTGAATGTCATGAGTCTCAGTTGGCGGGTTGTTGTGAATGTGCTAGAAATGAATTCTGAGCAGAAGCTCCCTCTGGTGGTTACAAACAGTACTGAACTATCCAATGAAGATTGTGAAGTTTGGAGATCAGGTGTTACTGACTGGTCTTATATAAGGGAGGTTCCCTCCCATCAGGGTTGCCGGTGATCAATTGTTCTGGTCTCATCTTTGATTCCTGTTCACTTTGTAGCTTGCTGTTTCGTGCCTGCATCTTCTGCTAACAGATAAGACATTTTCTTCTATTAGTTTTTTGTGCTTGCTTTTTGCATTTTGTCCTGCACTTCTGTGGGGGTCTGCCGGGTCCCTTTCGGGGGCTTGTGCTCCTCTCAGTTTAGTTCAGCCACTGTTGTTTGTTCATTTGCCTTTTCCAGTTTTTTCAGTGGTTGCTGTTTAGTTTTTGTTACACCAGAGAACTAATTTAGGTGGTAGAGGTCGTGTGATCTCAGGTGTTTTTGTAATTAGTAGAGTTGGTACTTTTCAGGGTTTTTTGGGATTGCCGTAAGTGCCCTTCCTATCCTTTTCTATTTAGGAAGTTTGGGCCCCAACTTTTGCTCATACTATTTTCTGTCTGTGTCAGTATTTCTTCTTGTCTAACCGCCATTACATGTTTGGGGGCTTTCTATGTTCTTTGGGGATCTGCTCCGGGGCAGATAGCTTTCCTCTCTCTTTCTTTAGGTGTAGTTAGCTTCTCAGGCTGTGACAAGGCGTCTAGGACCAACGTAGGTACGCTCCACGGCTGCCTTTAGTTGTGGTGGTTAGTCAGGGTACTACAATCCCATAGATTCCAACCTCTCTGGTGTATTGCCTTTTTTGCCTGCTCTCCTCAGCTACCAAATCATAACAGCGGGTCATCCAGGGATTTTGGAGACTAGAAAGTCTATCGGTCGAAGTTTCTGGTGGCCAGGGTGGCATAGAGAAATCATCAAGTGGGTGCGTCAGTGTACGGCGTGCGCTAGGTCGAAGACCTCTCATGCCCGGCTGCAGGATTGCTGTGCCCTTTGGAGGTTCCTAGCTCGCCATGGACGCATCTTGCTATGGATTTTATCACCGATCTGCCGGTTTCTGAAGGTTTTTCTGTCATCTGGGTTGTTGTGGACCGGTTTAGTAAGATGTGTCATCTGGTCCCATTTAACAAATTGCCCTGCGCCAAGACTCTAGCTAAGGCATTTGTGAAGGAGATTGTCAGTCTCCATGGTGTTCCCACGGACATTGTTTCCGACAGAGGACCACAGTTTGTGGCTCGCTTCTGGCGTCTTTTTGTGACAGATTAAAGGTGCATTTGTCATTTTCATCAGGTTATCATCCGGAGTCCAATGGACAGACCGAAAGGAAAACCAGGACGTTGAGCAGTTTTTGAAATGTTTTGTAGCAGACAATCAGGAGATGTGGTCGGAATATCTACCACTAGCCGAGTTTGCTCTTAATAATCATACGTCTGCCTCGGCTGGGTGTTCTCCTTTTTTTTGCTGTACAGGGAGACATTCATCTTTCGGTCCATTTTCTAAAATTGGGGCGGCTGTGCCTGAGGAGGAGAGTTTATCGCCGACTGTTCCTCCAATTAATGAGGATGGCGAGTTTGAGATTTCTTGCATATTGGATTCCAGGTGGCACAGAGGAAGGTTGCAGTATCTCGTGTCCTGGAAGGGTTTCGGTCCCGAGGATAATTCTTGGGTGAAAGCTGAGGATGTCTCGGCCCCAAGGCTGATTAAGGCTTTTCACAGGAGATGTCCGAATAAGGCTCGGCCAAGAGGATCCGGAGGATCCTCGTAAAAGGGGAGGTACTGTTAGTATCCATTCAGTTTGACCATCCGCCATCTTGTTGTAGTTTCTGGCTGCTGGTCTGTTTTCCCCTGGTGCTGGGCTTGTCGTTGGTCAGGTGATTGTATCACCCTTTATTACCCTGCACCTGCCTCCCAGTCCTTGCTGGACATCAGTGCTAATCCGCTTGAGTTCTGGCTAGGAGTCTTGATAGCTTTGTGCAATACTTAGTGCAGTTCTGGGATCTCTAGTTCTGCTTGCTTAATCTTTTGTTTTTTCCTTTTGTTTCTGAAACTCCCTCTGTTTCCCTGCTAGGAGGTTGCCAGTGTTTTGTTCCCAGTCCCCAGATCTTTCAGGGATCCCCTTCCTCCTCCTGCAGGTCTTCGCTTGAGTTTAGACTAGGATCGTCGGTGGGTCTATTCACAAGGAATAGGTCGCCCGCTCCATCGTAGGGATCGAGTCTAGTCCTAGTACGGGGTCAGAATCTCCCCCCTTTCTATTCCTGAGTTGCAGACCTGTAACATGTGTAAGTAGGGCACTGTGGGGGAATTATGTGTAAGCAGGGCACTGTGGGGGCATTATTCTGTGTAAGTAGGGCACTGTGGGGGCATTATTCTGTGTAAGAAGGGCACTGTGGGGGAATTATTCTGAGTAAGTAGGGCACTGTGGGGGAATTATTCTGTTTAAGTAGGGCACTGTGAGGGCAATATTCTGTGTAAGTAGGGAACTGTGGGGGAATTATTCTGTATAAGTAGGGCACTGTGAGGGCATCAAAATATTAAAGGGAAGCACTGTTGAAGGCATCATGTTTTAGTGGCATCATAAAATGTATGGGAGCATCATACAGTTGGAGCATCATACTGTGAGGTGGCCACTGAGGGACCATTATAATGTATAAGGGAGGCACTGAGGGGGTATCATAATGGGCATTATTTTATATTGGGGGGGACATTATTCTGTGTGAGAGGGACACTATGGGGCATAATTCTGTGTGGGGACTACTTTGCAACATTATATTGTGTGGAGGGGTATTGCGAGGGCATCATACTGCATGGGGGGGCCATAAACCTGGTATCAAACTGTGTCAGAACATTAAAGGACAACGATAGCTGAGGACAAAAAGTGTGGTTTAACTTTTGGGTGGAGCATCATAAGCCCCACAATTTTGAATTGTCCAGGCAAAATCTGGACTGTTGGAAAGGATTCTTTACAGTTCACACAGAGATTGCAAGTTAGCTTTCCAAGAGTCCTGAATGTCAAATCTGCCTTATTATGCTGGACTGTAGGCGATAAATTATATATCACTGACAACCTTGTGGAAAGTGTATTGGGAGCCATACTGGTTGTCACCTAGCTTCCTTTCTTATGTAAGGAGGTTGACCGGACCGCGGGTATCTGCATGCCGGGTCCAGAACTTGAGAGGCTGCATCCTCTGTTTCTGGGGGGAAGCCAGATAGAGGTGGACCTTCCCCTGCCACGAAAGGGAGGCCTGAGAGTGACGGGGCTTCCTGCTGACAGGAGGCGGCGGAGAGAGTCGAGAGAGCGCGCAGCCACAGAAGGATAGGAAGGAAAAGCGCGCGCTGCAGGAGGGGTTGGCGCGACGTAAGGGCAGTGCGCAGAGTGGTGAGCAGCGCGCTCTGCTTCCCCCACCTGAGAGTGCTGGGCCTGTGATAGGCCGTGCTGCTGCTGTCCAGGATAGGAGCTGTAGTGCTGGGGGGATTTGCTGTGCCAACAGAGCTGTGCCAGCAGTGAAGAGCCGAACCAGCAGAGCAGAGCCGTGCCAGCAGAGCGGAGCAGAGCAGAGCTAAGCCAGGTGCCGTACCCAGCGTGATAGTGAGTACCGCACACACTCTGCCCAGGAGTGACCGTATTCTTGACAGACCCCTGTATACAGGTCCACCGTTTGTGGACGACCGACTGTCAGCTCCCCACTACCCTCCACGCTCAGAGGTGACCCCAGTTGAAGGCAGAGACTGGACTGCACTGAGTGTGCGACGCAAAGAGAGAGAGACAGACGGCTAGGCCAGAGCCTGACTCCTAAGGACTTGCGTACACCGCAGAGCAAAGTCCCGTTCCGGCGGTTCCCCACACTAGACTCAGCACCGTGCTAGATACGTTTGAGCACGGGAAATCTTCCTGCCTCTCAGAGACTTCGCCGAGGCGTCCCGCGCCCCTGTTGCTGGTGCCACCGTAGGATCCCCGCCTGTTACAGACCTCGCCGAGATGTTACGTGCCGCTGTTGCCGGTGCCACTGTTGGATCCCCGCCTGTTACAGACCTCGCCGAGACGTGACGTGCTGCTGTTGTCGGTGCCACCGTAGGATCCCCGCCTGTTACAGACCTCACCAAGACGTTACGTGCCGCTGTTGCCGATCCCACCGTAGGATCCCCGCCTGTTACAGACCTCGCCAAGACGTTACTTGCCGCTGTTGTCGGTGCCACCGTAGGAACTCCGAGGAGCTGCACCCAAGAAGACTACAGACTGATAAGTTTCACCTCTTTATTACTGAACTTACGTTCGTCCCTGACCTACCCTGCCACTCTCCCAGTTCTGCCCCATTCCTTACCATTACCCTACAATCCCTCACTCCCTTGTTTAATAAATACTTTAACTCTTGATCTGTCTCCTATCTGTGGCGACATCCCGCGTCCCTGCGATATCTACACTTATACAAGTGCATAACGAGACTTCCTGTCGGCCATTTTGGATGTTACCCTATTTAACATTTAAACTCTTTTTTTTAGCGGGTTATCCGTTTCTAGGAAAAGCTGGGTGATATCTAATATGGCCGATGTTAGGCTATGTTGACACGTTGCGCTTTTATAGTTCACGCCAGAGCAGAAAAGCAGAAAATCTGATTGACGAGCATAGGCGGCCATATTGTTTGTCACCCAACTTTCTCAAAAAGAGATATTACTAAGAAAAAGATGCATAACATTCTTAAAGGGGAAGTCCTCTATACTTTATTTCTCCGTCTATCATGACATGGTTAAAGTGATATCTCTGTCACGGGTTCTAGGCCCCATTTCGGCGGAGTTAAGATGTCGTGCAACTTGTTGACTGCGGAGATGTGAGCTTGCGGCTGTCGATAGTCCGCCTATTGTCTTATAACGTTATTTTCCGCTCTCCCTATATTTAATTTAGAAAAGTACCAGGGCAGCCCTCCCTCGCACCAGCAGGCCTTTATCGCCATGGCAACCCCCCTCCATCCTAAGTGTCCCTGCTACGCGCTCAGTCATCCTAACGAGGTGACATCGTTAGGAGGAGAAAAAGGAAAAGAACAAACCAGGAGCAGAGGCGATATAAACCTATTACACAATGGGGGAGGGAGTTAGACCGGGAGACAATTTGCTAACGAGCTGCTAATTTTTTTTTCCCTTTCGCCTTTTTTTTTTTTTTACTACCTATTAATTTACTTTTTTTTTTTGTAGAATTATACTTTTATTTATCCCTTTTATGGGTTTCAATTACTTTCGCCCAAACTGGCCATAAATGGGGGAGAGAGGTAAAAATAGGACGGAGCGAGATCACTGGACACTCGGATGAGGGGGTAGGGGGTGCTTAAATGGCTGATCTAAAGTTTTTTGGCAGGTACAATGGGGCAGGAGTCACGCTGGACCCTGGGTAAGTGACTTATTACTTCTGTGGTGCCCATGTAGCTTTTAAAGTTGAGCTCTTTAACCGTTCTGAGACTACTACTCCCTGTGTGTGACAATCCTATGCTGAGAGTTGTAGTCCTATAAATCCTCGCACAGATGTCTGCCTTGTGTTTTTAAGTCATAATCAATTTTATCGTATTTGTTCCATAGAGTGTTCTGCCGCCATTTTTAGTAGATTTTTAATAAAGTGTGCATTGATGATGACTCACGTTCATTTTTCCTCATCGTATTACATTATAGCCCAAAAGTTAATTATGTTTCTACAAGGAGGCGCAGGGCAAAAATGACGGCTGCAGAGGACCCGGTTCCTCAAAATTAGCATAATAGTGGCTAAATAATACCGCCACATAGTGAGGGTATGTGTGTGTGTATATATATATATATATATATGTATGTGTATGTTTATCTGTATATGTGTATATATATATATATATATATATATACACGGTATATACATACACGTACTATATAGCGGTATTATTTTGCCATTATTGTGGTATTTTTGAGGCACCTGGTCGTTCGCAGCTGTCATTTTTGCCCTGTGCCTCCTTCTAGAGACATAATTTACTAACATATACACACACACACACACACACACACACACACATATATATATATATATATATATATATACACACATACAGGCACTATATGGCTGTATTATTTAGCCATTATCGTGGTATTTTTGAGGCACCGGTTACTCTGCAGCCTTAATTTTTGCCTGCCTTCTAGAAACAAAATTACTAGCATATACACATATATATAATATATATATAATATATAATATAATATAATATATGTTTATATATATAATTAAACATACAGGCACTATATGGTGGTATTATTTATCTGTCTTCCGCAGCCTTCTTTTTGCCTACCTTCTAGAAACAAAATTTGCTAACATATTTACACAAACAAAATATATATATATATATATATATATATGTATATATATATATATATATATATATACACTGCTCAAAAAAAAGGGGAACACTTAAATAACACATCCTAGATCTGAATGAATGAAATATTCTCATGGAATACTTTGTTCTGTGCAAAGTTGAATGTGCTGTCAACAAAATCACACAAAAATCATCAATGGAAATCAAATTTATTAACCAATGGAGGCCTGGATTTGGAGTCAAACACAAAAAATTAAAGTGGAATGTAATGTCCTTAAAACAAGTCAAAATGATGCTCAGTAGAGTGTGTGGTCTCCACGTGCCTGTATGACCTCCCTACAACGCCTGGGCATGCTCCTGATGAGGCGGTGGATGGTCTCCTGAGGGATCTCCTCCCAGACCTGGACTAAAGCATCCGCCAACTCCTGGACAGTCTGTGGTGCATTGTGACGTTGGTGGATGGAGCGAGACATGATGTCCCAGATATGCTCAATCGGATTCAGGTCTGGGGAACGGGCAGGCCAGTCCATAGCTTCAATGCCTTCATCTTGCAGGAACAGTTGACACACTCCAGCCACATGAGGTCTGGCATTGTCCTGCATTAGGAGGAACCCAGGGGCGACCGCACCAGCATATGGTCTCACAAGGGGTCTGAGGATCTCATCTCGGTACCTAATGGCAGTCAGGCTACCTCTGGCGAGCACATGGAGGGCTGTGCGGCACTCCAAAGAAATGCCACCCCACACTATTACTAACCCACTGCCAAACTGGTCATGCTGAAGGATTTTGCAGGCAGCAGATCGCTCTCTACGGCGTCTCCAAACTCTGTCACATGTGCTGAGTGTGAACCTGCTTTCATCTGTGAAGAGCACAGGACGCCAGTGGTGAATTTGCCAATCCTGGTGTTCTGTGGCGAATGCCAAGCGTCCTGCATGGTGTTGGGCTGTGAGCACAACCCCCATCTGTGGACGTCGGGCACTCAGACCATCTTCATGGAGTCGGTTTCTAACCTTTTGTGCAGACACATGCACATTTGTGGCCTGCTGGAGGTCATTTTACAGGGCTCTGGCAGTGCTCCTCCTGTTCCTCCTTGCACAAAGGTGGAGGTAGCTTTCCTGCTTCTGGGTTGTTGCCCTCCTACGGCCCCCTCCACATCTCCTGGTGTACTGGCCTGTCTCCTGGTAGCACCTCCAGCCTCTGGACACTGCGCTGACAGACACAGCAAACCTTCTTGCCACAGCTCGCATTGATGTGCCATCCTGGTTGAACTGCACTACCTGAGCTACTTGTGTGGATTGTAGAGTCCGTCTCATGCTACCACGAGTGTGAAAGCACAACCAACACTCAAAAGTGACCAAAACATCAGCAAGAAAGCATTGGTACTGAGATGTGGTCTGTGGTCACCACCTGCAGAACCACTCCTTTATTGAGTGTGTCTTGATAATTGCCAATAATTTCCATCTGTTGTCTATTCCATTTGCACAACAGCATGTGAAATTGTCAATCAGTGTTGCTTCCTAAGTGGACAGTTTGATTTCACAGAAGTTTGATTTACTTCTTGTTTAAGTGTTCCCTTTATTTTTTGAGCAGTGTATATATAGTGTACAGTACAGACCAAAAGTTTGGACACACCTTCTCATTTAAAGATTTTTCTGTATTTTCATGACTATGAAAATTGTACATTCACACTGAAGACATGAAAACTATGAATTAACACATGTGGAATTATATACTTCACAAAAAAGTGTGAAACAACTGAAAATATGTCTTATATTCTAGGTTCTTCAAAGTAGCCCCCTTTTGCTTTGATGACTGCTTTGCACACTCTTGGCATTCTCTTGATGAGCTTCAAGAGGTAGTCACTGGAAATGGTCTTCCAACAATCTTGAAGGAGTTCCCAGAGATGCTTAGCACTTGTTGGCCCTTTTGCCTTCACTCTGTGGAAACCATCTCGGTTGGGTTCAGGTCTGGTGACTGTGGAGGCCAGGTCATCTGGCTTAGCACCCCATCACTCTCCTTCTTGGTCAAATAGCCCTTACACAGCCTGGAGGTGTGTTTGGGGTCATTGTCCTGTTGAAAAATAAATGATGGTCCAACTAAACGCAAACCGGATGGAATAGCATGCCGCTGCAAGATGCTGTGGTAGCCATGCTGGTTCAGTATGCCTTCAATTTTGAATAAATCCCCAACAGTGTCACCAGCAAAGCACCCCCACACCATCACACCTCCTCCTCCATGCTTCACGGTGGGAACCAGGCATGTAGAGTTCATCCGATCACCTTTTCTGCGTCGCACAAAGACACGGTGGTTGGAACCAAAGATCTCAAATTTGGACTCATTAGACCAAAGCACATATTTCCACTGGTCTAATGTCCATTCCTTGTGTTCTTTAGCCCAAACAAGTCTGTTCTGCTTGTTGCCTGTCCTTAGCAGTGGTTTCCTAGCAGCTATTTTACCATGAAGGCTGCTGCACAAAGTCTCCTCTTAACAGTTGTTGTAGAGATGTGTCTGCTGCTAGAACTCTGTGTGGCATTGACCTGGTCTTTAATCCGAGCTGCTGTAAACCTGCGATTTCTGAGGCTGGTGACTCGGATAAACTTATCCTCAGAAGCAGAGGTGACTCTTGGTCTTCCTTTCCTGGGGCGGTCCTCATGTGAGCCAGTTTCTTTGTAGCGCTTGATGGTTTTTGCAACTGCACTTGGGGACACTTTCAAAGTTTTCCCAATTTTTCGGACTGACTGACCTTCATAACTTAAAGTAATGATGGCCACTCGTTTGTCTTTACTTAGCTGCTTTTTTCTTGCCATAATACAAATTCTAAAAGTCTATTCAGTAGAACTATCAGCTGTGTATCCACCAGACTTCTGCACAACACAACTGATGGTCCCAACCCCATTTATAAGGCGTGAAATCCCACTTATTAGACCTGACAGGGCACACCCGTGAAGTGAAAACCATTTCCGGTGACTACCTCTTGAAGCTCATCAAGAGAATGCCAAGAGTGTGCAAAGCAGTTATCAAAGCAAAAAGTGGCTACTTTGAAGAACCTAGAATATAAGACATATTTTCATTTGTTTCACACTTTTTTGTAAAGTGTAATGTATAATTCCGCATGTGTTAATTCATAGTTTTGATGCCTTCAGTGTGAATTTACAATTTACAGACCAAAAGTTTGGACACACCTTCTCATTTAAAGATACAGAAAAATCTTTAAATGAGAAGGTGTGTCCAAACTTTTGGTCTGTACTGTATATATATATATATATATATATAATATATATACATATATATATATATATATATATATATATACACATACAGGCACTATATGGTGGTATTATTTAGCCCTTATTGTGGTATTTTTGAGGCATCTGTCTTCCACAGCCTTCATTTTTGCCTGCCCTCTAGAAACATAAATTACTAATATCTAATATATATAATCGTCTTATCCTGTCTGTCTGTCTGTCCAGGAAATCCTGCGTCGCTGATTGGTCCGGCCGCGGCCAATCAGCGACGCAGGGCTATCTCTGCCCATGTGGTCATGTGACTCACCAACTGCCCATGATGTACTGAACATGTTTTGTCAGTTACAGTGTCAGATGTACTTCTGTCACGTTTACTGAACACGGGTAATACACAGTGACATGAGGTAATACACAGGTGACATGAGGTAATACATAAGTAACATAAGGTAATACACAGTAAAATGAGGTAATATATTGTAACATGAGGTAATACACAGTAATATGAGGTAATACACAGGTAACAGGTAATATGAGGTAATATACGGTAACATGAGGTAATAAACAGTTATATGAGGTAATACACAGTAATATGAGGTAATACACAGTGACATGAGGTAATACACAGTAACATCAGCGACGCAGGGCTAACTCCGCCCATGTGGTTATGTGACTCACCAACTGCCCATGATGTACTGAACATGTTTTGTCAGTCACAGTGTCTGATGTACTTCTGTCACGTTTACTGAACACAGGTAATACAAAGTGACATGAGGAATACACAGGTGACATGAGGTAATACATAAGTAACATAAGGTAATACACAGTAAAATGAGGTAATATACAGTAACATAAGGTAATACACAGTAATATGAGGTAATACACAGGTAACATGAGGTAATATGAGGCAATATACAGTAACATGAGGTAATACACAGTGATATGAGGTAATACACAGTAATATGAGGTAATACACAGGTAACATGAGGTAATATACTGTGATATGAGGTAATACACAGTTATATGAGGTAATACACAGTAATATGAGGTAATACACAGGTAACATGAGGTAATATACGGTAACATGAGGTGATACACAGTGATATGAGGTAATACACAGTTATATGAGGTAATACACAGTAATATGAGGTAATACACAGTGACATGAGGTAATACACAGTAACATCAGCGACGCAGGGCTAACTCCACCCATGTGGTCATGTGACTCACCAACTGCCCATGATGTACTGAACATGTTTTGTCAGTCAGTGTCTGATGTACTTTTGTCACGTTTACTGAACACGGGTAATACACAGTGACATGAGGTAATACACAGGTGACATGAGGTAATACATAAGTAACATAAGGTAATACACAGTAAAATTAGGTAATATACAGTAACATGAGGTAAAATGTAGTGTACAAAAATATTTTGGGTTGATATTGTTAACAAATATATTATAGTTCCGATGTACTTCTTTTGTCCGATGATTTATTTAAATACAGTTAGATATTCATGTAATAGTTTAGATATTTTGATGATCTGTTTAATAATTTTGTTCAGTTGTATTGAGTTCTATGAGCAATAACATTTAATGATAATGTGTATATTTTACCTGGAAAATCCTGTGTATTCATTGCATTATTCTTAAATCTTCATAAATAAACTACATACATATTCTAGAATACCCGATGCGTTAGAATCGGGCCACCATCTAGTATTATATATATATAATCCTGTAGAATGTAAGCCCGCAAGGACAGGGTCCTCTCCCCTCTGTACCAGTCTGTCATTGTAAATTTATTTACTGTAAACGATATCTATAACTCTGTATGTAACCCCTTCTCATGTACAGCACCATGGAATTAATGGCGCTATATAAATAAATAATAATAATACAATTCAATTGTAAACTAAACTGAATTTTTTTGGGATGGAAACTGAAATAATGTGGTTGCATAAATATGTACACCCTTAATCTAATACTTTTTTACATTTAAGACAGCATTCAGTTTCTTTGGGTAAGAGTCTCTCAGCGCGGCACATCTATAATTGGCGATTTTTGACCACTCTTCCTTGTTCCAAATCTGTTATATTGCAAGTGTATCTAATATGTACAGTGCCCTCTTCAGGTCAATCACTGATTTTTAATTGAATTCAGGTCTTGGCCATTGCAAAACTTTGACCCCGATCCATCAAAGCAATTTCGCCAGATTTTAGGTATAAATTGCTTTGAAAAGTCGCAAAATTTTTGCACAACTTGTAGTTAGCAAAATTATGTGACTTTTGGCATTCTTCACAAAATGGGGGAAATATGGGTGTGACGCTATAGCATCTCTAAATTATGCTGAGCCAGTTAGGGACTGCAATAAGATTTCTGTCGAGGATCACGGAGGTGCACGTCACTCATCAGACGCTCTTGATTCATTAAGAGGCTTAAGTGCCTATAATAAATCAGCAGCGTCTGATGCCTACATGCCCCTCATCAAAAAAAGCGAGAAAATCGCTGGTCATGATGAGGGGCCTTTGATCTTCTTGAAGTGAAGCCATCCTTTTGGTGATTTGGAGGTCACTTAGGGTCATTGTTGTGCTGAAAGGTGAAATTGCTGTTCATCTTCAAACTTTTAGCAGAAGCCTGAAGGTTTTGATGCAAAATTGACTGATATTTGGACCTGTTTATTATTCCCTTCACCTTGACTAAAGCCCTAGTATCAACTGTGGAAAGACAGCCCGGAAGCAAAATGCTGCCTCCGACGTGCTTCACTGTAGGTATGGTGTTATTTTGTTGATGCATAGTTTTTGCTTGATGCCAATCAAACCTTTTGGAACAATGTCCAAAAAGTTAACCTTGGTCTCATCAGACACATGTTTTCCCACATACTGTTGGCAGACTTGATGTAGGTTTTGGCAAAACATAGGCGTACTTTGATGTTTTTCTTTGTATGAAAAGACTTCCATCTTGCCACCCTGCCCCACAGGCCAGACATATGAAGAATACAAGAGATTGTTGTCGCATGCAGTACACAACCATTACTGGCCAGAAATAATTCTTCTTAGTATGATATTTTTACATGACAAAAATATGGCATTTGAACACGGGTGTGTAGACATTTTATATCCACTTTTTATATGTAATTTATATTTTACTCCTATATATTATTATATACACATGTCTCACTCAGAAATCCCCACACTTGCAGCCTTAGCAGTTGTCATTCACGTTATTTATGGTTGTCTGAGGAAGATTCTCAATGTACTTAGGCAAATCATCAAGATCCACTGCTGGCAGCTGCCATTGTAATTGTTGACCAATGACATCCTAGATGTGCTCGATGGAAGACAAGTCCGGAGACATTGCAGCCATGATAGCATGTTCAGGCCATAAAGACTACTCACAGTATCAATATCATCATGCTGCCTGATGTTATCGTTTTGGAAAACGGCTAGATCATTGCCATGTAGTGCTGAAATAATAATGATATAATACATAATTGATGGTTTTATGATATTTGTTTAGGCCAGTACTGGGGACCCCAGAGCTTTATCTATAATCCCACCTAAACATACAGGATTGTCCCCAACATTTATTCCATGTGCCCACTTTGGGTATATTTGCATAAACTTCCCCCATTTTTGTGGTCTCTTTCACAGGACCATCCTACAAAAAAATGGGGAGTTTAGAGATATACCACAGACCGATACCAGAATACCCAGTCTTTTGTGGGGTTTACCCAAACCCTTTCCCTTTTATGCCAGTAATTCCCTGGTAATTATGATAATCATCAGTATTATAAATGTCACTTTGCTTTGTTACAGAATTTGGATTGAAGGTCAGGGTTTACATCTTTGGCTGGTCCCTAAGAGGTGGAATTAGTCCAAAAATGGACCCCTTTGCCTGTGATATAACTAGGCTAAGAGCCTAAAGACAAAAACCTGACTGGCACTTCCAGACTAATGTGAACTAGGTGCAAACCAAAGGGAGCTACCCTCATGTAAAACATCCAAAAAAAGGCTGCACTCAAGCATACTAAAGCATGACAACATAGAATACATGAAATTTTGAATAGCAATATGGACTTTGGAGTATAAGGAAAAATTTGAGACGCTTAGTATAAACATTTGGCCAAACATTTTAAAGCTCAACAACCATCGTCAAGGTGGTCTCAATTCTGTTGAGTCCCTGACCTAATGTGAACATACCTCTATTAGGCTGATATCTGAATTTCTGGGTGAATATGCACCTCTGTCAGTAATGCCTGCATTTATGGGTAAAGTAGGGAGCTGGTGTAATTAAAATCACCACCTGGTGGGAGCGGAGTGCTCGGTCAGCAAGCTAACATTCAATAGACAAAAAACCTGACTGGCACTTCCAGACTAATGTGAACTAGGTGCAAACCAAAGGGAGCTACCTCCATGTAAAACATACAAAAAAAGGCTGCACTCAAGCATACTGAAGCATGACAACATAGAATACATGAAATTTTGAATAGCAATATGGCTTTGGAATATAAGGAAAAATTTGAGACGCTTAGTATAAACATTTGGCCAAACATTTTAAAGCTCAACAACCATCGTCAAGGTGGTCTCAATTCTGTTGAGTCCCTAACCTAATGTGAACATACCTCTATTAGGCTGATATCTGAATTTCTGGCGAATATGCACCTCTGTCAGTAATGCCTGCATATATGGGTAAAGTAGGGAGCCGGTGTAATTAAAATCACCACCTGGTGGGAGCGGAGTGCTCGGTCAGCAAGCTAACATTCAAAAGACAAAAACCTGACTGGCACTTCCAGACTAATGTGAACTAGGTGCAAACCAAAGGGAGCTACCCTCATGTAAAACATCCAAAAAAAGGCTGCACTCAAGCATACTGAAGCATGACAATATGGAATACATGAAATTTAGAATAGCAATATGGCTTTGGAATATAAGGAAAAATTTGAGACGCTTAGTATAAACATTTGGCCAAACATTTTAAAGCTCAACAACCATCGTCAAGGTGGTCTCAATTCTGTTGAGTCCCTGACCTAATGTGAACATACCTCTATTAGGCTGATATCTGAATTTCTGGGTGAATATGCACCTCTGTCAGTAATGCCTGCTTTTAGCGTAAGTAGGGAGCTGGAAATTTAAAATGACACTGTGGAGCGTAATGCTGGTAGCAATAATTATAGACAAAAACCTGAGGACTCCAGACTTAATCTAATCAGTGCAAACAACAGGATGTCCCCACATTTATACACATGTGCCCACATTTGGGATATTGCATAAACTTCCAATTTTGTGGCTCTTTGGAATCTAAAAAAATTGGAGTAGTTTAGAGATTTAGCCAAACTAAACCAAAACCAGTCTTTTTGGGTTTCCCTAACCCTATTACCCTTTTATGCATGAATTCCCTGGTAATATGATAACATCAGTATTATAATGCCTTTGCTATTTACGAATTGGTTGAAGGTAGGTTTATTGGTGTCCTAAGGTGGAATTAAAATCACCCCTGTTGGCCGTGATGTCGTCAACAGCTAACATTCAAAAGACAAAAACCTGACTGGCACTTCCAGACTAATGTGAACTAGGTGCAAACCAAAGGGAGCTACCCTCATGTAAAACATCCAAAAAAAGGCTGCACTCAAGCATACTAAAGCATGACAAATGAATACATGAAATTTAGAATAGCAATATGGCTTTGGATATAAGGAAAAATTTGAGACGCTTAGTATAAACATTTGGCCAAACATTTTAAAGCTCAACAACCATCGTCAAGGTGGTCTCAATTCTGTTGAGTCCCTAACCTAATGTGAACATACCTCTATTAGGCTGATATCTGAATTTCTGGGTGAATATGCACCTCTGTCAGTAATGCCTGCATTTATGGGTAAAGTAGGGAGCTGGTGTAATTAAAATCACCACCTGGTGGGAGCGGAGTGCTCGGTCAGCAAGCTAACATTCAAAGACAAAAAACCTGACTGGCACTTCCAGACTAATGTGAACTAGGTGCAAACCAAAGGGAGCTACCTCATGTAAAACATACAAAAAAAGGCTGCACTCAAGCATACTGAAGCATGACAACATAGAATACATGAAATTTTGAATAGCAATATGGCTTTGGAATATAAGGAAAAATTTGAGACGCTTAGTATAAACATTTGGCCAAACATTTTAAAGCTCAACAACCATCGTCAAGGTGGTCTCAATTCTGTTGAGTCCCTAACCTAATGTGAACATACCTCTATTAGGCTGATATCTGAATTTCTGGGTGAATATGCACCTCTGTCAGTAATGCCTGCATTATGGGTAAAGTAGGGAGCCGGTGTAATTAAAATCACCACCTGGTGGGAGCGGAGTGCTCGGTCAGCAAGCTAACATTCAAAAGACAAAAACCTGACTGGCACTTCCAGACTAATGTGAACTAGGTGCAAACCAAAGGGAGCTACCCTCATGTAAAACATCCAAAAAAAGGCTGCACTCAAGCATACTGAAGCATGACAATATGGACTACATGAAATTTTGAATAGCAATATGGCTTTGGAATATAAGGAAAAATTTGAGACGCTTAGTATAAACATTTGGCCAAACATTTTAAAGCTCAACAACCATCGTCAAGGTGGTCTCAATTCTGTTGAGTCCCTAACCTAATGTGAACATACCTCTATTAGGCTGATATCTGAATTTCTGGGTGAATATGCACCTCTGTCAGCAATGCCTGCATTTATGGGTAAAGTAGGGAGCTGGTGTAATTAAAATCACCACCTGGTGGGAGCGGAGTGCTCGGTCAGCAAGCTAACATTCAAAAGACAAAAACCTGACTGGCACTTCCAGACTAATGTGAACTAGGTGCAAACCAAAGGGAGCTACCCTCATGTAAAACATCCAAAAAAAGGCTGCACTCAAGCATACTAAAGCATGACAACATAGAATACATGAAATTGAGACCACCTTGACGATGGTTGTTGAGCTTTAAAATGTTTGGCCAAATGTTTATACTAAGCGTCTCAAATTTTTCCTTATATTCCAAAGCCATATTGCTATTCAAAATTTCATGTATTCTATGTTGTCATGCTTTAGTATGCTTGAGTGCAGCCTTTTTTTGGATGTTTTACATGAGGGTAGCTCCCTTTGGTTTGCACCTAGTTCACATTAGTCTGGAAGTGCCAGTCAGGTTTTTGTCTTTTGAATGTTAGCTTGCTGACCGAGCACTCCGCTCCCACCAGGTGGTGATTTTAATTACACCAGCTCCCTACTTTACCCATAAATGCAGGCATTACTGACAGAGGTGCATATTCACCCAGAAATTCAGATATCAGCCTAATAGAGGTATGTTCACATTAGGTTAGGGACTCAACAGAATTGAGACCACCTTGACGATGGTTGTTGAGCTTTAAAATGTTTGGCCAAATGTTTATACTAAGCGTCTCAAATTTTTCCTTATATTCCAAAGCCATATTGCTATTCAAAATTTCATGTATTCTATGTTGTCATGCTTTAGTATGCTTGAGTGCAGCCTTTTTTGGATGTTTTAGGCTAAGAGCCTGACAGAGTAAATGCCGCTGTTCTCCTGAATCGGGTGTTGTCTTTCTTTTGTTCCTGCGCCTCTCCGTTCCCGAGATATGCCCTCCACTTCCTGTATTTAAATCTGGTCTTGTTAGCCATTGGGTGGATCAGTATGAAGATCTCAGTAGAGAACATGTGAGGACCACACCCACTTGGCTAACAAGAGAAGATTTACGTACAAGAAAGAGGGGGCCATATCTCCGGA
The DNA here is from genome assembly GCA_033576555.1 of Oophaga sylvatica. NCBI lineage: Eukaryota > Metazoa > Chordata > Amphibia > Anura > Dendrobatidae > Oophaga > Oophaga sylvatica. The sequence goes on along the minus strand of JARQOD010000004.1, from coordinate 544,491,118 downwards.
ACGGAGAGGAGCAGGAACTCAAGATAAACAACGCCGGATTCAGGAGAACGGTGACAATTATTCCGGATGAAAAAATACGTAGTCATGTCAACTTGACTGGTTCTGGTCAAGCGGTGGCAAACTAAAGAATTGCTCAGAGACCCGTTTTGCTAGGTGCCCTAATACTGCAGCCTCAGCGGTTACATCAGCCTTTACTGATCTACGTAGATTTATCAGCTGTGTACATATCTCTTGTGTGCTGATATTTTGTTACAGTGTATCAGTACAGGTATATCGCTTTAGCCTGGCGTCCGGGCCGTTCAGCTAAGCTATTTATTCCCATTACTGATTGACGTAACTGCTGACGTAAATGCCCCATGAGATAAATGGCACGCTTACTCACCTCGAATTCCCTGACGTGTAAGTGCGAGTCGGTGAGGGTCTAGTCTTTTTCTTTCTAGATATGCATTGAGAAGCCTAGTCCTGCTCACACAGGAGTTTAGTGTGTAGTGTGTGGCGTCATCCATGGGCGAGGTCTTCCCCGCCTCGACACGCTATATGAAAACAGGGCGTCCTGGCTGGTTATATGGCCTCGCTGCGCATAGCAGAAATCATCATCTCACTGATTGACAGAGGCATTTAATAGGTTAACAGACACAGGTGGATTGCGATTCCACCCGTGGCTGTTGAGGGAACATGTCAGCTGATCAAATCATGTGCCGGGAAAGATGTGGGCTCAGCGCCGGGGGGGTAGACGGCTTTGGACGTACCTATACGTCCAAGGTCATTAAGGAGTTAAGTGAGAGAGACCACAGTTAGAAAATAATCTTTATACTGAAGAATAACTTGGTATGAACGATATACAGCAGACAGTAGGCATTTATCTTTAAGGACATCATCACACACGGTTTCTCCTCTCCCGGAATCACTCTCTTTCTCGGTTACTTCCTCGTTCTCAATAAGGTCACCTCAGTGAGGGTTCAGGACTCCAACGCTCGGTTCCGCGTCCTTTTCTCCGTAGAATTTTCTGTGCCACAATTTCCCTTATCTTTTTGACAGATAACTCCATACTTTCCCGCTAGGCTTCCTGCCCCACGGCCCCAAAACTTCTTCCTTCTATTTCTACCCCGACTCCAGACGGCTACTCACTTTTCTCTCAGTTGTCCGAATATGTGTGGCCCACCATACCTCCTCCCGACATCACACTTTCAACTATTATCAGCATTCTAGATGCCGATACAGTTGAAAGCAATTATGGAGGATGGAGCACCAGCTGACGCGCCCTCACCCATCATTCCCCCCTCTGTGTCTAATGTCTGGTGGGGGGCATCATTACATTTCACCTGCTATACCGTGCTGGGCAGAGGGTCTGAAGACCCCATGAACAGACCGGAGCAGCGGGGAAAAGGACAGAGGTGAGTATTTCTTTATTTTTTCTAATATGGGCCATTATACTGCATGGAGGACCGTGTAAGGCCATTATACTGCATGGAGTACCATTTAAGGCCATTATACTGTATGGAATGCTATATGGGGCCATTATACGGTATGCAGCCATTATGTGGAGCACCATGTGGGCCATTATACTGTATGGAGCACTATGTGGAGCCATTATAATGTATGGAGCACTTTGTGAGGCCATTATGCTGTCTGAAAGGCAATGCAGGGCTCGTTATACTGTATGGAGGACTATGTGGGGCCATTGAACAGCATGGAGCACTATGTGAGGCCTTTATACTTTATGGAACACTATATGGGGCTGTTATACTGTATGGACCACTATATGAGGCTGTTATACTGTATGGAGCACTATATGGGGCCATTATACTGTATGGAGGGCTGTGTGAGGATTACCATTGGAGAATCATACTTTGATGTGGTCACCATACTTTGTCAGCGTGATTGAGGGGGGTACAGTAAGTCATCATACTGCGAGTCTGGAGCGTGTTGTAGAGGAATTCACTCTGGGGGTATCATACTGAGTTTTGGGGCACCTTTGTAAGCATCATACTTTATTATCTGTATTATTCAAGGTTTTTTATCCTTTGTTATCACATATTTATGTTAGACCATTGGACCATGTGCTTTTTACTGCTCATACATAATATATTATTCCAATATTTTATTCTAAGATCTATTAATTAAAATGTACTTTGTTTGTGGGACAACTCCTTTAAGTTTGTTTCCATATCCAAAAGTTAATTGTTATATTTGATGATAAAGAAAAACTTCCTCAATTGTAGACATTTTTTTTAATAAATATCAAGGTCGGACCGCGACTTTGTCCAAGATTTTAATTTTGTCCCTATGTGTATTTGAGTTTGTCATCCCTGTGCTATCAGGAAGTTCCCCACTGTCTTCCCACATAGCCCCTCCCACTCTGGGCTAGTCCATTAACCCTGTTTCTCCATACTACCTGTTGCTGGGCAGAGCACAACTCTATCACTAGCAATGCAGATTAAACATACAAACATTGCAGTGTATTACATCACATCACATATCTTCAAGGGGGAACGTGGACAACACTTCCACTTCCTTACAAATCTGCAACCTATTGGTATGAGTGTAGGTGAAGACCCCCATACACATTAGACGAATGTCTCATGCACCCGCTGATATCGAAGGGTTTGGCCACTGCGATGACCAACTGATTGTCGGGGAGATGTCAGTCTAGTATGATCAATTTTGGACTGCCGATCACTTTGTTTTCCCAGAGATTAGACACAGGCAGAATAGTATGTCATTGTCTCTCTCAAAGAGAACACAGACGTGGTCCTCTTGTGAGGAGATTGGGAGTCTGGATCAATGCAGGAAATAAAGACAGGCGTAGCTGTGATCTGAAAATTGCTTCCTTCCCAGAAAGAGTGACTGTAATCTGTCAGCCGGTCCTTTCTTGTTGTAATGGAGGACAGATGGACCACTGCCTTCAGAGATCTTCTGGTCATGTTTGATAGCATGATCAGGAAACAAAATCCTGGTTCGGTATTCCTGTCATTACGGCCTGGTAGCTGGACCTTGGCAGTGCAATCTTCATCGTATGGCACTTGAATTCTTGCATCCTGTGCTCTTCATGTGATTACTAGGCCCCTATGATATCTTGACATCTCATGAGGCCTGCTAGCCTTCACTCAAAATCCGGATGTCATGAGGACCTAGTCACTAGACCTCACGGAATGTTATGACATTGTGGGGGCCTTGTCACCAGACCTCACAGGATGGTTTGACGTCTTGGGGGCCTTGTCACTAGACCTCATGAGATGTTATGACATCATTGTGGCTTAATCACTAGACCTCACAAGATGATTTGACGTCTTGGGGTCCTAATCACTAGACCTCACAAGATTGTTTGACATCGTGGGGACCTTGTCACTAGGTTTGCCGAAATGTCATGACGCTACGGAGGCCTCAACACTAGAACTCCCAGGATTTTTTTTACGTCACTGGGCCCAGTAACTAGACCTCACGGGATAGTAGGACATCACAGGAACTGAGTCACTGGACCTCTTAAGGTGTTACGATGTCATGGTGCATCGTCGCTAGGCCTCACAAGGTGTCATAATGTCTAGGAGGCCTAGTGATCATAAGAGGCCCCTATGATGCCAGCATTCTCCTGTACTGCCCTGGTCTGGCTGCCAAAAAGTACTGATGTGGACGCTCTGCCAGGCTCTTGCAAATCCTGCTCAACTCTACCAATACCAATATAGTGACCATTAAACCGGCATTTAACGGTGCCATAAGACAAAGTACTAAATAACTAGAGTCATTGTTAAGATGTGGGTTACAACTTCTGCGAAAGCTGTCAGGTGGGAATTTTGGTTCTCACCCATCTTTTACAGAAGCTTAAGAGAATTCAGCGTTTACAGGGGTGAAGCATTTTCTCATCGTTCCCCCACAGACGTACACCCAGCTTTTCACGTGAAAGCCCCTCCATGTTGTTCTCCGGTTTCCATGCCAACCTCAGCTGCACGCTTCACAGGACGCTCATTTACTGCCATTCATGTAAATGTGTTTCCCGTCTCTTTTCCCCGCTTCCTCCCTCTCACTATTCTGGATAGATAACTTCCATTTTCTTTCTTCCGCACCCGCTTCCCTCTCATGCATTTAATTTGCTCTGCCGTTCCTCACCCGCTCTTTCAGCTGATAAACCGTGTGTTCATTTTCCTGTCAAGCATGAAATGTGGCAGCGTAACCTGCCAGAGAGAACAGATTGCAGAATTCATTGTCAGGACGGCTGACTGCTCCCCGTCAGGACCGCAATCAAGAGTACATGACCCCCTTTAAATTTTTCACTCTTTGTTTCATTGCAGCCATTTGGTAAATTCAAAAAAGTTCATTTTTTCTCATTAATGTACACTCTGCACCCCCATCTTCACTGAAAAAAACAGAAATGTACAAATTTTGGCAAAATTTATGAAAAAAGAAAAACTGAAATATCACATGGTTATAAGTATTCAGACCCTTTGCTCAGTATTGGGTAGAAGCAACTTTTGCGCTAGTACAGCCATGAGTCTTCTTGGGAATGATGCAACAAGTTTTTCACACCTGGATTTGGGGATCCTCTGCCATTCTTCCTTGCAGATCCTCTCCATGTCCGTCAGGTTGGATTGTGAACGTTGGTGGACAGCCATTTTCAGGTCTCTCCAGAGATGCTCAATTAGGTTTAGGTCAGGGCTGTGGCTGGGCCAGTCAGGAATGGTCACAGAGTTGTTCTGAAGCCACTCCTTTGTTATTTTAGCTGTGTGCTTAGGGTCATTGTCTTGTTGGAAGGTGAACCTTCTGCCAAGTCTGAGGTCCAGAGCACTCTGGAAGAGGTTTTTAGCCAGGATATCGCTGTACTTGGCCGCATTCATGTTTACTTAAATTGCAACCAGTTTTCCTGTCCCTGCAGCTGAAAAACACCCCCATAGCATGATGCTGCCACCAAAATGTTTTACTGTTGGGATTGTATTGGGCAGGTGATGAGCAGTGCCTGTTTTTTTCCAAACACACCGCTTAGAATTATCACCAAAAAGTTCTATCTTTGTCTCATCAAACCAGAAAATGTTATTTCTCATAGTCTGGGAGTCCTTCATGTGTTTTTTTAATAAACTCTATTCAGGCTTTCATATGTCTGGCACTGAGGAGAGGCTTCTGTCGGGCCACTCTGCCATAAAGGCCTGACTGGTGTAGGGCTGCAGTGATAGTTGACTTTGTGGAACTTTCTCCCATCTCCCTACTGCATCTGTGGAGCTCAACCACAGTGATCTTAGGGTTCTTCTTTACCTCTCTCACCAAAGCTCTTCTCCCACGATTGCTCAGTTTGACTGGACGGCCAGGTCTAGGAAGACTTCTGGTGGTTCCAAACTTCTTCCATTTAAGGATTATGGAGGCCGCTGTGCTCTTAGGAACCTTGAGTACTGCAGAAATTCTTTTGTAACCTTGGCCAGATCTGTGCCTTGCCACAATTCTGTCTCTGAGCTCCTTAGCCAGTTCCTTTGACCTCATGATTCTCATTTGGTCTGACATGCACTGTGAGCTGTGAGGTTTTATATATACAGGTGTGTGCTTTTACAAATCAAGTCCTATCAGTTTAATTAAACACAGCTGGACTCCAATTAAGGTGTAGAACCATCTCAAGGAGGATCACAAGGAAATGGACAGCATGGGACTTAAATATGAGTGCCTGAGCAAAGGGTCTGAATACTTATGACCATGTGATATTTCAATTTTTCTTTTTTAATAAATTTGCAAAAATTTCTACATTTTTGCTTTTTTTCAGTCAAGATGGGGTGCAGAGTGTACATTAATGAGAAAAAAATGAACTTTTTGAATTTACCAAATTGCTGCAATGAAACAAAGAATGAAACATTTAGAGGGGTCTGAATACTTTCCATACCCACTGTAGTTGGGGGCTTTTATGAAGATTTTGCATTGGGACACAAAAGCTTGACTTTACACCACTTCATGTAGGGGACCACGAATGGCGAGAAGCAAGTGGTTGATTACAAAGGTTGGCACTGATGAGGGCACGGAGATTGGTTCTCATGTGGACGTTATAGCCAATAGTGATGGGGGTAACAAGAAGTGCCAGGGGCTCTTGGAAAACTTTTAAATGGGTCCCTTCCACTCATCACCCCTGAGTCCTTCCACTTTTTCATCCGTTGTGACATGCCACCCCTCTCCCTGCACATCACTGCCAGGCCTTCTTGTAGGCTGTCTGCTGTGACACCTCTTTCCGCCAATCACTACAAGGCCCTTCTGTAACGCTGCCCGCTCTGTCATCACCCATGGGCTCAGAGTGGGCAGCACTGTGGTATGGACCATCAATGATGAGCGACGGTTGTGTCAGAGTGGTCAGGAGTTGTGACGTGTATGTTTACTCCTGCAGGGGCGGGCCTCGTAGAAGCTGTTTGAGACTGCAATGTCTGTAGTCCCTCCACTTGGCCAATAATCACAGGGTCACTGTGACTGGCACTGAGGGTAGTGCTCATGGGACACTATGGCTGACATTGTTGTGGCACTGTGGCTGGTACTCATGGGGTTGCTGCAGATGCGACAACTACTCATATTGGTTCTGTGGAAAGTACACTTGTGACATGGGCATAGTGATTGACAATGATTGGGGCACTGCGGTTGCGACTCAAGGGTGACTATTATAGGAGAAAGGAACTAGGGCTGGTCTCAAAAGGTGACATTGGTATTCTTGAGGCACTGTGGCATGGCAATGGTAGATGGCCACCGTAACCACCCATATGCATGAGTAAATCTTCAAATTCAGTTGTGTGCCATAGGGACTGAGCATAGGACTGTGGATCAGAGTCTTTATACGTAACTTCTTTATCCAGGATCCCCTTTGTGATGACTGGCACTTACTAGCATGGTATTGGTAAGGGGTCAAGTTGGCATGGCACAGTAATGGGACAGCATTGCCAAAGTTATGGGGATAAACAAGAAGGGGACACAGCCCTAAAGTTTTAGAATTAGTTTGGATTCCAAGGGTTGGACCCCCTGCCATCATTCGCAGCTATGGCATAGGCTTGTACATGCCAGTATTTCACTTACTGCTTCACGTGTTATATAGAGCGACATTGTGGCTGTTTACTATGCGGCTAATAATTATACGGTTATGCTGGATGACTGCATCTACAGATAGACCATCTCCGTTTTCAGCTATCCGGGAATCGCAGAGGTTAAAGCCGACAACGCAGCCGGCAGCTGCAGAAAATTAGAGTCTTGGTTAAGACTGCAAAAACCAGAACAACAGTTCCTCCGTCATGGCTGGGTGGCAGCTGGCTCCTTATGTAACTGATCCTAGGAGAAGGTGGTTTCCTGCTGAGAGGAGCATCGGGCAATGTGTTCCTATGCCGCAGGTCACTGCGAGACCAATGTCAGAGCGCTCATTAGGGCAAGCTTTTCAGGACTACGATGCCCCTTCCTACAGGATCACCTTGGCGAAATGTGTCTAAAAACTCCACCATATCTGTAATATTACAGGAATATTCCCAATACCAGTTATAGTTTACTGTCAACACTTTATGATGAGCGGGGAAAAGTTACCAACATTGCTTTCGAGATGTCCTTGACTGACACCACCCCCACAAGGACCACTGATTTATGACACATGTTTGCGTAACCTGTCTGTTTTGAGACCAGTACATTCCAAAATTCCAAAATTTGACAGGACTGTTTTGAAAATCCAGTACATTCCCAATTTATCCAGCGTACTCATCATGTAGACTGGCATACAAAAAGGCCAAAATTGATAAATTGTGGCCTAAACATGAATCCATTATAAAGGAACGCACTGTCAGATACTAAATGCAGGGCCCAAGAGGTCTGGATGTGACGCAGAGGTTCATAGAGCCCGGGACGTAACTTGAAGCTTGTAGGCCCCAATTGCAAAATCTCCAACAGGACCCCACAACTATCACAGGTCTTTGATAGTCTTTGTTTTCTCATATGGGTCAAAGGCATCCCTACAGCCCCCATGTGCAACCTCAGCCCCCACACCTTTGTATTGTTACGCCCCTGACTTTAGAGAGAATTTTTCATGTGTTGAACTAGGCACAACACATAGGGACAGATTTACTATCACTGTTGCACCAAAAATCTGAAGCAACTTATTTTAGCCACATTTTTTAACAAATTGCACCAAACTAAACGTGTTGCCTCTTTGCTCGTCCCTGGGTTAAAATGTCTAGAAAAGAGGCCTTGATTTAGTCTATCCATAAGGTACGCTAGATTTACTAGTGGCGTACGCTAATTTTAAGATACTCATAGTTAGAAGAAACTGGCCTGGAGAGGTAGATATCTGCAGAGCCTGGTCTGAGGTTTTTGTTCAGTCAAAGAACCACCATGGCCTCGATTCTTAAGGTGGCGTGGAGCCTGATACTTATGGAGGCCTCTTAATGAAAGTCAAGGTGTGCGCCACCATGTGCGCGTCATCTCAAATCTTTCACTGGAGTAAGATTTTTGGCTTAAGGCGTGCTGCCACTCGTCATGAATTTGAGGTCTTCATGACCTGTCACACCCCCTTCCCAAATTCTGGGGTAAAAGCTTTGATGAATCGGGGCCTAAGTATATCCTAAGGATGATTATCAGTTTTACAGAACTATGCAAAATCGGTCAATTTTTTATCGAGAAAAATGGTGCTATTTTTCACTCGTATTGTCATCCATGTTCAATCTGTATGTCTGTTTTATACATGTTTTCATCTTGAACAATTTAATAAGTAATAGAAGGCAAATTCAGTTTCCTTCTTAATTTTTACGGATCCGTCTTGTTAAAAACATACCCGAATTTGATCCGTTTTTTTTTGCGCAACCATTGACTTGTACTTGGCCAATCTAATCCGAAATGTGAATCAAAGCAGTGGATCCTGTGATTTTTTTTTTTACACGCAGACTATTGGTCCGTGTGTTGATTTGCATTGGTCAGTGTGCTGTCTGTATGCTACCCATTTTGCATATGTTTTGCATAAACTCATCTGAACAGTGAGCATTGGGAAACATCCTTTAAAAAATCCCCCGCTGGCACGAAGAATTTTAGTGCTGTGGTCACGGTATGTGACATTGACATTTAAGGGTAATGTATGTTAAATGACTAGCATTACAGTGTTTGTATTTGGAGAAATTGATTGTATATATCGACCCCTCACAAATGTTACATTCAGAAAAATAAAATGAAATGTTTTGTGCATTCGATTTTGCAATTTCACCAAGGACAGAAAGGTGTGAAAATTATATTGGTTATTGCTGTCAGGAAGATTGTTTGTTCACGCTGCGACTGCAGGTAATCCAGAGAAAATAATCAACAATTAACTGTGTTCAATCCATTTAACAGTGAAACATAGAACGTAGATATCTGATTGGCCGGAATACTGCAAATATTCTGCTTCCGATATTCCATGAGGATGAGAGATGGCGTTAATTGAGGAGTTAAGTGGTCAGAGGAGGAACTAAGTAGAGAAACATGTGAAAGAACATCACCGCACTTTGGTCACCCTTTCATAAATATTCTCAGAGGGTGCCAATCCAATCTGAATGTTAATTTCTAAATCATACATGAGCATTAAGCTTTAGGGGCCATAAAGACTTATAATTTTCTATGAGAGAGTTTAAAAACGAGGCACACCTGGAAGAAAACAATTGGACTGGGCAAAAAAAAATGTAATTGGTCTGATTCATTTTTTTCACCTGTGACATCAGATGTCAGACAGATGATCGATAATAGGAGAACTTGAAAGTTCTGCTATGGGATTATCTGATTCATTATTTTAACCTGTGACATCAGATGTCGGACAGAGATGATCGATACTAGGCAGAGGCGTAGCTAGGGTTTCGGTTTAGGGGGGGCGAAACATCTGAGTGGGCCCCTAACCAGAGAACCTCAGCAAATGACCTCGCTGTTGCCAAAATTAATCTATATATAAAAAGACCAATATTGATATCACCGCCTTATGGTCAGTGGTAAATAATACCAGTCCTACAGAACATATAAGAGATCATAGCAGAGTTACAGATAATGACTTACCGCTGACGTTCCTTCTGATGGAATCGTTCACTTTTCATGTCTTTTCCATCTGGCCCAGACAGACATGACGACTCCTCCAGCCAGGACTCAACTACAGAGAATACAACAAAGAAACGTTTCACTTCTCATATCGTCAGCACCGTCACGGTCACCAATTGGACTATTCTCAACCTGCACAAACCCCTCATCCTGCTGATACCCCAATACTGAGCCACTGCTGCCATATGTGTCCCTATTACTGCACCTGATACCCCAATACTGAGCCGCTGCTGCCGTATGTGTCCCTATTACTGCACCTGATACCCCAATACTGAGCCGCTGCTACCGTATGTGTCCCTATTACTGCACCTGATACCCCAATACTGAGACGCTGCTGTCGTATGTGTCCCTATTACTGCTCCTGATACCCCAATACTGAGCCTCTGCTGCCGTATGTGTCCCTATTACTGCACCTGATACACCTATACTGAGCCTCTGCTGCCGTATGTGTCCCTATTACTGACTCGCCCCACAATTGTGGATACAGGGCTATGGGGTACTCGGAGCCGAGCCCATAGAAGTCTATGGGAGTTGTCACTGGCAGCGGGACTCGGTCCGTGGCCCTGGCAGTCAAACGTTGGGGGATATTTACAGGGGATTATTAGGATAGGTAATTCGTGACGCCACCTGTGGTATCTGGTTAATTGGACCAGCGCTGCTATTAGGATCTTCACAGGGGATGTTATTGGGGCAGCTGGGTGGTAAGTCTCCCACAGGTGAGACTGGTCCCTGGAAGTCTATGGTGATGATGCAGGGTGTAGATAAGAATTCAGTCACACACAAAGCAGCTTCTTTTCATACCTTTTACTGGTAGATGGTTCAAGCAGATCCCGGGGAGCTGGTCGGGGTGGAGAATGCACATTCGGGTAACCGCTAAGCAGGTTAGAGGCCTCCTTAACTTCAATATGTATCTGAGTCCAAACTTGCGTGAAGCGAAGTTAACTCTTTCAATAGCAACTACGCCCGGCCGACATAGTGGTAGAGCCTTTTCGGTGGTAGAACTAAGTCTATTTCTGCAGCGTCCCGCTAGACTCCTGTTCTCCTGACTCCAGTTACGTATCGACACATTGAGCTGCCTTCTGCGACCTGTAGTCCAGAAAGTCTCCGGTTTTCTTATCACTAAGCATGAAGCTCTAGCAATGCCTCGGACTCCGGTGTCCGGTAAATTAGTGCAGGTAATCTGGTACCTGAAGCACTTCTCTGTCCTTCTCCACTGCGCCCTTCGCCCTGCTCTCGCTCTTAGCATAAGCACTTGTAGCTTTGATGGAAATGTCAGCTTTCTCCAGTGCTCGCTGAGCAGCTCTCAGTATCCTCCTTGCTTCAGCTTCTGCTGAGGTACTGATTAAGGGTAGCTCTGACTAGGCTAGGATGATTCACTTCACCCGTACTAGCCTCCACTTCTTTGTCAGGTGAGCTACGCTAGCTCTGCGAGGATTCAGTCCTCTCTCCTCTCCAAGTCCAGACTGAACTGGCACTGAACTGCACTGTCTTAAGACAGGAAACTGACTGACTGATCTGCACTGTCCTTAGACAGGAAGCTTGAATGGTCTGTACTGTCCTAAGACAGGAAGCTTGAATGAGCTCTGCTACGTGTCACTACCTCCTATACCCCTAGTGGGTGTGTCTGAAAGTGTGAGTGAAGTGCATGAATAGCAAGCTTTTGCGATTACCTTCCTGTGCATTCTCCTGGATTTTATGTGTGTGCCTTACATAGCTGGGCCACACATTACTGCTCCCGATACTCCAATACTGAGCCTTTGCTGTCGTATGTGTCCCTATTACTGCACCTGATACCCCAATACTGAGCCGCTGCTGCCGTATGTGTCCCTATTACTGCACCTCATACCCCAATACTGAGCCGCTGCTGTCGTATGTGTCCCTATAACTACACCTGATACTCCAATACTGAGCCTCTGCTGCCGTATGTGTCCCTATTACTGCTCCCGATACTCCAATACTGAGCCGCTGCTGTCGTATGTGTCCCTATTACTACACCTGATACCCCAATACTGAGACGCTGCTGTCGTATGTGTCCCTATTACTACACCTGATACCCCAATACTGAGCCGCTGCTGCCGTATGTGTCCCTATTACTGCTCCCGATACTCCAATACTGAGCCGCTGCTGTCGTATGTGTCCCTATTACTACACCTGATACCCCAATACTGAGACGCTGCTGTCGTATGTGTCCCTATAACTACACCTGATACCCCAATACTGAGCCTCTGCTGCCGTATGTGTCCCTATTACTGCTCCCGATACTCCAATACTGAGCCGCTGCTGTCGTATGTGTCCCTATTACTACACCTGATACCCCAATACTGAGACGCTGCTGTCGTATGTGTCCCTATTACTACACCTGATACCCCAATACTGAGACGCTGCTGTCGTATGTGTCCCTATTACTACACCTGATACTCCAATACTGAGCCGCTGCTGCAGTATGTGCCCCTATTACTACACTTGGTACCCCAATACTGAGCCGCTGCTGCCCTATGTGTCCCTATTACTGCACCTACTGTGTGGTTCTGTGTGACCTCTTAATTCTAAAGCACCCCTCTATAATATAGTAATGCCAGGTGCATGGGCCCTAGAAAACAGTGCCCACATGTTGTCCCCTAGAATGTAATAATGCCCTGTGTGTGCCCCTTTGACAGTCACAGTAACCAGAGTTCCCCTATAACAATAAGTACCCACTTTACACTTAATGTCCAGAGTCTCCCCCCTGTACAGCTCCCCTATACACAGTGTGATGCCCCTTCACTGGATATATACTGACCCCTTAATATCCCCAAACTATTTAATGGCTCCAACACTGTATGATGGCCCCGCCACTGTAATCTCCACACTGTATAATGGCCCCTAGATAGCCTCCATATAGCATAATACACCAGATAGTCCTCAATATAGTATAATGCACCCCCATAGACAGCCTATGTATTGTAATGCACCCCCATAAGCAGCCTATGTATTATAATGCACCCCAACAGACAGCCTCTATATTGTAATGCACTCCCATAGGCAGTCTTATTTATAATGCACCCCATATGCAGCCGTATTTATAATGCACTCCCCCATATGCAGCCTTACTTATAATGAACTCCCCCATATGCAGCCTTACTTATAATGCACCCCCATATGCAGCCGTACTTATAATGCACCCCCATATGCAGCCGTACTTATAATGCACCCCATATGCAGCCTTACTTATAATGCACCCCATATGCAGCCGTACTTATAATGCACTCTCCCATATGCAGCCTTACTTATAATGCACTCCTCCATATGCAGCCGTACTTATAATGCACTCCCCCATATGCAGCCGTACTTATAATGCACCCCCCATAGGCAGTCATTTATAATGCACTCCTCCATATGCAGCCGTACTTATAATGCACTCCCCCATATGCAGCCTTACTTATAATGCACCCCCCATATGCAGCCGTACTTATAATGCACCCCATATGCAGCCTTACTTATAATGCACCCCCCATATGCAGCCTTACTTATAATGCACCCCCCATATGCAGCCGTACTTATAATGCACCCCCATATGCAGCCTTACTTATAATGCACCCCCATATGCAGCCGTACTTATAATGCACCCCATATGCAGCCTTACTTATAATGCACCCCATATGCAGCCTTACTTATAATGCACCCCATATGCAGCCTTACTTATAATGCACCCCCCATATGCAGCCGTACTTATAATGCACTCCCCCATATGCAGCCTTACTTATAATGCACCCCCATATGCAGCCTTACTTATAATGCACCCCCATATGCAGCCGTACTTATAATGCACCCCATATGCAGCCTTACTTATAATGCACCCCATATGCAGCCGTACTTATAATGCACTCTCCCATATGCAGCCTTACTTATAATGCACTCCCCCATATGCAGCCGTACTTATAATGCACTCCCCCATATGCAGCCGTACTTATAATGCACCCCCCATAGGCAGTCATTTATAATGCACTCCTCCATATGCAGCCGTACTTATAATGCACTCCCCCATATGCAGCCTTACTTATAATGCACCCCCCATATGCAGCCGTACTTATAATGCACCCCCATATGCAGCCTTACTTATAATGCACCCCCCATATGCAGCCTTACTTATAATGCACCCCCATATGCAGCCTTACTTATAATGCACTCCCCCATATGCAGCCTTACTTATAATGCACCCCCATATGCAGCCTTACTTATAATGCACCCCCCTTTACAAAAATAATAAATCCAGTACTCACCTCTCTTGCTCCCGGCTCCTGCGCTGCTCACTGCTCTCCCTCTCAGCGTCTCCCCCACCGCCTGCTCAGGCCCCATAGCGGCAGAGCAGGGAGATTGATTCTCCCTGCTCTGCCGCAGAAAGTAACTGTGTCGGCGTGCTGTGCACGCCGATACAGTTACAGTAGCGTAGCTCCAGGTGGGCCCCCTTCGAGCGCGGGGCCCGGGGCCACAGCCCCCTCTGCCCCCCCGGTAGCTACGCTACTGATACTAGGAGACATGAAAGGTTCTGCTATGCAGGGTCGGATTAACGTACGGGCTGATGGAGCTGCAGCTCCAGGCCCCTTGTTAGAGATAGGCCCATCCGCGTCCCAGCCGGCCGCGCTGATGTCTCGGCTGCCGGGCCGTGCTAGTGGTGATGACTCATGCTGCCGCCCGCTGCCCCGGCCGCTCAGCGCCCTGCTGTGTAAAATTAAAAAAATAAATAAATACTCACCTGCCTCCCTGATTGGCTGCGGCGGTAGCGCGGAGCTCCTCTGACGTCACCGCGCGCGTCCCGATGCCGGCGTCACGGCGTGGGATTTCCTCTGGTCTGGTGCGGCCTGAACGTCAGTGTTACAGCGATCATGTGACACTGTGTCACATGATCTCTGTAAGAGGAAAGTGACACGCCCCGGCCCCTGGCCTTTGTGAATTGCCGTGTTTGGCCCCACCCCTTGCCCGCCCCTTCAGCTCCAGGCCCATCATGTTCTTAATCCGACCCTGCTGCTATGGGATTATCTGATTCATTTTTTTTCAACTGTGACATCAGATGTCGGACAGAGATGATCGATACTAGGAGAACATGAAAGGTTCTGCTATGGGATTATCTGATTCATTTTTTTCACCTGTGACATCAGATGTCGGACAGAGATGATCGATACTAGGAGAACATGAAAGGTTCTGCTATGGGATTATCTGATTCATTTTTTTCACCTGTGACATCAGATGTCGGACAGAGATGATCGATACTAGGAGAACATGAAAGGTTCTGCTATGGGATTATCTGATTCATTTTTTTTCAACTGTGACATCAGATGTCGGACATAGATGATCGATATGAGGAGAACTTGAAAGGTTCTGTTCTGGGATTATATGATTAATTATTTTAACCTGTGACATCAGATGTCGGACAGAGATGATCGACACTAGGAGAACATGAAAGTTTCTGCACTGGGATTATCTGATTCATTTTTTTAACCTGTGACATCAGATGTCGGACAGAGATGATCGATACTAGGAGAACATGAAAGATTCTTCTATGGGATTATCTGATTCATTTTTTTCACCTGTGACATTAGATGTTGGGCGATGATGGTAGATGCTAGGAGAATATGAAAGGTTCTGCTATGGGATTATCTGATTCGCTTCTTTTCACCTGTGACATCAGATTTTGAATGAAGAGTGTAAATTCTAGGGAAACATGATAGGTTCTTCTATGGGATTATCTGATTCCCCTGTAACATCAGGTGTCAGATGAAGATGTAGATACAAAGAGAACATGAAAGGTTCTGCTATATAATTATTTGATTCATACTTTTTTCACCTGTGACATCAGATGTTGGATGAAGATGGTACATCTTAGGAAAGCATGAAAAATTCTGCTATGGGATTATTTGATCCATTTTTTTTCACCTGTGACATCAGATGTCGGATGAAGATGGTAGATATTAGGAGGTTACGAAAGGTCCTGCTATGGCCTTATCTGATTCATTTTTTTTCACCTTTAACTTCAAATATTGGACAAAGATATTAGATAGATGTCGGATGAAGATGGCAGATAGTGAAGGAGTATGTAAGTTTCTGCTATGGGATTATCGGACTAATTTCTTTCACCTTTGACTTCAGATGTCAGAAAAGATAGTAGATACAAGGAACATGAAAAAATTTCTCCCGTGGGACATTTGTTTTTGCAGTCAAAAGACTTGCAAAGGATTAAAGGGGGAAAAACATATTTCCAGGTACAAACGCTGCTTTGACATTCCAAACTAATTGTCTTTTTGCTTGTGACAGCAGATGTTATACAAGGCTTTGACATTCCCATACATGTTATATATGGTGATTCCACCATAATTTGCAGAAGGTTCTACTAGATTTGTGTATGTAGGCTGTTTCGCTATAGGTGAGAGTGGATGTACATATTTTTGCATGGATGTGTTCCATGTATCTCATATACAGTCATGGCCGAAAGTGTTGGCACCCTTGAAATTGTTCCAGAAATTAAAGATTTCTCCAAGAAAATTATTGCAATTACACATGTTTTGTTATACATATGTTTATTTCCATTGTTTCTATTGGAATAACACAAAAAAAAGAGAAAAAAAGGCAAATTTGACATAATTTCACACAAAGCCGCAAAAATTGACCAGACAAAATTGTTGCCACCCTCAAATTAATATTTTGTTGCACACCTTTATGGAATAAATAACTGCAATCAATCACTTCCTATAACAATCAACAAGCTTCTTACATCTCTCAGCTGGAAATTTGGACCACCCTTCTTTTACAAACTGCTCCAGGACTGTCATATTTGAAGGCGCCTTCTCCCAACAACAATTTTAAGATCTCTCCACAGGTGTTCAATGGGATTTAGGTCTGGAATCATTGCTGGCCACTTCAGAACACTCCAGTGCTTTGTTTGGGGTTATTGTCCTGCTTGATGACCCATGACCTAGGACGCAAACCCAGCTTTCTGACACTGGACACTGTATTGTGACCCAAAATCCTTTGGTAATCTTAAGATTTCATGATGCCTTGAGCACAGTCAAGGCTCCCAGTGCCAGAGGGAGCAAAACAATCCCAAAGCATCTTTGAACCTCCACCATATTTGACTGTAGGTACTGTGTTCTTTTCTTTGTAGTCACCATATTTGACTGTAGGTACTGTGTTCTTTTCTTTGTAGTCACCATATTTGACTGTAGGTACTGTGTTCTTTTCTTTGTAGGCCTCATTCTGTTTTCGGTAAACAGTAGAATTATGTGATTTACCAAAAAGCTCTATCTTGGTCTCATCTGTCCACAAGATGTTTTCTCAGAAGCATTTTGGCTTACTCGCATACATTTTGGCAAAATTAAGTCTAGCTTTTTTATGTCTCTGTGTCAGCAGTGGGGTCCTCCTGGGTTTCCTGCCGTAGTATTTCATTTCATTCAAATGTCGACAGAACTTGATTTGGGGCTGCTTATCCATCATCCGGACTATCCTGTGTTGCAACCTTTCATCAATTTTTCTCTGCTGTCCACATCCAGTGAGATTATTTACAGTGCCACGGGTTCTAAACTTCTTCATTATGTTGCACATTGTGGACAAAGGAACATCAAGATCTCTAGAGATGGACTTGTAACCTTGAGACTGATGATATTGTTTAACAATTTTGGTTCTCATGTCCTCAGACAGTTCTCTTCTTCTCTTTCTGTCTCCATGCTTAGTGTGGCACACACAGACATACAATGCAATTATTGAGTTAACTTCTCCCCTTTTTATCTGGTTTCAAGTATGATTTTCACACTGCCCACACCCACTTGTTACTTGCCACTGGTGGTTTGAACGAGCATCAAACAAAGTTTGAAACAAAGCTGTTTACCCACAATTTTGAAACGGCTCCAACAATTTTGTCCAGCCTATTTTGGGGGTTTTGTGTGAAATTATCTCGAATTTGCCTTTTTTTCTCTGTTTTTTTTTGTGTTGCTCCAATACACACAAAGGAAAGAAACATGTGTAATTCGAATAAATTTCTGGGTGAAATACTTCTTTTTCTGGAACAATTTCAAAGGTGCCAACACTTTCGGCCACGATTGTACATGGAGCAGCTAGTACAACGATCCCCTTCTGCTCCGACAGTTCCCAAGATCTCTACTGGATACAGCTTATACATTAGCAGCACTAGACATCAGTTATGTCATTCATGTTTAATAAATCCCCGAGAATTACTTTAAGCTTTGCAAATTGAACCATTTATTAGAAGATTACAGTAATCCAGGTGGGAAATTCTGTGTAGTTTATACACCTGGATTACTGTAATCTTCTAATAAATGGTTCAATTTGCAAAGCTTAAAGTAATTCTCGGGGATTTATTAAACATGAATGACATAACTGATGTCTAGTGCTGCTAATGTATACGCTGTATCCAGTATAAACTAATGTTAAGAAAAAACTACAGGAAAAATGTACATGCTGTTTTGGAGCTGGATGGGAAAAATCTAATTTATCAGATTTTTTTTTTTCACCTATGACATGAGATGTCTGACATTTACTACTGTCATTATCGATGTTAATGAGTATTCTAGAGAGGCTTTTACCCTGACATCTCCCTATACTTGAAAGAGTGCTTATGTTATGCTGAACATATAGCGGGAGCGGTGGGGGGCTATCTTTTTCTAGTTAACTCCATCTTCAGTTAGGAGGGGTAGTGCTCAACTAAATGGGCAAAGTATTATTTGATCAGCCTTTTCTGGACACAGAATAGTAGGAGAAGCTTTCTGCTACAGTAAGCTGCCTCCCAGCCAAAGACTAAATTTAGAGAGACCCTCAACAACAGAAAGGTGGAAGGTGGTGAAATTTGGAAATATAGGTTTATTTTTTTTATTGCAACAACGGACAGAGCCTCAACATAACGTCAATATAGAGGAGGCTATAGCGAATGTGAATCATAGAATCCTAGAATGTTGGAGTTGGAAGGAACCTCCAGGGTCATCGTGTCCAACCCCCTTCTCAATGCACGAGTCACTAAACCATCTCAGACAGATGTCTGTCCAGCCTCTGTTTGAAGACTTCCATTGAAGGAGAACTCACCACCTCTCGTGGCAGCCTGTCCCACTCGTGTGCCCGGGTAGGAGATTCATTGGAAGATTTGGAGATCAGGTCTTGGCTTGTTAGGCCTCTTCCACACATCCGTTTTTTGCCGTCAGGCGCGATCTGGCGCTTTTGTAATAAAAGGATCCTTTTTTTAATCCGCTGGATCCGTTTTTTTGTCATTGACTATCATTAGTGCCGGATCATGCCGGATGTCATTGCGTTGTGTCCAATTTTTGCCGAAATGTACATTCCGGCGGCCGGACGAAACGGTCACTGCAACGTTTTTTTTTGTGCCGCACCCGCCTGATAGCGCCTGAAACGGTGCATCAGGCGGCCGGAATCAATACAAGTCTATGGTGCCGGATCAGTCTTTTGTGCAATCCAGCAAAAGACTGATCTGGATTCTGGAAACCAAAGTCTCTCTCTCTCCCTCCTTGGTCCGGACATGCGTACCTGCATTTTCCGGCTTGAAAAGTTCAGGACGGATCCGGCAAAAAACCTGATCCGTTGCATCAGTTTTTTCACAATCAGCGCCGGATCCTTCCTTTCCGGTTTTGGACGGATTGTGCCTGACGGCACAAAACGGATGTGTGAAAGAGGCCTAGGAGGTAAGAACTGTAGATGATGTCTCCTAAACACTCTGGGCCCAAGTCATCTTTTGTGATTTAATGAAGTCATTTTTCTTTATTTTTTTGTATTGTATTCGCCAAATTCTTCAAAAATAGCACACGTGGTTCATAAGTTTTTTCCCTGCAAAAACAAAATGTACTCACCTAAAACCAGTTTTTCTGACTTTTTACTTCCAAATGTTGCATATCCTTGAAAAAGTAGTATAATTCGGCAAAAAAATGGCAACATTTGGTTCAAGTCGCATTTCGTGAATCTTTTCTAAAACATCTGGATAAGCAAAGTGGTCGAAGAAAAATGTAAAAAAAAAATTCAAAAGTGGCGCAAAACGTTTTGAGAATAAAGAACTAAAAATTAGCAAATTACTCCTGAAAAGTGGAGAAACACCAATGATAAATTGGGGCCTCTGACTTCCAAATTTAAGAACTATATTAACATTGAGGACTGTCGGGGGGACAACTTGTGTTTTGTGGTCACACAAATAAATGATCATTTATATTATGTAGAAGGTAACATCACATAAGGCTACATGAAGCATGAAACCACTTGAGATACAGTATTTTGTTTGGAGATGTATCAATCACACCAATCTCTCCCGAGTGGGTGATAGGGTCATCACTAAATGGTGCAATATTAGCCGAAGTGAGGTGGGGGGGATTTTTTCGACCCCCTGATGTAGCTAGTGGATTTACATACAGGTCTAACTTAACCACAAGCTGAAAGAAGGCCAATCTGATTCACAAAATATTGGTCTTGGTATCAACATCCATATTTTCCTGGCAGCTGTGAGAAATTTGATTCTCCGCTGTCTCCTACTCTCCTTGATTAGCCTAATTTCTCCCCCTTTTCCGGGATAGTTGTATATCAGGAAGATGCACCCTATACTGTGCAGTGACATTGAAGGCGTTGACACACTTAAAGGGTGAAGATCATGGGATGCCTTAGATGGTGCTTCCGGTATAGCCCGTGCCAACCCCATCGCCACTCTGTCTACATAACAAATAAATCATTTTAGTTAACTGGAGCAACTCAGGTGACAATAAAAAGGGTCATCGAGGACGGTCATCTTCATCGTGGGCGTGGAATAGATTAAAACTAATGAATGCTAATGGGATTAAAAGCCAGAAAATCACTATTCACTTCAATTCGAGGATTTTGTGTTTTTTTCTATTAGTACAGGGAAATGTGAATTATTTATTGCAAGACAGAGAATTATACGCGTACAATATACGGCAATGATTCAACGAGATGTATTGTGAAGTAGGGTAATTTAAAGTAGATGAAGGATGTACAGATGATGCCACTGAGCTGGCGGCAATCAATGCCTGCTGCTGAATAAAAAGGCTTAAAAGGCCAGAGGAGATTATTTCTGTTGCGAGGAGCTGGAGAAATTGAGTATGAGGAAAGCATGAGCAAAGATTGGGGAAATGGAGGATGAAGAACAAGTAGTCACATTTAGCTTCAAACTTTATCATTTTTTCCAAGTTGTTCTGATTTTGTCAATTGTAACAGTTCTTTTTTACTTTTTTTCATCCCATGATAGATTAAGTCATGTGAGCGTTAGACATCTGTTTTGCAAGCACCTAAAACTCCATGTCTGAGAGGCTGAAGCTCTGGAAGCTTCAGGTATTTTGTCAGACTTTAATCATGAAACTGTGGAAAAGTAAACATGACAATTAAACTGGGACCGCAATGGGTGTTACCAACACCTCTTGTTAACATAGTAGTGATGATTGTGAAGATCTGAAGAGTTGTGTGTAGAGCGAGATTAAAGCCCGGGTCTCACATAGCGATACACTAGCGATCCCGACAATGATCAGGATCGCTGGTGTATCGCTACATGATCGCTGCTGAGCTGCCAAACAGGCAGCAATCAGCACAGCGACACTGCAGGTAACATCGCTTAGTTACCCGCAGTGTACGTTGGATACCAGCGCCCTGATGCAGGGAGCTGGTAACCAAGGTACACGTCGGGTTTCCAGGCGCTGCGCGGTGCCTGGAAACCCTCTGTGTACCTTGGTTACCAGCTCCCTGCATCAGGGCGCTGGTATCCAAGGTACACAGCAGGTTTCCAGGCACAGCCCCGCGCCTGGAAACCCGCTGTGTACCTTGGTTACCAGCGGATCGCTGGTCTCCCGCCTGTCACACGCAGCGATGCGTGCCTGCCAGCGGGAGACCAGCGATCAAAAAAATGTCCAGGACATTCAGCGACAATCAGCGATACCCAGCAGGGGGGCTGATCGTCACTGAATGTCACACACAGCGATATCGCTGGGGAGATCGCTGCTGTGTCACAAAACTAGTGACTCAGCAGCGATCTCGCCAGCGAGATCGCTGTGTGAGACGGGGGCCTAAGATTGGAGGAGTCCCCAGAGCAAAATATAATTTTGGGGAACCTATTCCTTTGTAAGCAGGTGCGGGAATGCAGTAACACAGGGATTGCAGAACAACGCTGTATAACAATGTTATTTAATTTTCTTAACAAAAGGATGACAATGGTCTCCTCACAATGGTCTCCTCACAGGGAGTTAGTAAATAATAAACAAGGGAAGTAAAGGGTTAACTTGACAGTCTGATATTTAAATGGCACTTATCGTCGTCTTCTCTGGTCTTCAACCACATACAGTCTTGATGGGAATTGGAGTACCGGCAACGGCCAATGTGGTGTTCTCAAATGAAGTCCAACAAATCATGGTCCAGCTTCTGGCGGCAACAGGCGGTCACCGTTTTTTCCCCCATAGACCATAAATCTTCAGAAGTGGAGAGTGCTGCAGGAGTCTCTTTCCTAAATGTGTGCTGCTGCTGCTGCATGTCTGTCAGCCATGGAGAACGCACCTCAGGGTCCTGCACCTGGCCCACACTCCTCCGCGCGAGAACTGCACTCTGCCTAGCTGGGCGCATGGCGCTCTGCAGACTCACTGGCTCACCAGAGCGTTCGTGCAAATTCTGCAGGGGCACGACCTCGCGCTGCATCTCTCGCTGTGGAGCACGCCGCACGCCTTCCTCCGCTCTCACTGCCGGTGGGAAACTGTCCTCTCTTTCCCATGCTTCCAGCTCATAGCCCAGCTTAGCCACGCCCCCTCTCCCCGGGTCATGGGACCTGTCCAGTTCCCCATTCTTTCCCTTCGGCAACAATGGACGCAGCCTCGGCAGTTCCGGACCTGGCATGATGCAGGTACCCGCAGCCCGGTCTTCCTCCTTACACCTCTTCTATAACTCAGTCCCCACCTGTTACCCTAGTGTGGGAGTGTATAAAAGAAAACTTGACAGAGGGACCTGGACTACTATAATAGATTGGTTATAGGTGTATTCAATACTTTGATTTGCATATATGTTACATTTTCTGAATCATGCCTTATGTTTTAATATGGTATGACCTAAGCATGTGGGGAGACAGTTAAGGCTTGTTGCTTTTACAGGGTCCATTGCTGAAAAAACACTGGATGATATCTGCACCATGTAACTTCATAGATTGCTGCAACTTTGGAGTCTGGGTTGTAGAGATATAAGTAGGGTTTGAATAGCCCCTTATACTTTTCAATAAAGGAGTCAGTTGACTCAGATTACTAGAATGGCAAGAAGGTGAGTTGTAGAAGCCATCTAGGTCTTAAAGTTGATGGATTCCGAGGGCATGAGGCTCATGTGCCCTCTCTGATAAACGTTTACTACTCTATGGGGTGAAATGAAATATTTCTGATTGCCATTGAAGTTCTTATGATGTTTCCATTTTTATGATGTTTGAGCTCTAATAGCCTTTAATAACATTTACTGACATTACATGCATGACATATTTTTTCATTTTTTCTTCTTTTTATAGGGTCCAAGTAGAATTTTATGTGAATGAAAACTCCTTCAAGGAACGACTTAAACTGTTCTTCATTAAAAATCAGAGATCAAGTAAGTATTTAAAATACATAGACATGAAGGAGGAGCTATATGACGCGGAGAGTGATACAGACAGGAGGGAGGAGCTATATGACACAGAGAGTGATACAGACAGGAGGGAGGAGATAAGTGACATGGAGAGTGATATGGACAGGAGGGAGGAGCTATACGACACAGAGAGTGATACAGACAGGAGGGAGGAGATAAGTGACATGGATAGTGATACAGACAGGAGAGAGGAGCTATGTGACATGGATAGCGATACAGACAGAAGGGAGGAGCTATGTGACATAGATAGTGATACAGACAGGAGGGCGGAGCTATGTGACATGGATAACGATACAGACAGGAGAGAGGAGCTATGTGACATGGATAGCGATACAGACAGGAGAGAGGAGCTATGTGACATAAAGAGTGATACAGACAGGAGGGAGGAGCTATGTGACATGAAGAGTGATACAGACAGGAGGGAGGAGCTATGTGACATGAAGAGTGATACAGACAGGAGGGAGGAGCTATGTGACATGGATAGTGATACAGACAGGAGAGAGGAGCTATGTGACATGGATAGTGATACAGACAGGAGAGAGGAGCTATGTGACATGGATAGTGATACAGACAGGAGGGAGGAGCTATGTGACATGGATAGTGATACAGACAGGAGGGAGGAGCTATGTGACATGGATAGTGATACAGACAGGAGAGAGGAGCTATGTGACATGGATAGTAATACAGACAGGAGAGAGGAGCTATGTGACATAAAGAATGATACAGACAGGAGGGAGGAGTTATGTGACATGGATAGTGATACAGACAGGATAGAGGAGCTATGTGACATAAAGAGTGATACAGACAGGAGGGAGGAGCTATGTGACTTGGATAGTGATACAGACAGGAGAGAGGAGCTATGTGACATGGATAGTGATACAGACAGGAGAGAGAGCTATGTGACATAAAGAGTGATACAGACAGGAGGGAGGAGCTATGTGACATGAAGAGTGATACAGACAGGAGAGAGGAGCTATGTGACATGAAGAGTGATACAGACAGGAGGGAGGAGCTATGTGACATGGATAGTGATACAGACAGGAGAGAGGAGCTATGTGACATGGATAGTGATACAGATGGGAGAGAGGAGCTATGTGACATAAAGAGTGATACAGACAGGAGAGAGGAGCTATGTGACATGAAGAGTGATACAGACAGGAGAGAGGAGCTATGTGACATGGATAGTGATACAGATAGGAGGGAGGAGCTATGTGACATGGATAGTGATACAGACAGGAGGGAGGAGCTTTGTTACATGGATAGCGATACAGACAGGAGAGAGGAGCTATGTGACATGGATAGTGATGCAGACAGGAGGGAGGAGCTTTGTGACATGAAGAATGATACAGACAGGAGGGATGAGCTATGTGACATGAAGAGTAGTACAGACAGGAGAGAGGAGCTATGTGACATGGATAGTGATACAGACAGGAGGGAGGCACTATGTGACACAACGAGTGATACAGACAAGAGGGAGGAGCTTTGTGACATGAAGAATGATACAGACAGGAGGGATGAGCTATGTGTCATGTGTGCATTGCCACGAAGATCGTCGCGGTTGCACATTCTGACTTCTCACAGCTGAGTTGCTGTTTCTTTGTGTTTGGCAGTTAGGGAGTTAATTCTGTCTGTGCTCAGTTCTGGGACTGGGTGCAGTTTCTCCCGGCTGCAATTAATTATTTGTTGATTGGTTTCCTTTAAATCTCTGGTTGTCTGTGTTGGGAGTTGCCAGTGAAATTCTTCATGCAGACCACAGATAGGATTGTATCTGTATAGACTTAAGTTAAAGAGCTCCTTAGTTGTTTTAAGCTCACCTTGCTTAGAGTTTAATATCCCAGATCATTTATGTTCCTTCTGTGTTTGAGTGTGTATGCAAGTCTGTGTTTTCTCCAGTCTGTCTAATATGTCTAATCTGTGTATTTAGCAGAGATCAGCCCATATTCCTTTGGTGGTAATCAGTATCCTTCTTAGGACTGATTACAGGGTTCAGGGACTGATAGGAGACAGGGTTAGGCTGGAGACTTGGACCTCTGAACCATTATCAGTACCTCCAAGGTGAGGGATTAGTTAGGACCCCAGTTTAGGGTCAGGTTAGACCCCCGGTCCTCCTCTTTCCTGTGACAGTGTATCAAGTCCTCAAGATTAACCCTGAGTTCAACGGATATCGTGTCAGGTAAATCTATTCTATATTTACATGCTGATGTTGCTAATCTATATGTTGTATAGAGTGTTGTTCTTTTAAGAATAGTTTACTGACATCGTACACATATCATAAGACCGCGTGACATTTTCACTGGCCCATAAAATTATTCCCAGTTGCCATGGATCCAGTAGCCCAGCTGGCTCTGCAGTTGCAGGGATTATCCATGGAGCTGACGGACATTAAGTCCAAAGTTTTGTCTCCCTCGGAGCAAACCAGATTTGAACCTAAAGTAGCTCTCCCGGACAGGTTCACTGGTGGGCGAGACAAATTTTTTACCTTCAGGGAAGCATGTAAATTGTATTTTCGGCTTCGGCCTCGATCATCAGGGAGTGAAGAGCAGAGAGTGGGAATTGTTATCTCGCTCCTACAAGGGGACCCTCAATCCTGGGCCTTCTCCCTTCCTCCGGGATCCCCGGCTCTACAGTCAGTAGATCGATTTTTTACTGCCCTGGGTTTGGTATATGATGACCCAGATCGGGTCTCTCTTGCTGAGACAAAATTACGTAAGATACAGCAGGGAGATCGTCCGGCGGAGGAATTTGCTTCTGAGTTCCGTAGATGGGCCACAGATACTCAGTGGAATGACCCAGCTCTTAGAAGCCAGTTTTGTCATGGGCTTTCTGACAAATTAAAGGACGTTTTGGCTCAGTATGATTCTCCTCCATCACTGGAGGCTGCTATGGCCCTAGCTATCCGTACTGATAGACGGCTCCGGGAGAGGTGCGAGGTAACTCCGCCCCCTGTTGTTACTCCACCTACTACTAAAGTCCCTTATGTTGAGGTTCCCCTTGTCTGTTCGGAGGAGCCTATGCAGTTGGGAGGGACATCATTTCGTAGGAGGGGATTGGCGGTACGCCGCAGGACTAGAAGGTGTTTCTTCTGCGGGAAAGAGGGACATTTTGTTGGGGGATGTCCATCCCGTGCCTTGTTGAGCAAAAAGTCGCCGGAAAACTGTTAATCCCAGGTTGTGTGGTGGACGACAACCTGGGAGTATGTATTTCGTCCGCTAGTTCTTCTCAGTTCCTTGTACCAGTGGAGGTGGTGGTTGGTACGAGAGTGGAGAGATTTTCTGTTCTTCTTGATAGTGGGTCCGGGGCTAATCTGGTTGACGCTCAGTTTGCTCAGGCTCAAGGTATGCATCTGAGTGTATTGGTCAAACCGATCCCTATATTTTCCATTGACGCCAGGCCTCTCGGCCAAGGTAGCTTTGTTCATGAGGTTCATAACATTGACCTTCGGGTAGGGGCAATACATAGGGAACTATTATCTTGTTATGTGTTGGAGGGTCTACCTACTCCTATTGTGTTGGGACTTCCTTGGTTGGTTAAACATAACCCTGTGATTAATTGGCAGTCCAGAGATATAAGCCAATGGGGGAGTTTTGCAAAAGTAACTGCATGAACACAGTCATCAGTGCGGTCGTGCCTAGTACTTTGCCTCCTTTTTTGGAGGACTTTGGGGATGTGTTCTCTGAGGAGGGGTGTCAGGAGTTGCCTCCTCATCGCGTGTATGACTGCTCTATTAATTTACTTCCTGATGCTAAGTTACCTAAAGCTAGGTTATATAACCTTTCTGGTCCTGAGAGGCAGGCTATGAAAGATTATATTTCGGAGAGTCTGGCCAAAGGGCATATTAGACCTTCATCTTCCCCAGTGGCCGCGGGGTTCTTCTTTGTGAAGAAAAAAGATGGAGGCCTACGCCCTTGCTTGGATTTCCGCGAACTTAATCGGATTACTGTTCGAGATCCGTATCCACTCCCTCTGATTCCTGATCTCTTCAATCAAATTGTTGGCGCCAAATGGTTCTCTAAATTGGATCTCAGGGGGGCGTATAATCTGATTAGGATAAAAGAGGGGGATGAGTGGAAAACGGCGTTTAACACGCCGGAGGGACATTATGAGAACCTTGTCATGCCTTTTGGTCTGACTACTGCACCAGCAGTGTTCCAACATTTTGTTAATGACATTTTTCGTCATCTGGTGGGGCTGTTTGTGGTCGTATATTTGGATGACATTTTAATTTACTCACCAGATCTTGTGTCTCACCAGGAGCATGTGAGACAGGTGTTGCAGATCTTGCGAGACAATAAACTATACGCCAAACTGGAAAAGTGTGTATTCGCCGTACAGGAACTTCAGTTTTTGGGTTTTTTGGTGTCAGCCTCCGGTTTCCGTATGGACCCTGAAAAGGTGAGAGCAGTGCTTGAATGGGATCAGCCAGAGGATCTTAAGGCTCTGCAGCGTTTTCTGGGGTTTGCTAACTACTACCGGAAATTTATTTGTAATTTCTCATCTGTTGTCAAACCTCTCACTGACATGACAAGAAAAGGGACGGATTTTTCTAAATGGTCGGACAAAGCTTGCCAAGCTTTTTCCTCTTTGAAAAAATGTTTTGCTTCGGCACCCGTTCTCATCCAACCAGATGCATCACAGCCGTTCGTTGTGGAGGTGGACGCGTCTGACGTAGGGGTGGGTGCAATATTGTCCCAGGGTCCGTCCCCTGGTAAATGGCATCCGTGCGCTTTCTTTTCTAAAAAATTGTCGTCCGCCGAAAGGAATTATGATATCGGCAATAGGGAACTTTTGGCCATTAAGTTGGCTTTTGAAGAATGGCGTCACTTTTTGGAGGGGGCAGTCCACCCGGTCACCGTCATTACTGATCACAAGAACCTGCTGTATTTGGAATCTGCTAAGCGTCTGAATTCCAGACAAGCTCGATGGTCGTTGTTTTTTACCAGGTTTAATTTTGTTGTCACTTATCGCCCTGGATCTAAGAATGTTAAGGCGGATGCCTTGTCTCGCAGTTTCCCAGGGGCCGGGAAAATGGATGACCCGATTCCTATCCTTCAGGAGGGGGTGGTAGTGTCGGCTGTATGTTCTGAGCTTGAGGAGGAGGTGTTAGAGGCTCAGGGGGACGCCCCTGCAGGACCTCCAGGGAGACTGTTTGTCCCAAATCAGTTGAGACAAAAGGTTATTGAGGCACATCATAATTCTGCTTTAGCAGGACATCCAGGGAGTAAGGCTACTTTAGATCTCCTTTCTCGCCGGTTTTGGTGGCCTAACGTTAATAAAGATGTTTTAACTTTTGTCGCGTCCTGTGGGGTTTGTGCTCGCTCTAAGACCCCTCATACCCGTCCGTCTGGGACCCTCTTACCCTTGAAACTTCCGGAGCGTCCATGGACTCATTTGTCTATGGACTTCATCACGGACCTTCCTCAGTCGTCAGGGAAGACTGTCATACTGGTGGTTGTTGACAGGTTCAGTAAGATGGCACATTTCATTGCTCTTCCTGCCCTCCCTAATGCTAAAACTCTGGCGCAGGTGTTCATTGGGGAGATTGTGAGACTTCATGGGTTGCCTTCTGATGTGGTGTCAGATAGGGGGTCTCAGTTTGTGTCCAAGTTTTGGAGGGCATTTTGTTTACGTCGGGGGATGCAATTGTCATTTTCCTCGGCTTTTCATCCGCAGACCAATGGTCAGACAGAGCGTCTGAATCAAAGCCTAGAGACTTATCTTCGGTGTTTTGTCTCAGAGAACCAGGAGGACTGGTCTTCTTTCTTGCCTCTGGCAGAGTTCGCTCTTAACAACAGGCGGAGCGAGTCCACTGGTAAGTCCCCGTTTTTTGGGGCATATGGTTTTCATCCCCAGTTTTGTACATTCAATGGGGGGGTCCCTTCTGGGGTTCCTGAGGAGGAGCGTTTCTCGTCGTCACTTGCTTCAGTGTGGAGAGGTGTATTGAATAATCTGAGTGCTATGGGGAACCGTTATAAACGTATGGCTGATAGGAGGAGAGTTTCTGGTCCAGATCTTAATGTGAACGATCTGGTATGGTTGTCTACCAGGAATATAAAACTTAAAGTTCCCTCCTGGAAGCTGGGCCCCAGATTCATCGGGCCGTACAGGATCAGTTCCATAATTAATCCTGTGGCATTTCGTCTGGACCTCCCTCCTACGTTTAAAATCCACAATGTGTTCCACAAGTCATTACTTAAGAGGTACGTGGCACCAGTCATACCATCACCTCTACCTCCTCCTCCAGTGGTGGTCAATGGTAACTTGGAGTTTCAAGTGTCAAAGATCATTGACTCACGTCTGAATCGCCGGTCCCTTCAGTACTTGGTGCATTGGAAGGGGTATGGTCCAGAGGAGAGGACGTGGGTTCCTGCGTCTGACATTAACGCAGATCGTTTGGTGCGGACCTTCCACAGAACTCACCCGGGCAAACCTGGCCCTGAGGGTCCGGAGGCCCCTCGTAGAAGGGGGGGTACTGTCATGTGTGCATTGCCACGAAGATCGTCGCGGTTGCACATTCTGACTTCTCACAGCTGAGTTGCTGTTTCTTTGTGTTTGGCAGTTAGGGAGTTAATTCTGTCTGTGCTCAGTTCTGGGACTGGGTGCAGTTTCTCCCGGCTGCAATTAATTATTTGTTGATTGGTTTCCTTTAAATCTCTGGTTGTCTGTGTTGGGAGTTGCCAGTGAAATTCTTCATGCAGACCACAGATAGGATTGTATCTGTATAGACTTAAGTTAAAGAGCTCCTTAGTTGTTTTAAGCTCACCTTGCTTAGAGTTTAATATCCCAGATCATTTATGTTCCTTCTGTGTTTGAGTGTGTATGCAAGTCTGTGTTTTCTCCAGTCTGTCTAATATGTCTAATCTGTGTATTTAGCAGAGATCAGCCCATATTCCTTTGGTGGTAATCAGTATCCTTCTTAGGACTGATTACAGGGTTCAGGGACTGATAGGAGACAGGGTTAGGCTGGAGACTTGGACCTCTGAACCATTATCAGTACCTCCAAGGTGAGGGATTAGTTAGGACCCCAGTTTAGGGTCAGGTTAGACCCCGGTCCTCCTCTTTCCTGTGACAGTGTATCAAGTCCTCAAGATTAACCCTGAGTTCAACAGATATCGTGTCAGGTAAATCTATTCTATATTTACATGCTGATGTTGCTAATCTATATGTTGTATAGAGTGTTGTTCTTTTAAGAATAGTTTACTGACATCGTACACATATCATAAGACCGCGTGACACTATGTGACATGAAGAGTAATACAGACAGGAGAGAGGAGCTATGTGACATGGATAGTGATACAGACAGGAGGGAGGCGCTATGTGACACAACGAGTGATACAGACAAGAGGGAGGAGCTTTGTGACATGAAGAGTGATAGAGACAGGAGAGAGGAGCGATGTGTCATGAAGAGTAATACAGACAGGAGGGAGGAGCTATGTGACATGAAGAGTGATTCAGACAGGAGGGAGGAGCTTTGTGACATGAAGAGGAAGTAGTGGAGGATAGGATTCAAAAGACGTGCAGGGCTATAATGAACAATAATACACACCCTCTATACGAGCTGTTCTTGAAGCAGAAGAGCACATTCAGCAGCCGTCTAATCCTTCCAAGGTGCAAGAAGGAGAAATTCAGGAAATCCTTTGTGCCTACCGCTATGGGGATGTATAACAATTCACTAAGGGTGAAAGATGGCTACGACCTAGGACTGGCGCACTAATGGAAATGATTAGAGATTTGTGTACCTTTGTTTGTGGTTAGCCATGTGCAAGATCTGTGTCTAGTAATTACTCTATGTAATGCTGTGTATAATGTTTTGTTTGTGATGCTGTTGTAACGCTGCTGTGATAACATAATTTCCCTCGGGATCAATAAAGTGTATTGTATCATTTCGTAAGAGTGATACAGACAGGAGGGATGAGCTATGTGACATGAAGAGTGATACAGACAGGAGAGAGGAGCTATGTGACATGGATAGTGATACAAACAGGAGGGAGGAGCTATGTGACTCAGAGAGTGATACAGACAAGAGGGAGGAGCTTTGTGACATGAAGAGTGATACAGACAGGAGTGAGGAGCGATGTAACATGAAGAGTGATACAGACAGGAGGGAGGAGCTATGTGACATGAAGAGTGATTCAGACAGGAGGGAGGAGCGATGTGACATGGCTAATGATACAGACAGGAGGGAGGAGCTATGTGACACAGAGAGTGATACAGACAGGAGGGAGGAGCTATGTGACATGAAGAGTAATACAGACCGGAGAGAGGAGCTATGTGAAATGGATAGTGATACAGACAGGAGAGAGGAGCTATGTGACATGGATAGTGATACAGACAGGAGAGAGGAGCTATGTGACTTGCATAGTGATACAGACAGGAGGGAGGAGCTATGTGACACGGAGAGTGATACGGACAGGAGGGAGGAGCTATGTGACACAGACAGTGATACAGACAGGAGGGAGGAGCTATGTGACACGAAGAGTGATACAGACAGGAGGGAGGAGCTATGTGACATGGATAGTGATACAGACAGGAGGGAGGAGCTATGTGACATGGATAGTGATACAGACAGGAGAGAGGAGCTATGTGACATGGATAGTGATACAGACAGGAGAGAGGAGCTATGTGACATGGATAGTGATACAGACAGGAGGGAGGAGCTATGTGACATGGATAGTGATACAGACAGGAGGGAGGAGCTATGTGACTTGGATAGTGATACAGACAGGAGGGAGGGGCTATGTGACATGGAGAGTGATACAGACAGGAGGGAGGAGCTATGTGACATGGGTAGTGATACAGACAGGAGGGAGGAGCTATGTGACATGGCTAGTGATACAGACAGGAGGGAGGAGCTATGTGACATGGATAGTGATACAGACAGGAGGGAGGAGCTATGTGACATGGATAGTAATACAGACAGGAGGGAGGAGCTATGTGACACAGATAGTGATACAATAGAAGATATTTAACTCTGCACACCAAGAGATGAAGAAATATCTAATGTGATTTAATGAAAAAAAAGTACATACGATAGACATTTCAGTCAAAAATTAGACCTTCATCACAGTACCAAATGTATATACTGTGAGTAGAGATAGTGTTGCTCTCGTTTGGCCACACAGCCCCGTTTGTGGATTTTTGGCAGGAGAGATTTATAGGTCAGTATTGTATGTATTTTTTTTTCATTAAAATCACATTGGATATTTCTTCATCTCTTGGTGTGCCGAGTTAAATATCTTCTATTGGACACAGGGTTAGGACCCTACTTGTGCACCCCCCACACAGTTGTGCTATAAACGTTAATGTACACAGATAGTGATACAGACAGGAGGGAGGAGCTATGTGACACAGATAGTGATACAGACAGGAGGGAGGAGCTATGTGACACAGATAGTGATACAGACAGGAGGGAGGAGCTATGTGACATGGATAGTGATACAGACAGGAGGGAGGAGCTATGTGACACAGATAGTGATACAGACAGGAGGGAGGAGCTATGTGACACAGATAGTGATACAGACAGGAGGGAGGAGCTATGTGACGGCGAGTCTACTCCTTCCATTTGGTTACATAGAAATGAAGGAGGAGCTATGTGATATTGGCACCACTTTTGGGAGCTCTTCTACAAGTTTCACCTTCTTCATTGTCTTTGTGTTTTCCAGGTTTAAGGGTCAGATTGTTTAACTTCTCTCTAAAGTTGCTGAGTTGCCTTCTGTACATCATACGAGTATTACTGGATGATCCAAGAGAAGGCAAAACAAACTGGTGAGTATATCAGGATCTCTGATCGCTGCTCTGAACTTTCATCACTTAAAGGGGAATTGCATTATCTCAGGAGAGAGGATAATGTGTATGAGGCTCCAAGGCTACAGGTATTTATACTAGTCTGTAATGTTGGTCGGTTATCCAAAATCTGAGGTGCAGAACAACCTGTTACCTATTGTGTATAGCTAGCTTTACTGCAGCAACCTGACCCTGAGTACTCAGCTCTTTCCTTCAGTGCAACATGCTCCTATTCAAGCAGGAGATTCATATAAGCCTATACACCTGCTAGGAGGCTGTAATAAAGGGTCAGCAACAAAAAATTGCCTTTAGTGGACCCTTATTTTGAACTCTATTTAATGAGAATAATTGTACTTGCAATAAGCCTGTCATTGTTACAGATTTCATATTTTATTAGCCACCATGATAACTACCCTTTTAAGGGATTTCATGGATGGTAACTGACAGAGGGATTATTTAGGTTAACAGTCAAGGGTGGAACTCGACTCCGCTCGTGACTTTAAGATCCACATGGTGGTTGATTTGATCAGTCATGGTGAGCTGGGTATTTTTGGGCTCATTATTTTATAGTCACTGTCTTTCCGCACTATTTTTGGGCTCTCTTTATAGTCAACCTACCTCTCTGCATCAAAATCGCTCACCCCATGTACCAGTGATCTGTCAGACAAGCGCTTCCCGCTGTTCCTGTATTCTGCAGCCTCAACACCCTTATTTTTAGAGTCAGCTCCTCTCTGTCTATGGTACTACTCTGCTAATCATCCTATATTTTGTATTACAGCTTGGACTGCCCAAAGCAGAACTACTCTTCTCAACATAAATTTGATTGGTAAGACTTGGGGCGTGACTATCTTCTTTGAAAATAAGTTATCACCGATCCACAGGTTAGGTAGGTGGTAACTTATTGTTTTGTGGAATCCGACCAATGAGAACCGCACCGATTGGAAGAATGGAGAACTTTTATCCCCATTTTAAAATGTGGGATGTCTGACCGCTGCTCCATTCATCCTCTTTGGGGCTTCTAGAAAAAAAACAGTGCAGCCACTTGGGGAATGAATGAATCAGTGATTGAGTCAAATAATGCCACATACAAGGGACAAATACCACCACATCATGACAGGACCACATATTACCTCCACATAGTGACCAAATAGTGTACAGTATACAGTGTCAGTGTACAGGTAACACACTGACTTACCAGTGACGTCTATAGTTGAAGTCATTCATCATCATCCAGCACAGACTGCCATCACTTCTTCCAGCCAGGACTTGTCTCTGCAGAAAATAACACACAGTTATAGCTGGTCACTTCTAGAGCACATTCCCCACTTTTCCCTGACTTTTACACTACGTCAGATAAAGGAAAAAAGTGACATAGTGCTGCCCTGCACAGTAACAGGACCTCTCTTTTGTTCCCCCCATAGAAGACCGTTTCCTCAAAAGTAAATTATATTACCTCATTAATAATTTCCCCTGATTGGCTCCTACAGTAATTATGTCGTCCCCCACTTGCCATCATAAACAGTAATGTATGTTCCTCATTCTGGACCCCATACAGTAATTATGTCACACTTCCTGGCACCTCTTTATTTAATAATGTTCCTGATCCTGGGCCTCTTTATTTAATGATGTCTCCCATCCTAGCAGCCATTTAACATTACTGATATGCGCCACACTCTGAAGTGTGCAGCCTCTGATAGACCCGTGATCCTTCTAACGACTGTGGTTACTGGCAGGTCCCCACTATGTCCCTCCGGGCCAGTCCAACGATGATTGTGTGCCATAATGATCGATCAGAAGCACCACAAAGGTCCGTGTAATACCCCTAAGGCTCACTCAAAAACTTCAAAAATTTGAAGGTGTATGTTGACATTTACTTTTTGAGTGCTTTTAACTGGTCTAAAAGACTCTTGTGAAAAATAATTGTCCTAAAAGATTGTTTTAATCTGTTTATTTATTTTTTTTAAATGCCCTTTTAAAATTTCATATGCTGGACTAGGACAGTGAGGCTCTGGGGCATTACATTATACTGCTGGTGTGCTTTTTAGCAAGAATGTGTTATCAGAAAATATCCTGTTTTCTAAAAATAGGTTTTTGTAAAATGGATTTATTTTAAAAAATGTGATAATTTTTATTTTCAATTTTCCATAATAAAACTAAATTATGAATGTTCCAATTTTTACATTGGAAACTAAACTTAATACTAGAGTCCTACTTCCTGGTCTGTACAGAAGACTTTTCATCAGTCTCTATACATGAAATAACACAGGATCCACCATTCACAATAGGTGATTTCACAGCTCACCTCCTCCTCCTGTATAATGACTGATAACACCTCTATATACAGTAGATAACACAGGATCCACCATTCACAATAGGTGATGTCACAGGTCACCTCCTCCCCCTCCTGTACAATGACTGATAACACCTCTATATACAGTAGATAACACAGGATCCACCATTCACAATAGGTGATGTCACAGCTCACCTCCTCCTCCTGTACAATGACTGATAACACCTCTATATACAGTAGATAACACAGGATCCACCATTCACAATAGGTGATGTCACAGCTCACCTCCTCCTCCTGTACAATGACTGATAACACCTCTATATACAGCAGATAACACAGGATCCACCATTCACAATAGGTGATGTCACAGCTCACCTCCTGCCCCTGTACAATGACTGATAACACCTCTATATACAGTAGATAACACAGGATCCACCATTCACAATAGGTGATATCACAGCTCACCTCCTCCTCCTCCTGTACAATGACTGATAACACCTCTATATACAGTAGATAACACAGGATCCACCATGCACAATAGGTGATGTGACAGCTCACCTCCTCCTCCTCCTGTACAATGACTGATAACACCTCTATATACAGTAGATAACACAGGATCCACCATTCACAATAGGTGATGTCACAGCTCACCTCCTCCTCCTGTACAATGACTGATAACACCTCTATATACAGTAGATAACACAGGATCCACCATTAACAATAGGTGATGTCACAGCTCACCTCCTCCTGCTGTACAATGATTGATAACACCTCTATATACAGTAGATTACACAGGATCCACCATTCACAATAGGTGATGTCACAGCTCACCTCCTCCTCCTGTACAATGACTGATAACACCTCTATATACAGTAGATAACACAGGATCCACAATTCACAATAGGTGACATCACAGCTCACCTCCTCCTCCTGTACAATGACTGATAACACCTCTATATACAGTATATAATACAGGATCCACCATTCACAATAGGTGATGTCACAGCTCACCTCCTCCTCCTGTATAATGAATGATAACATCTCTATATACAGTAGGTATCAGGATCCACCATTCACAATAGGTGATGTCACAGCTCACCTCCTCCTCCTGTACAATGACTGATAACACCTCTATATACAGTAGGTATCAGGATCCACCATTCACAATAGGTGATATCACAGCTCACCTCCTCCTCCTGTACAATGACTGATAACACCTCTATATACAGTAGGTACCAGGATCCACCATTCACAATAGGTGATATCACAGCTCACCTCCTCCTCCTCCTGTACAATGACTGATAACACCTTTATATACAGTAGATAACACAGGATCCACCATTCACAATAGGTGATATCACAGCTCACCTCCTCCTCCTCCTGTACAATGACTGATAACACCTCTATATACAGTAGGTATCAGGATCCACCATTCACAATAGGTGATATCACAGCTCACCTCCTCCTTCTGTACTATATTTAACAATATAGATTGTTAAAAATAAAAATTATCAAAATAACAAAATACATTTAACATAAAAACCTGATATAAACCATATGTCATTTTCTAACAACACATTCCCTTCTCAGGACATAACTGGATTGACCTTATGGCTTTACACAAGCAGTACTTTTTACCTTGGAAAAGTCCCGATTCTTGGACACTGATCTCCTGGCTGACTAATAGTCCAGAAAGCGTACCTTGTCCGATATAACATTTCTGTCTGGAGGACCTGACATGTCAATGTAGCAAAATTGAAATCTTCTTCAAAACGTCAATTGAAGTAATACTAACACAATAATGATTTGTTTTCCAGGACTCCTATTATTTGGGTAAACAGACCAGTTCCTTTGTGGGGTCTTCAGGTAAATTTCACAGAATATTACTATTATGTGATCCCTGTATAGCACTATTATGTGGTCCCTGTATAGCACTATTATGTGGTCCCTGTATAGCACTATTATGTGGTCCCTGTATAGCACTATTATGTGGTCCCTGTATATCACTATTATTTGGTCCCTTTATAGCACTATTATGTGGTCCCTGTATAGCGCTATTATGTGGTCCCTGTATAGCACTATTATGTGGTCCCTGTATAGCGCTATTATGTGGTCCCTGTATAGCACTATTATGTGGTCCTTGTAGAGCACTAGTATGTGGTCCCTGTATAGCACTATTATGTGGTCCCTGTATAGCACTATTATGTGGTCACTGTATATCACTATTATTTGGTCCCTGTATAACACTATTATGTGGTCCCTGTATAGCACTATTATGTGGTCACTGTATATCACTATTATTTGGTCCCTGTATAACACTATTATGTGGTCCCTGCATAGCACTGTTATGTGGTCCCTATATATCACTATTATATGGTCCCTTTATAGCTCTATTATGTGGTCATTGTATAGCATTATTATGTGGTCCCTGTGTATCACTATTATGTGGTCCCTGTATAGCACTAATATGTGGCAGGATTGCTAGAGAGGAAAATGAGAACCCTTGCTGGACTGCAAAAGACCTTCAGAAAGATTTAGCAGACTCTGCAGTTGTGATACATTGTTCTACTGTTCAGAGACACCTTCACAAATATGGCCTTCATGGAAGGGTCATCAGAAGAAAATCTCTCCTGCGTCCTCAATTTCAGTAAAAGAACATCTCGCCAACCATTAAGCATGAGGGTGGATCTATCATGCTTTGGGGGTTGTCTTGCAGCCAATGGCACATGGAACATTTCGCGGGTAGAGGGAAGAATGGATGCAATGAAATTTCAACAAATTCTTGATGCAAACATATCACTGTCTGTAAAAAAACTGATGTTGAAAAAAGGATAGCTTCTACAAATGGATAATGATCCTAAACACACGTCACAATCCACAATAGACGACCCCAAAAGGAGCAAGCTGAAAGTTTTACAATGACCCTCACAGTCCCCTGATCTGAACATCATTGAAAATCTGTGGCTAGACCTCAAAATAGCAGAGGAAGCAAGACGACCCAGGAATCTCACAGAACTGGAAGAATTCTCCAAGGAAGAATGGATGAAAATCCCTCAAATAAGAATTGAAAGACTATTGTCTTGCTACAAAAAGCATTTACAAGCTGTGTGATACTTGCAAAAGGGGGTGCTACTAGGTACTAACCATGCAGGGTGCCCATTTTCCTTTTTGTAATTTTTAAAATGTAAAAAGATGAAAATATATATATATTTTTGCCTAAAATACAAAGGAAATGTGTCATCTATAACTTTAGGCCTTTTAGAGATCATTTCATCTTCAACTTGCTTAACTGTTCACAATATCAGTAATTTTGACCAGGGGTGCCCAAACGTTTACATGCCACAGTATGTGTGCTCACTATGGCAGTATTATATGGCACTGTGGTATTAATTGGCTTCCCTTGGGATAGTGTTAGCCTCTTTTTTCTCTCCTTCCAATATAACGGCACCCGCACCTTTATATACAATTGTTGAGCGATCTTGCATCCTCCCGTTCTGTGTTTTCTCCTCCAGGTTCTCGTTGCGTTAATCAGCTTTATGGAGACAATGCTCCTCACCTACCTGGGATATAAGGTAGGTTTTGTCTTCTGCGACGCATGTATTTTTTTTTAACAAACATTTAACCTGCTTCATATCTGTAGCTCCAACTATCCAAGAGAGTTCACGCTTGAGTTCACATCAGCTTTCACTCCCCTCCTGGTATCGCCTCTGTCCATCTCCTGTCACCTCCTACCTGAGTAGCAACATCCAAATCTTTTGTCTTCCTCACTCTCAATCTCTCTCTCTTCCTTCCTTCATTCTTTTCCTCCCTCTTATCTCTACACCCCTCTGCTTTCCTTCCCTATCACTTTCCTTCCCTCTTCCTGTATCATATTTCCCCTTTACCTATTCTCTATAACCATCTTTTGTCTTCTACATCAAACATTTAGTCATTCTTTCTTTCTTTGTTTTTCTTCCCTTCTTCCTTTCTTTTTTTCATTCTTTCTTTCTCTCTTTTTATTTCTCTTCCTCTTTCGCCTCATTGGGGGACACAGGACCATGTGTGTATGCTGCTGCTGCTAGGAGGCTGACACTGAGTGAACACAAAAAAAGTCAGCTCCTCCTCTGCAGTATACACCCACATGCTGGCTCCAAGCGAGCCAGTTCATGCATAGTGTCCGTAGGAGTCACACGGGTCTGGTTTTCAGAGCATTTTCTTTTTTTTTTTTCTCTGAAGACGAGATAGGGGCGACGGACCCTATCAAAAGGGTCCGATCTCCCCAAACCAACAGCAGGCGAGCACGTGGAGTGTCGCCTCCACGTATCCTCTCCTGCGACGTTGGAGACCATTGCCGGACACAGCCCTATCCACCCTGAGGTAGTGAAACCCTAGGCTGCACAGAGGCACATAGACAGTCCGTGCGGCCCCCACTGCATCACCAATGATTAAATTGCATTGATGAAAGGAGGCGGACGGTCCCTCTCCACATCCCTTACAAGGGAAGATGGATTGTGGGTGCCTGCACCGTTCATTCTACAGCCCCCTCCCCTCTAGCCTGGCAGGAATGAGTATGTGAAGGGGGGGACTGGGAGCGCTCCTGCAGCGCTGCGTTCCTCTTCTTCGGTGAGGCCCTGGTGTTCTTCCGGCCGACACCCTCATTCCTCGGTGTGCCTGCAGCTTCCGGCCAGCGCCAGCAGACGCTCCTTCCGGCTCGCGAGCCGGCAGCTCGGCATTTCCGGCGCGCGTCGCGCCTACGGCATCCTTCCGTCCGGCACCAAAACTTTACCCTCGGCTTCGGCCTGTACTGATCCGCAGGCCGGTGGCCCCGCCCGCTCTGCACTTCTCGAGAGGCACCTCTTCTGAATCTCGGA
Organism: Oophaga sylvatica; assembly: GCA_033576555.1. NCBI lineage: Eukaryota > Metazoa > Chordata > Amphibia > Anura > Dendrobatidae > Oophaga > Oophaga sylvatica. The sequence continues at coordinate 544,450,543 of JARQOD010000004.1, read as the reverse complement.
TGGTGACACCGCTGTCAAGCCGCAGTGATCACTCCATGCGATCCCACTGCAGATCGACACAACCCTCCAAGGCACTCACGGGCACAGGACCGGGGTAAGTGCTGCAGCCCTATATGCAGGCAAGGCTGCGCTGACTCTTAGAACTGCGCTTCATATACTGTAGCAGCCTCCCAGCAGTATACAGCCCATATCAACCAGGGGTACAGCATGTCTAGAAAGGCCAACAAGACTCATATGGTGTTGTTCACCTCATGTACCACCTATCAGACTGCTTTCCCGCGAGCGCAGAATAATCAATTATGCGAAGCCTGCGATCCCGAACGCGCTCAGAGCCCTCCGCTGTGACCGATCCCAGTGTACCTAGCTCTCCTGAGTGGGCTTCGTCTCTGTTGCAGTCCATGGCGTTGCTGACTAGAGCGATCGAGTCTCTTAAGGCCCCAACAGGGGTAGGGACAGCAGCTCCAATTTCTTAGAGAGATCCGCCACTTCGCAGGAACCGTCAGCTTGTGGGGGCAGCTCTCACTCAAAGGGGAAACTAACCCATACTCCGTCTTCCGGGCCCTCTGGCGCCTTGGCATCCATGAGCTCCGTCTCTCGCTCCCCCTCGCCAGAGGTCGGTAGCGAGCAGAACTCGGACTACGACTCTGATGGGCCCCTCAATCTGGATGCACCTGGTTATCAGGAGACAGTTGATAGTCTCATTGAGGCCGTCAATCAATCCCTGGAGATTGAGGAGGAATCCACCCTTCCACAGGCTATAAGTTGTCATTTAAATGGGCCAAATGTCCTCATAGGGTGTTTGGCAGTCACCCAGAATTTGAGGAGATAGTGCAGCGGCCAGACAAGCGTTTCCAAGGTCAGAAGGCGCTGGAAGCGAGATACCCTTTTGCTTCTGATCTCTGCAAAAAATGGGCAGAATCCTCTCCAGTTCATCCACCCGTATCGCGTTTGGCCTCCAAAACCCTGCTGTCCTTACTTAACGGATCCTTTATCAAAGATCCCACAGATCGACTAATAGAGAGCCTTGCTCGCTCAGTCTTTGAAGCTTGGGGTTCAGCACACTTCCCTTCCTTCACATCAACATGGGTGGCTAAGGCCATGGTATCCTGGGCAGAGTCTCTAAGTAGAGCCCTGCAGGGTACTGACCTTCCACCAGAGGCAATGGATCTTGCAAATCAGATCGCTTTGGCTGGGGACTACCGTATTTGATTAATGCGTCCCTGGATGGGGCTAACTGCGCGGCGCTTGCGGCCGCAAATGCTATCTCTATTAGAAGAGCTCTGTGGCTCAGGACATGGCGAGCAGACTCAACATCGAAAAGTCCTTAACTTCTCTGCCTTACCAAAGCGGCCGGTTATTCGGTGAGAAGCTAGACCAACTTATCTCGGACACCACAGGCGGGAAAAGTAACTTTCTCCCCCAACAAAGGGTTAGGCGACCGTTTCGTCGCCAGCTACAGACACTTTTAGTTTTTTTTGTAGCCCCGGGTGGGCCACCTCAACCAATCTTTCTGGCTCAGATTGCCCCGCTCAGGGGGACAGAGATCGTCAAGTCTCATACAGATCCAGTCCATTGGGGAAGAACCGTCCCAAGCAGTCCAAATCTAAGGGATCCAGGTCCCACAGATTTTCAACCAAATGACTCGAGGCATTTTCCGGTTGACACCAGCAGAGTAGGCGGTCGCCTGCTCTGGTTTCGCCATGTCTGGCTCTCCATCGTTCACGACGCATGGGTCAGAGATCTGGTGTCCTCCGGATACAAAATAGAATTTGTCGCCCACCCTCCAAAACGGTTTTTACTTTCCTGTCCCCCAAACACCCAAAGCGAAGGCACACGCTTGGTCCTTCTTCAAAGCAATCGAGTCACTCCGTCACGACGGGGTTATCATTCCCTTACCAGAAAATGAAAGATTCCAGGGGTTCTATTCGAATCTGTTCGTGGTTCCGAAGAGGGATGGAACTGTAAGGCCAATTCTGGACCTAAAGCTCCTAAACAGATTTGTCAAAATCAGACATTTTCGGATAGAGTCCCTCCGCTCTGTCATTTCATTGATGGAAAGGGGAGAGTTCTTGGCTTCCATCGACATCCAAGACGCCTACCTTCATATCCCCATTTTTCCCTCTCATCAAAGGTTCCTGCGCTTCGCTGTCCGCGGGCTACACTTCCATTTCACAGCCTGCCCTTCGGACTAGCCACCGCCCCCAGGGTATTCACAAAGGTCATGGCAGCCGTCATGTCCATCCTGCATTCTCGGGGCATGATCGTCTTGCCATATTTAGACGACCTCCTGATCAAGGGACTGTCTTTTCAGGCTTACGAAGAATGCGTCCACATCACGTTCGATACGCTTTCTCGCCTGGGGTGGCTGGTAAACTTGAAAAAGTCTTCAGAAAATTTCCTTCTTAGGAGTGATCTTGGACACCTCCCGAGGGTTGGTGATTCTCCCTCGAGACAAAGTCCTAGCCCTCCGTCAGGGAGTCAGGCACTCCGTCGGCCAATTCCTCATGCCATCCGATTCTGCATGAGGGTCCTGGGAAAAATGGTGGCAGCAATGGAAGCTGTTCCAATTGCCCAGCTTCACCTTCGTCCCCTGCAGCATGTGCTTTTGGCAACCTGCGACAGGAGCCCTCTTTCTCTCGACCACCCATGCTGGCTGTCCGCTCGGTTCAGGCAGGCACTCAGGTGCTGGACGTTGAGTTCTTCCTTCCTTCAGTGGAAGTCCTTTCCCACGGACCATTGCCTGGTGGTCACTACCGACGCCAGTCTCCTCGGCTGGGGAGCTGTTTTTCGTCACCACACGGCTCAAGGGCATTGGTTGCCTCCAGAATCACGTCTCTCAATCAACATCCTAGAAAAGTGGGCGATTCGGTTGGCTTTGCGGCGCTTCCATCATCTCCTGGCGGGTCGCCCCGTCCGAATTCAGTCGGACAATGCCAGGGCCGTGGGTTATATCAATCACCAAGGGGGCACCCGCAGCAGGGTGGCCATGCGCGAAGTAGAACACATTCTCCACTGGGCCGAGAGAAATCACTAAATGATTTCAGCAGTTCACATTCCAGGCGTAGAGAACTGGGTGGCAGACTTTCTCAGTCGGCAGAGTCTTGCTTCGGGGGAGTAATCTCTCCATCCAGAGGTTTTTCAACAGATTTTTCAGCGCTGGGCAACCCCGGATGTGGATCTGATGGCCTCCAGGTTAAACACGGAGGTCGCGAGCTTGTCGCTCGGTCCCGGGACCCAAAGGCTATCGGCGTGGACGCCTTGGTTGTTCCGTGAAATCAGTTTCGTCTCCTGTACGCGTTTCTTCCGTTACCGCTGCTTCCGAAAGTCATCGGGAAGGTCAAATCGGAAGGGGTCCCTGTAATCCTGGTCGCCCCAGACTGGCCTCGTCGGGCATGGTACGCAGAGCTAGTGCAACTAGTTGCCAAGGCCCCCTGGCGGCTACCGGATCATCCGGACCTACTTTCCCAGGGTCCGATCTACCACCAGAACTCAGGGGCCCTGTGTTTAACGGCCTGGTCGTTGAATCCTGGGTCCTGACCCAGGCCGGGTTCTCCCGGGATGTGGTTACCACGATGATTAGCGCTCAGAAGCCTGTATCTGCGCGCATCTATCGCAGCACCTGGTAAGTCTTTTTTGCGTGGTGCAGAGACCGCGGTCGTCCTCCGCTCCTTTTTTCCACTTCCAACATTTTAGAATTTCTTCAAGCCGGACTGGACTCGGGTCTAGCGCTGAGTTCCCTTAACCCCTTCACACCCAAGGGTGGTTTGCACGTTAATGACCGGGCCAATTTTTACAATTCTGACCACTGTCTCTTTATGAGGTTATAACTCTGGAACGCTTCAACGGATCTTCGCGATTCTGAGATTGTTTTCTCGTGACATATTGTACTTCACGTTAGAAGTATAATTTCTTCGATATGACTTGCGTTTATTTTTGAAAAAAACACAAATATGGCGAAAATTTTGAAAATTTTGCAATTTTCAAACTTTGAATTTTTTTTCCCTTAAAACAGAGAAATATGTCACACAAAATAGTTAAGAAATAACATTTCCCACATGTCTACTTTACATCAGCACAATTTTGGAACCAAAATTTTTTTTTGTTAGGAAATTATAAGGGTTAAAAGTTGACCAGTGATTTCTCATTTTTACAACAAAATTTACAAAGCCATTTTTTTAGGGACCACCTCACATTTGAAGTCACTTTGACGGGTCTATATAGCAGAAAATACCAAAAAGTGACACCATTCTAAAAACTGCACCTCTCAAGGTACTCAAAACCACATTCAAGAAGTTTAATAACCCTTCAGGTGCTTCACAGGAGCTGAAGCAACGTGGAAGGAAAAAATTAATATTTAACTTTTTAGCCACAAAAATGATCTTTTACAAACTTTTTTTTATTTTGACAAGGAGAAAATGGACAGATAAAGTTGTTGTGCAATTTCTCCTGAGTACACCAATACCCTATATGTGGGGGAAAATCACTGTTTGGGCACACAGCAGAGCTCGTAAGGGAAGGAGCGCCGTTTGACTTTTTCAAACTAAAATTGGCTGGAGTTGAGATTGGACACCATGTCGTGTTTGGAGAGCCCCTGATGCGCCTAAACAGTGGAAACCCCCCACAAGTGACACCATTTTGGAAACTAGACCCCCTAAGGAACTTATCTAGATCTGTTGTGAGCACTTTGAACCCCAAAGTGTTTCACAAAAGTTTATAATGCCTGGGTGTGAAAAAAAAAACAACAATTTTCCACAAAAATGATTTTTTAGTCCCAAATTTTTGATTTTTCCCAAGGAAATTGGACCCCAAAAGTTGTTGTCCAATTTGTCCTGAGTACGCTGATACCCCATATGTGGGGGGGGGGAAACTGTTTGGGCGCACGGCAGGGCTTGGAAAGGAAGCAGTAACGTTTTGGAATGCAAACATTGATGGGGGTCATGTTCCGTTTGTAGTGCCCCAGATGAGCCTAAACAGTGGAAACCCCCACAAGTGACCCCATTTTGGAAGCTAGACCCCCTAAGGAACTTATCTAGATCTTTGGTGAGCACCTTGAACCCCAAGTGCTTCACACAAGTTTATAATGCCCGGGCATGAAAATAAAAAATCCTATTTTTTTCCCACAAAAATTATCTCTTAGTCACTAATTTTTTATTTTCCCATAGGTAACAGGAGAAATTGGACCTTAAAAGTTGTTGTCCAATTTGTCCTGAGTACGCTGATACCCCATATGTGGGGGGGAACCACTGTTTGGGCGCATGGCAGAGCTCGAAATGGAAGGAGCACCATTTGACTTTTTCCAACCAAAATTGGCTGGAATTGAGATTGGACGCCATGTTTCATTTGGAGAGTCCCTGATGTGCCTAAACAGTGGAAACCCCCCACAAGTGACCCCATTTGGGAAACTAGACCCCCTAAGGAACTTATCTAGATCTTTGGTGAGCAATTTGAACCCCGAAGTGCTTCACACAAGTTTATAACGTAGAGCCGTAAAATTAAAAAATCATATTTTTTCCACAAAATTTATCTATTCACCCAAATTTTTATTTTCCCAAGGGTAACAAGACTCCAAAAGTTATTGTGCAATTTGTCCTGAGTACGCTGATACCCGATATGTGGGGGTAAACCACTGTTTGGGTGCATGGCAGAGTTTGGAAGGGAAGGAGCGCCGTTTGACTTTTTCAACGCAGAATTGGCTGGATGCCATGTCGTGGTTGGAGAGCTCCTGATCTGCCTAAACAGTGGAAACCCCCCACAAATGACACCATTTTGGAAACTAGACCCCTCAAGGAACTTATCTAGATGTGTGGTGAGCACTTTGAACCCCAAAGTGCTTCACAGAAGTTTATAACGTACAGCCGTAAAATAAAAAATCTTTTTTTTTACAAAAATGATTTTTTCGCTCCCAATATTTTATTTTCATAAGGGTAACAGGAGAAATTGGACCCCAAAAGTTGTTGTCCAATTTGTCCTGAGTACGCTGATACCCAATATGTGGGAGTAAACTACTGTATGGGCGCACGTCGGGGCTCGGAAGGGAAGTAGTGACGTTTTGGATTGCAGACTTTGATGGAATGGTCTGGGGGCGTCATGTCTCATTTGGAGAGCCCCTGATGTGCCTAAACAGTGGAAACCCCCCACAGTGACCCCATTTTGGAAAATAGACCCCACAAGGAACTTGTCTAGATGTGTGGTGAGCACTTTGAACCCCGAAGTGCTTCCCAGAAGTTTATAACGTACAGCCGTAAAAATAAAAAATCCTTTTTTTTTTTTACAAAAATGATTTTTTCGCCCCCAATATTTTATTTTCACAAGGGTAACAGGAGAAATTGGACCCCAAAAGTTGTTGTCCAATTTGTCCTGAGTACGCTGATACCCAACATGTGTGAGAAAACGACTGTATGGGTGCACGTCTGGGCTCGGAAGGGAAGTAGTGACGTTTTGGATTGCAGACTTTGATGGAATGGTCTGGGGGCGTCATGTCGCATTTGGAGAGCCCCTGATGCGCCTAAACAGTGGAAACCCCCCACAAGTGACCCCATTTTGGAAAATAGACCCCACAAGGAACTTATCTAGAAGTGTGGTGAGCGCTATGAAGCCCCAAGTGATTCACAGAAAATTTATTACATACAGCCGTAAAAACAAAAAAAATCATTTTTTTTTTTTACAAAAATGATTTTGTCGCCCCCAGTTTTTTATTTTCCCAAGGGTAACAGAAGAAATAGGACAAATTGCACAATAACTCTTGTGGTCCAGAGTACACTGATACCCCATATGCGGGGGTAAACTACTGTTTGAGCGCATGGCAGAGCTCAGAAGTGAAGGAGCACCGTTTGACTTTTTCAACGCAGAATTGGCTGGAATTGAGATCAGACGCCATGTCACATTTGGAGAGCCCCTGATGTGCCTAAACAGCAGAAACCCCCAATTTTAACTCCAACCCTAACCCCAACACACCCCTAACCCTAGTCCCAACCTAACCACAAACCTAACACTAACACCCCTAACCCTAATCCCAACCCTAACCCTAATCCTAACGTTAGCGCCAACCCTAACCCTAACTTTAGCCGCAACCCTAACCCTAATGGGAAAATGGAAATAAATACATTTTTTTAATTTTATTATTTTTCCCTAACTAAGGGGGTGATAAAGGGGGGTTTGATTTACTATTTATAGCGGGTTTTTATGATTGGCAGCTGTCACGCTAAAAGACGCTTTTTATTGCAAAAAGTAGTTTTTTGCATCACCACATTTTGAGAGCTATAATTTTTGCATATTTTGGCCCACAGAGTCATGTGAGGTCTTATTTTTTGCGGGACGAGGTGACGTTTTTATTGGTTCCATTTTTGAGCACGTGACATTTTTTGATCGCTTTTTATTTCGATTTTTGGGAGGTTAGAATGAACAAAAATCAGCAATTCATGAATTTCTTTTGGGGGAGGCGTTTATACCGTTCCGCTTGTGGTAAAATTGATAAAGCAGTTTTATTCTTCGGGTCAGTACGATTATGGCGATACCTCATTTATATCATTTTTTCATGTTTTGGCGCTTTTATAGAATAAAAACAATTTTTATAAAAAAAATCATTATTTTTGCATCGCTTTATTCTGCGAGCTATAACTTTTTTATTTTTTCGCTAATGATGCTGTATGATGGCTCGTTTTTTGCGGGACAAGATGACTTTTCAGCGGTACCATGTTTATTTATATCGGTCTTTTTGATCGCGTGTTATTCCACTTTTTGTTCGGCGGTATGATGATAAAGCATTGATTTTTGCTTAGTTTTTTTTTTTTTTTAAGGGGTTCACTAAAGGGGTTAACTAGTGGGACAGTTTTATAGGGGGGGTCGTTACGGACGCGGCGATACCAAATATGTGTACTTTTATTGTTTTGTTTTTTTTTATTTACAGGAAGAAATGAATTTATTGGGGAATTTTTTTTTTTTTATGTTATTTTTACCACTTTTTATTTTTATTTTTTTACTTTTTTACTTTGTCCCAGGGTGGGACATCACAGTATTTTATCAGATCGCTGGTGTGACAGTGTGCACAGCACTCTGTCACACCAGCGATCGCTCTGGCATCGCTGCAGGCTTCCTCAGCGCCTGCTCTCAGCAGGCGCTGAGGAAGCCGCCTCCCTGTAGGACCCCGGCGCCATCTTGGATCCGGGGACCTGGAGGGAGGACGGACCCTCGGAACAGCGCGACACATCGCGCTGCTCTGAGGGTCTCAGGGGAGCGCGCAGGGAGCCCCACCCTGCGCGATCCTCCCCTGTGCCCCGGGTACACCGCGATCATGTCGCGGTGTGCCAGGGGTTAATGTGCCGGGAGCGGTCCGTGACCGCTCCTGACACATAGTGCTGGGTGTCAGCTGTGATATACAGCTGACACCCGGCCGCGATCAGCTACGCTCCCCCGGGAGCGCAGCTGATCGCCCATGACGTACTATTCCGTCTATGGGAATTAGGTCCAGGGTCACATGGACGGAATAGTACGTCTGATGGCAGAGAGGGGTTAAAGGACAGATCTCAGCCTTGTCCGTCCTATTTCAACGCAGGATTGCTTCCAATGTGCAGGTGAAGACTTTCATTCAGGGGGTCTCCCACGTGGTGCCTCCCCATAGAGCTCCCCTGGACACCTGGGACCTTAACCTGGTCCTAGTTGTTCTACAGGAATCTCCCTTCGAACCACTGCAGGATGTCTCGTTAACGCACCTCTCATGGAAGGTCATTTTTCTCGTCGCAATAACGTCAATCAGGATGGTTTCGGAGTTGGCTGCTCTATCCTGCCGAGCACTATTTCAGATTTTTCACTTGGACAAAGTAGTTCTCAGGCCGGCCCTTCCTTTTCTGCCAAAGGTCGTTTCCTTTTTTCACATTAACGAGGACATTGTCCTACCTTCGTTTTGTCCGTGTGGAAAAGGCCCTTCACACTTTGGATCTAGTGAGAGCTCTCAAGAGGTATGTGTCACGGACAGCATCCTTTCGCCAGATGGACGCGCTGTTCGTGCTCCCGAGGGTCACAGGAAGGGACTCACTGCTTCAAAGTCGACAATAGCCAGGTGGATTCGTTCGGCTATTCAGGAATCCTACCACGTCAGAGGCAAATCTATTCCAGCAGGGATCAGGGCACACTCCACGCGGTCGGTGGGCGCCTCTTGGGCCCTTTGGCACCAGGCATCGGCAGAACAGGTTTGCAAGGCTGCGACCTGGTCTAGCCTGCATACATTTTCAAAGCTCTACAATATTCACACTCAGACCTCAGCAGATGCAAGTCTGGGCAGAAGAAGGTAGCACACCTATAAACAGTTGGTATTTGTGGCTTAATCCGTTGGGTCAGTTTTTCCCACCCAGGGACTGCTTTGGGACGTCCCATGGTCCTGTGTCCCCAGTGAGGCGAAGGAGAAACAGGGATTTTTTTGTGTGCTTACCGTAAAATCCTTTTCTCCAAGACACTCATTGGGTGACACAGCACCCACCTTGTTGGCCTGATGGCTCTTTCTGATAGTTGGGTTTTTGACATGTTGTACCTGTTAGTTGATTTTGTTCTCCTACTGCTTTTGCACTGAACTGGCTCACTTGGAGCCAGCATAAGGGTGTATACTGCAGAGGAGGAGCTAACTTTTTTTGTGTTCACTTAGTGTCAGCCTCATAGCAGCAGCATACACCCATGGTCCTGTGTCCCCAATGAGTGTCTTGGAGAAAAGGATTTTACGGAGAGTACACACAAAAATCCCTGTTTTTTCTTCTTTCTTTTTCCCTTCTGTTGCTTTCTCTTTCATTCTTCATCTTTTTTCTTCTCTTCTCTCTTTTGTCTTCCTTCTCTCTCTCTTTCTCTTTTTTCCTTCTTCATCTTTCCTTTTTATCTTTCTCTCTTTTTATTTGTTTTCTTTCATTCCCTTCTTTATTCTTTCTTTTTTTCTTTGTTTCTTGCTTCCAGTCATTATTTTTTTGTTTAGTTTTTTCTTTCCTTCCCTTCTTTTCTTTCTTTCTTTTTTCTTTCTTTTTTTTTCTGTCTGTTTTTTTCTCTGTCCTTTTTTCTCTTTCTCTGTTTTATCTTTCTTTCCTTCCCTTCTTTCTTTTTTTCTTTCTTTCTTTTTTCTCTTTCACTTTTTTCTGTATTTTCCTTTCTTTTTTGTTCTCTTTATCAATTTTATTTCTTTCTTTCTCTCTTTCCTTCATTTTTCCTCTAAATATCTCTCTTTAGCTTTTATCTTATCTATACATCTCATACCTATCCACTATCATCCTTGAAGGTTGTGTGAAAGGTCATCAATAGTTTCTGCTCCCAGACTCTTCTGTCTCTCTGAGATTTGAAGTTACCTTTTAACACCAAAGATATATACTATACTTTTAACACCAGTAATTTCATGTCCATGGTGCTGTGAGGCTGGACAGACATCTGTCTGGGATGATTTAGAGAATCCTGCTTTGAGCAGGGGGTTGGACCAGATGGCCCAGGAGGTCCCTTCCAACTCTACCATTCTATGATTCTATGACTGGGGATACAAAACTGTTTGGCCACAGGTAGATCTATACTTCTTTCTTTTATCGTGCGGCGATGAGAATTCATCCTTGTAAGTTTTTGCCCTGTCTCCCCTCCATACAGACCCCCAGCTGGACATTTGGTACATATAATTAACTACACCACATTAGATGTGAGGCAGCTGAACGTACCCGGCATCTTGTAGTCCTGATCTGAGTTGGGATCATGTCTTGTCCGTGGTCATTATAAATGGACAGGTCTTACATTTTCTCTGATTGCAAGGAAAGGTTCCTACAGCTGTTGGAGAGGACAGGGAGCTTCTGACAATGATTCTTCTCAGATATGGGGGCTGCCTAAAACACAGTAGTGAGGGGTCTGGAAATATAGATGGTAATCGGGCAACTTTTGTAACAAAGGTTGTAGTTGAAGGCTCCCTTTAGCACCTCCAGAATTGCTACAGTCATCCAGTTCAGTTCTTCTTCGGTTTTGTAATGTAGGAGATAATTCCTTGATATTCTGGTGGCTCTTGTAATCTCATTTTCAATTGTTCTTTGATGGTAGCCCTGGTTCAAAAAGGTCTTTCTGAGGCCACCAAAGTGTTCATCTCTACCAGTAGGGTTGGATCAGATCCGATTGAAACTGATGGCCGGACTGCAGATAATAAGGTTTTTTATGTGTTTTGGATGAAAACTGTTCCATCTAAGGTATGTTGGATGGTTGATCGGCTTCTGGTACCAGGACGTCTCTATTTTATTGTTCTGTATCCTGTTGATGGTGTCCAAAAAGCTGATTTCAGTGAGTGTTAAGTTGATGGTGGAATGAAACTGATGAATGTGTTCATGGAACGTCTTCAGCTATTGTTCAGACTCCGTCCAGATGGTTAAAATATTGTCAATGTAACAGTAGTAGGCCATAGACCTGATGGGACAAGAGGAAGAAAAGACACTTTTAACCTTGGACATGAAAATGAGTCGCACGTAACAGGGCTTTGGGGTACTCGGCACCGAGCCCGTTCACTTTACTGGGGGATGTCATGGGTAGCGCAGCTCGGTCCGTTGCCCTGGGCGCTCACTAAAGGGGGATATTTACAGGGGATGATAGAAATGTTCATGACGCCAGCTGTGGTTTCTGATCAGGGTGACCAGCGCTGCAGGGTGAATCCTCTGAGGGGTTGTTACTGGGCAGCAAGGTGTTAAGTCTTCCACAGGTAAGACTGATCCCTCGATGTATATGGCGGTGTAGGGGTGAAGGAGCAATAATGCAGACACACATAAGACAGTCTCTTTTGTACCTTTACTGGTGATGAAGTTGCAGGCACGTCCCGGGAGGCCGTCAGGGTGGAGGATGCACGTCCAGCTATCCACTGAGTAGGTGTAAGGCCTCCTTACGTCTTTATGTGTGTGAGTTTCTAACTTGCATAAAACAGAGTTTAACTCCTCTTTGCTACGCCCAGCTGATCTTGTGATGAGGTCTTCTTGTGGACAGAACAGTGTCTCTGTGGCGGTACCTGCCAGACCCCCGTCTTCCTAACCTCAGTTACGTATCAGCACTGCTGGGCCCCTTCGACTTGAAGTCCAGGATCTCCGGTTTTTCCCACTAGCTGTGAAGATACTAGCAAGCTCGGACCCGGTGTCTGGTGGTGCAGAGTGGAGGTAAGCTATCAATGCTGGTTGACCTCTGTCACTCTCTCTTTTCCCTTTTCCACTTGCCTGTCGTCCTACTCGCACATTTAACATAAGCACAGGCAGCAGTAGATGTCAGCTATCTCGTTCAGACTTCCTCAACCCTTAGGCTAATCTGACAGGAGTCTCTCTCCGGTGTTCTGAGGAGATCTTATCTCTCCCTCACAGCTCGTCTGAGGTAACTTTCTCTCTAACACGCTCTGACAGGAATCCTCTCACTCCGATGCTCTGAGGAGAACTGCACTGTCTGAGGTACAACCAACAACTCCCTAACTCACAGCTAGACTGCCTTCATCTCACTACTGTCTCAAGGGCTCCCTCTGGTGGAACCAGGAAAAATGTGAAGTGTTGTGTGCTTATAGATTATCATGGATTTACCTTTCCGTGCATCCACCAGGGTACATGTGGCACCAAGCGCAGCTGGGCTACACATCCCCCCCTAGTTAATATCAGCACTCCCGGGCTGAAAAATAAAACAATTTTTATAACATCAACAATAACATAACTCATCCCTTGCGGGAGGTAAGGACACTTTAACGTTTCAATGTATACAAATTAGCAATAGAAAATATCAAATACTTTCACGGTGCAAATAAATACAGGATACTTGTGGAGGACCCTTACCAAACCTCCCACGGTGGTCCTGGGTGGGCTGCAGGACTTCTTTGCTGCAAACCTCACTCAAGGCCACACCATACGGGTTTTTCTTCTGAGGTAGAATGGTTTACGTAAAACCAAGATGGGGCACTGAGTGCCAACTATTTACATTACAGTTCTGTGCTGCAAGAGTCCTCAGCACGCAGTCCTTCAAAACAGCATTTCACATATCACATTACCCAACTGGGGTATACTACTTCAGCATGTAAACATTATCATCATATAACATTCTCAATAAAGTGCAATTCTCTTCATAACTTTGTACAGTTCAGTAAACCCTGTCTGTGTCCTACTGGATTAATTTGCTAGGACTACTCTTGGTACCTAACAGGTAACCTGCCTTTTTTCGTGCGTACTGACCTACGTGGTGTTGCTTCAGGTATAGTAGCATCTGGCCTATCTGTCCTGCGTGCTGACAAACTGTAATACTGCCTTAACCTCTCTAGGGATCTGGCAAGCATACTTGTGGCTGGGCGATGCGGTTCTGTTTCGCCAGGGGATTCTTCTGGTAGTTCCACGTCTTGAGGTTCCATTTCTTGAGACTCTACTTCTAGAGGTGCTACAGGAGCAGGTTCCTCTTGAACTATTTCTTCTGCTGCGGCAACTGGCTCGACTGGACGTTGAAGCGCTTCTTGTGGTTGGTAAAATTGAAGTACTGGAATAATCACAGCATCCCCGATACAAGGCCAATCTGCAGGAAAATCTCCTAAGTCCGTGTGTATGACTTCACCTGGTTTCTCTTTTTCCATAACAAGTTCTTCCTCGGGAAGTTTTAACATGTCTGGACACGGTTTTAGGTGGTCTCTGGATACCGTGGTGGTTGTCTTTCCTCCATCTTTGCTAATGGTACAGGTTTTCCTGTTGTCAAATTTGGAATTCTGCACGACATATGGCTCTTGTTCCCACTGATCATCCAATTTGTGCATTCTTCTTTTTCTTTTTAGCACAATTTCTCCAGGCATAAAAGGTTTAGCTGGCGCACTTTTGTTGTAGTTTTCCTCTTGCTTTTCCCTTACTTTATTGAGACTATCTTCCACGCAGGCTTGTACTCTCCTGTACTGTTCCTGTTGGTTCGTGTCCCAATCTTCAGTAGTAACATCAGCTTCTGGTTCTACAACACCAAGTTCCAAATCCATGGGCAGCTTTCCTGGTCTTGCCCGCATAAGGTAGGCTGGAGTGCAGTTGGTGGAACTCACCGGTACAGTGGCGTTGCTAGGGCTGGTGTCACCCGGTGCGGTATAAAATGGTGTCACCCTCACCCCCAAACAATCATTTTTTAGCCATAAATAGAGTTGAGCGATACTTTCAGATATCAATAAGTATCGGAATGGGTATCGCCGATACCCAAAAAGTATAGGCGATACCCGATACCGGAAATCCAATGTAAGTCTATGGGTACAAAATATCGGAATTAAATAAAACCCATTCTTGCCTTGTTGGTTACTTGTACATGAAGGAAAACAACAGAGTAATGTAGAATGTATTCACAAAAACGCTATCTGTAACTGTCCCTCAGAGTCAGCAGAGCAGCGTTCTGTCCCTAACTGAATTCACAGCACAGTGACGCTAAAATGGCGGCGGCGCCTTTTTTAGTGCATTCTGACATCATTTCAGCATCCAATCACAGCCATGCCATTAGTTAACATGACCGCAGCAGTACAGGATGTGCCCACACTTCGTAGGATTCCTCATTGGCTGACTAAAATCACATTGCCTCTCAAAGAATTATGGGAACTTCCGATTCCGGTATTCGATAAGACGAAAATATCGGAACTAAGTATCGGTATCGGAATGCTCAACACTAGCCATAAAACAAGAAATATGTTGGAAGAAATCTAAGTTACTGCTTCTTAACCAAAAAAATAAAGTTTTTTTTTTAAGTTCAACCTTTCACAACGAATGCACTGCACACTTTTAGGATTCTTCCTTGCCTGTGGACGGTCATGTCAGCACAAGCATGTGATTTATATACTTCTGGCCACATTCCCACTAGACGTGCTCGGCCTCGCTCTGTTCATTTTCATTGAGCGAGGCCACATGTCTAGTCAGCATGTGACCGCTTGTATGTAAATCACCGGCACGAGAGAATCCTGACAGCGTGCAGTGAGCACTGTGAGAATTCAGAAGTCTGCAGTCACATGGAATCACTGCAGACTCAGCACAAACCAGGACAACTCCTTTAATGCTCCTAACATAAATAAAAACATGAGGATTAGTCAATATCACAAATAATATTTACATCCAGGTACCTTATAGATGACGTCATCTCTGGAGTCATTCTCCTTTTCTTCATCTTGTCCAGACCCCATGATGAGTTTTCTCGTCCACAGCCGTCTCTGCAGACTTCCATCTTCTCCGGTCTTTTGCACCAACTCGCCACACGACGCCCTTAAAGACAGAAGAGTCATTATTATGCTCCTAAAAAAAAATATCTGCAATTTACTGTCACCTCACACTATTCCCCTCCCTCCTCATACTGTCTCCTCATATATTTACCCCCTCACTCTCTATACTGTCTGCTCACACATACCCGACTACCCATACTGTGTCTGCACACATCCCATCACCCTCACTCCCCATACTGTGTCCACATACAATCACCCGTTCGCTCCCCATACTGTCTGCACCCATCCCCCATACCGTTTCCTCATACATACTCTTCAGTGTCCTCAAATCCCCCACACACATTAAATCTCCCATCCCCACTCCAAATCCCCCACACACATAAAATAACCCCCGTCCCCACTCCAAATCCCCCCACAAAGTAACTCCCCTCCCCACTCCTAATCCCCCCACACATAAAGTACACCCCCATCTCCACTCCAAATCCCCCCACACATAAAATAACCCCCCATCCCCACTCCAAATCCCCCACACATAAAGTACCGCCACATCCCACTACTAATCCCCCACAAAAAATTACTCCCCCATCATTTCCACTCCTAATCCCCCCACAATAAAATACTCCCCCATCATTCCCACTCCTAATCCCCCCACAATAAAGTACTCCCCCCATCATTCCCACTCCTAATCCCCCCACAAATAAGTATTCCCCCATCATTTCCACAAAACTTCCATTTGGGGGTTAATCCTTTTATTAGGACAGTGTGTTGTCATCAAACGCTACATAAAGGTATGGCAGCCCATCCCGTAATCCCACTCCTGGGGCTAACATGTGGCTCGGAATCGCTGAAATAACAGGTGTTATTAGTACAGCGGCCCAGTGTTGGCATGATGCGACATGATGCGACGATACCTAAGAAGGGGCACTGACAAAATACAGAGAAACGGGATAGAAATTATCAATTATAGGATCTACTGGAAACTAAAAATCAGGAACACAAGGGATGAGAAATATTTGTCAGTGACAATCTCTGAGACAATACAGAATTCTAGATTCGCAGATGTCGCTGTCACGCCGTGCGCCAATCAGGACGGGGAAGGCTGACACTTCCAGGATTGGTCTGAGGGCCACACTGTGCCTCAGGGTCCCCTCCTGTGTCCTACCTGTTAACCCTATGTGTACACAGGACAGTGGCAGGTACACAGGGTAGAGCAGTGCAGCAACCTGGACCACCATGCTGTGTGCTGAAACATGCCATTCTGGGGAGCCAGGTGCTATGGCTATAGCCCACACCGTGCACTACCTTATAGAAGGAGATCTGGTCCAGGGACAAGAAGCCCTTGGTGTGCAGGGAGCAGCAGCTCTGCAGGATGCCACACGCCAGCAGCAGCAGCACCAGCTGCGCACATGGAGCTGTCACTCTCTGTCCCATCACAGGCGCCATGGTTTTGGAGGAAAGATCAAAGGCTGGAGATGAGCACAGGTCACGTAAGGTAGAGCTCCCCCCCTCACCCCCTGCACACTTCCGGTGTGACACATGACAGCTGCGAGTGGGGGATGTCAGTCCTGTGTCACGTGTCTGTCCTGTACATGTCATGTGTCCTCTACATTACCCTGCAGTTACCAGGATGGGCTAGTGACTGATCAGGCCCGGCTCGCTCCGCCTCCTAAGAAGAGCAGGAGCAGCAAGCAATGCCTGCTGCTCTGCTCTCACCAGCCGGTCACCGTCTCAGCTCAGCTGATCGCGCCCGCAGCAGGAGTAGCGCGATCAGCTGAGACCGGCTGGTGGTGTCACCCCAAGCAGAGGCGTCACCCGGTGCGGCCCGCACCCCCCGCACCCGGGTCGCTACGCCACTGCACCGGTATATGATTGTACAGATCTACCAGGTCAGGTAGTAGGTCTGGCCACCGATTCCTCTCCTCAAGTGGTACCGTCTTCAGCAGATCAATGACTATGTGATTCATCTTCTCACAGAGACCAT
Source organism: Oophaga sylvatica (assembly GCA_033576555.1). Classification (NCBI taxonomy): domain Eukaryota; kingdom Metazoa; phylum Chordata; class Amphibia; order Anura; family Dendrobatidae; genus Oophaga; species Oophaga sylvatica. The sequence goes on along the minus strand of JARQOD010000004.1, from coordinate 544,433,399 downwards.
TGGTTTGGGGGTGGTACGGTGTGGTTCTTATCTTCTTACACCCGTACAAGTGACAGAACTCTTTAAACAATTCGGCTTCAAAGGCAGGACCTTGATCAGTTAACACTTGCTCTGGATATCCATGGGGTCTGCAGAAATACGCCTGAAACGTCTTTGCTGCTGTTTCAGCTGTCAGATCTTTGACAGGGACGACCACCAGGAACCTGGAGTAGTGATCCACCATGGTCAGGGCATATGAGTATCCTGACCGGCTGGGTGACAACTTTACATGGTCCAAGGCCACGATCTCCAAGGGACGAGTCGTCTTGATGGGCTGCAGGGGTGCTTTCTGAATACTGTAGTCTTTTCTTCGGAGGCTACAGGATGCACAGTTTTTACACCATTTCTCGATGGAACTACGCATTCCCACCCAGTAGAAACGACACTTCAGCAGGGTTTCCAGCTTCTTCCAGCCAAAGTGCCCCGCTTGATCGTGGTAAGCTTCCAACACCATCTGGATGTCCGTTCTTGGAACTACTATCTGCCATACCATCTCATGGTTTCTGGGGTTGACGTACCTTCGGCACAGCTTCTCTCGGTAGATAAACAGCCGGCTTCTCTCATTCCACAGCTGCTTTGCTTGTTGAGACGCATCCTTCTCCAAGGAGGAACCTTCCTGAGTTATCAGCTCCTTGATGCGGCTGACAACCGGGTCACTGTTCTGGGTCTCCTTCCAGCTGTGGTGAGGTAAAGGGTTTAACGTCTTACCACGTTGCCTCCTGTAGGCTCGTTGTTCGGGGATCATCCCATTTCTGTGGAATGCAGGTAGCTCAATCTCTTCTAGATCATCCAATTCCTCTTCCGTTTCGGACTCATGCGGCATTCTGGACAAGGCGTCAGCGTTGGCGTTCTTACGGCCCGCCCTGTACTTGATGGTAAATTGATAGTTCGACAGCCGAGCCATCCAACGTTGCTCCATGGCTCCCAGCTTGGCTGTTTCAAGATGTGTCAAGGGGTTATTATCAGTGTAAGCAGTGAACTTGCTGGAGGCTAGGTAATGCTTGAATCTTTCTGTAATGGCCCAGACCAGCGCCAGGAACTCCAACTTGAAGCTGCTATAGTTCTCTGGGTTTCTCTCGGTCGGCCGGAACTTCCTGCTTGCATATGCGATGACTTTCTCCAGGCCATTTTGCTTCTGACTGAGGACAGCTCCCAATCCTTCGTTGCTGGCATCAGTATACAGCAGGAATGGCTGGCTGTAGTCAGTATAGGCTAAGATCTCATCGCCTGTCAGGATCTCCTTCATCTCCTTGAATGCCTCAGCTTGTTCTTTACCCCAGTGGAATGGAGGATTTCTGCTCTTGAGGGATTGTCCTACCAGGAGGTCCTGCAGAGGCGCTGCTTTCTTGGTGTAGTCCTTTACAAACCTCCGGTAGTAACCTGTCAGTCCCAGGAACTGGCGCACCTCCTTGAGATTCTTCGGCTCCGGAAATTTCTGGATGGCAGTGACCTTCTCGGGGTCTGGCGCTACTCCTTCTGAGCTGACAATATGTCCCAAGTACTGCACCTTTTGTTTGAGCAGATGGCACTTTGAGGGCTTTAGTTTCATCCCATACTTGGACAGTGACTCGAATACCTCCGCCAGGTGCTTCAGATGATCCTCATATGTCTTGGAGTACACAATTACGTCATCCAGGTACAGCAACACGGTTTCAAAGTTGAGATGTCCCAGGCAACTCTCCATCACTCTCTGGAACGTTCCCGGGGCACTGCTGAGTCCAAACGGCATTCTGTCAAACTCACAGAGTCCCATCGGGGTGGTGAAAGCCGTCTTCTCCCGATCCTCCTCAGCCACAGCTACTTGCCAGTACCCACTAGTGAGGTCGAGGGTGGAAAAGTAGTTAGCAGTTTTTAAGGCAGCTAAGGATTCCTCAATGCGTGGTAAAGGGTATGCATCTTTATGTGTAATGCGATTTACTTGTCTGTAATCTACACACATTCTCATGCTTCCATCCTTTTTCCTAACTAGGACTAGAGGTGCTGCCCAGGGACTACAACTATCCCTTATCACCCCTGCTTCCTTCATGTCACGCAACATTTCCTTAGCTTTCTGGTAGTGTGCTGGAGGTATAGGCCTGTACCGCTCTTTGATAGGAGGATGGCTGCCTGTAGGGATATGATGTTGTACTCCCTTAATTGTCCCAAAGTCAAGTGGATGTTTGCTAAATACCTGTGTGTACTCCTGTACCACCCGTAGTACTCCCTGTTTCTGGTGGGCGGGAGTGGTGTCTGTCCCGACATGGAGCTGCTGACACCAATCCTCCACCTGGGTTGCTGGGTCACTATCCTCCGCTGGTTGGCGGGAGGCTAAGGACTCGGTCGTGAGAATGGAATTGTTATCTACGGTATGTAATTTAGCAAGTGTGGCATAGCGTGGTAAATTCACTTCATCTTCTCCCCAGTTGAGAAGACGTACTGGTACCCTCCCATTTCGTACTTCTACTACCCCTCTAGCAGTCAAGAGTGTAGGTCTGTGCTCTGAACAATGGGGCTCTACTACTGCTTGGTAGTTCTGTCCTCTCAGACCTATTGCTGCTCTACACCATATAAGCATTTCACTCATTGGGGGTATCACAATGGGGTTCGGGTCTGTCACCCGTACATTACCAATTTCACCATCTGTCAGCTTCGCTTGCTGCTGGCACATCAGGGCCTGGATCTCCCTCTGGATCACTCCCTTTTGCTTTGGCCTGGCAACTTTGGCGAGCTGTTGGAGCAAAAACACAACTTCTCCCAGACAGTTACTAATAATGTTTGTACCCAAAACCACATTTAAGCCATTTTCTCATTTACAGTCTTTACTACTAAGAGTCCCTGGTCCTTCAGCTCCACTCTGCCCACCTTTACGTCCATGTTTTTGGCTCCGAGTATATCAACAGGGAGACCATTAGAGGTGTACACTGTAAAGTCAGGGCTCGGGGGCTGGAGACTGTCCATGGGCCAAAACTTATTATACAGGACATCAGGTATGATGGTCACCTGAGATCCAGTGTCCAGCAGGGCAGGGATTGCGATCCCGTCCAGGATGATGGACAGGTAGGGTCTTCCTCCCCCAAACCTGCGGTTCCAGTCTGAGGGGCCGGAGGAGTCTATTCCTGGGTGTTGGCCCTCGGACCCAGGATCTGCTCGTTTAAAGGACACTGTCGGGCTAGATGACCTTCTCTGTTGCAACGATAGCAGATGATCTCTCGGCGAGGATGGTGCTGATCAGGGGTCGCTCCTGGGGGTGGCGTTGTCCTCCTCCGGTGGGGCGACGTCCTCCTTTTCCTCCGGTTCATCCAAGGGACATCCTCTGGGCAGTCGGCTAGCAGGATCTTTCCTCCTTCTTCCTTCCGCAGTTGCAGGGCACTCATTACAGCAGCCAGGTTTTTAGTCAGCTGGCGCACTTCTGAGCGCAGACAGTCCAACTCAGTAGGGGGCGCCACCTGCGTTTTGGCTACCGCCACCAGCGGGGAAAAGGTGGATGCTGCCGGTTTTAGAGTGGCTTCACCCGGGTGACACTGGGTCGACACCTCGGGCTTCTCCAGGGGTCGCAGTCCTTTTATAGCCATATCTTTTAGGGCATCAAAGGTAGCGTCAGGATGATCCAAGGACCACCAGTGCACTGTCCTGCTTTCAGCTTGGGACCTCAGTCCCCATACAAACTGTTCCTTCAACATTTTGCTTTCATTAATGGCACTTATAGGGTTGACCTGTT
>JARQOD010000004.1:544332633-544429563 GCA_033576555.1 Oophaga sylvatica | reverse complement strand
CCTCTGGGGATCCTAGTAATATCTGTGTATTATACAGCTCCTCTCTATACCTTATATACAGTGCAGACACCTCTGGGGATCCTAGTAATATCTGTGTATTATACAGCTCCTCTCTATATCTTATATACAGTACAGACACCTCTGGGGATCCTAGTAATATCTGTGTATTATACAGCTCCTCTCTATACCTTATATACAGTGCAGACTCCTCTGGGGATCCTAGTAATATATGTGTATTATACAGCTCCTCTCTGTACCTTATATACAGAGCAGACACCTCTGGGGATCCTAGTAATATCTGTGTATTATACAGCTCCTCTCTATACCTTATATACAGTGCAGACACCTCTGGGGATCCTAGTAATATCTGTGTATTATACAGCTCCTCTCTATACCTTATATACAGAGCAGACTCCTCTGGGGATCCTAGTAATATCTGTGTATTATACAGCTCCTCTCTATACCTTATATACAGAGCAGACACCTCTGGGGATCCTAGTAATATCTGTGTATTATACAGCTCCTCTCTGTACCTTATATACAGTGCAGACACCTCTGGGGATCCTAGTAATATCTGTGTATTATACAGCTCCTCTCTATACCTTATATACAGTGCAGACACCTCTGGGGATCCTAGTAATATCTGTGTATTATACAGCTCCTCTCTGTACCTTATATACAGTGCAGACACCTCTGGGGATCCTAGTAATATCTGTGTATTATACAGCTCCTCTCTATACCTTATATACAGTGCAGACACCTCTGGGGATCCTAGTAATATCTGTGTATTATACAGCTCCTCTCTATACCTTATATACAGTGCAGACACCTCTGGGGATCCTAGTAATATCTGTGTATTATACAGCTCCTCTCTATACATTATATACAGCGCAGGCTCCTCTGGGGATCCTAGTAATATCTGTGTATTATACAGCTCCTCTCTATACCTTATATACAGAGCAGACTCCTCTGGGGATCCTAGTAATATCTGTGTATTATACAGCTCCTCTCTATACCTTATATACAGTGCAGACACCTCTGGGGATCCTAGTAATATCTGTGTATTATACAGCTCCTCTCTATACCTTATATACAGTGCAGACACCTCTGGGGATCCTAGTAATATCTGTGTATTATACAGCTCCTCTCTATACATTATATACAGCGCAGGCTCCTCTGGGGATCCTAGTAATATCTGTGTATTATACAGCTCCTCTCTATACCTTATATACAGAGCAGACTCCTCTGGGGATCCTAGTAATATCTGTGTATTATACAGCTCCTCTCTGTACATTATATACAGTGCAGACACCTCTGGGGATCCTAGTAATATCTGTGTATTATACAGCTCCTCTCTATACCTTATATACAGAGCAGCCTCCTCTGGGGATCCTAGTAATATCTGTGTATTATACAGCTCCTCTCTATACATTATATACAGCGCAGGCTCCTCTGGGGATCCTAGTAATATCTGTGTATTATACAGCTCCTCTCTACACCTTATATACAGTCAGACCCTCTGGGGATCTAGTAATATCTGTGTATTATACAGCTCCTCTTGTACCTTATATACAGGCAGACACTCTGGGGATCTAGTAATATCTGTGTATTATACAGCTCCTCTCTTACCTTATATACAGTGCAGACCTTGGGGATCTAGTATATCTGTGTATTATACAGCTCCTCCTATTCTTATACGGCAGACCTCTGGGGATCTAGTAATATCTGTGTATTATACAGCTCCTCTCTTACCTTATATACAGTGCAGACCTCTGGGGATCTAGTAATATTGTGTATTATACAGCTCCTCTCTTACCTTATATACAGGCAGACCCTCTGGGGATCTAGTAATATCTGTGTATTATACAGCTCCTCTCTAACTTATTACAGTGCAGACACCTCTGGGATCTAGTATATTGTGTATTATACAGCTCCTCTTACTTATATACAGGCAGACACTCTGGGGATCCTAGTAATATCTGTGTATTATACAGCTCCTCTCTACCTTATATACAGTGCAGACACCTCTGGGGATCTAGTAATATCTGTGTATTATACAGTCTCTCTATACCTTATATACAGTGCAGACCTCTGGGATCCTAGTAATATCTGTGTATTATACAGCTCCTCTCTTACTTATATACAGGCAGAACCTCTGGGGATCCTAGTAATATCTGTGTATTATACGCTCTCTCTTACTTATATACAGGCAGACCCTCTGGGGATCTAGTAAATCTGTGTATTATACAGCTCTCTCTTACCTTATATACAGTGCAGACACTCTGGGGATCTAGTAATATCTGTGTATTATACAGTCCTTCTTACTTATATACAGAGCAGACACCTTGGGGATCTAGTAATTCTGTGTATTATACAGCTCTCTCTTACTTATATACAGTGCAGACACCTCTGGGGATCCTGTATATCTGTGTATTATACAGCTCTCTCTATACTTATATACAGTGCAGACACCTCTGGGGATCTAGTAATATTGTGTATATACAGCTCCTCTTACTTATATACAGGCAGACACCTCTGGGGATCCTAGTAATATCTGTGTATTTACAGCTCTCTTATACCTTATATACAGGAGACCTCTGGGATCTAGTAATATCTGTGTATTATACAGTCCTCTCTTACCTTTTACAGTGCGACACTCTGGGGATCTAGTAATATCTGTGTATTATACAGCTCCTCTCTTACCTTATATACAGTGCAGAACTCTGGGACTAGTAATATTGTGATTATACAGCTCTCTCTATACCTTATATACAGTGCAGCACCTCTGGGGATCTAGTAATATCTGTGTATTATACGCTCCTCTATATTAATACAGTGCAGAACCTCTGGGGATCTAGTAATATTGTGTATACAGCTCCTCTATCCTTTATACAGGCAGACCCTCTGGGGATCTAGTAATATCTGTGTATTATACAGTCTCTCTTACTTATATACAGGCGACCTTGGGGTCCGTATATCTGGTATTATACAGTCCTCTCTTACCTTATTACAGTGCAGACCCTGGGGATCTAGTAATATCTGTGTATTATAAGCTCTCTCTTACTTATTACAGTGCAGACACCTCTGGGATCCAGTAATATCTGTGTATTATACAGTCCTCTCTATACCTTAATACAGGAGCACCTCTGGGGATCTAGTAATATCTGTGTATTATACAGCTCCTTCTATACCTTATATACAGTGCAGACACTTGGGATTAGTAATATCTGTGTATTATACGCTCCTTATACTTTATACAGTGCAGACCTCTGGGGATCCTAGTAATATCTGTGTATTAACAGCTCTCTTACTTATATACAGTGCAGACACCTCTGGGGACCTAGTAATATCTGTGTATATAAAAAAAAAATATCTGTGTATTATACAGCTCCTCTCTATACCTTATATACAGTGCAGACACTCTGGGATCCTAGTAATATCTGTGTATTATACAGCTCCTCTCTATACTTATATACAGTGCAGACACCTCTGGGGATCCTAGTAATATCTGTGTATTATACAGCTCCTTCTATACTTATATACAGTGCAGACACCTCTGGGATCCTAGTAATATCTGTGTATTATACAGCTCCTCTCTATACCTTATATACAGTGCAGACACCTCTGGGGATTCTAGTAATATCTGTGTATTATACAGCTCCTCTCTATACCTTATATACAGTGCAGAAACCTCTGGGGATCCTATTAATATCTGTGTATTATACAGCTCCTCTCTGTACCTTATATACAGTGCAGACACCTCTGGGATCCTAGTAATATCTGTGTATTATACAGCTCCTCTCTATACCTTATATACAGTGCAGACACCTCTGGGGTTCCTAGTAATATCTGTGTATTATACAGCTCCTCTCTATACCTTATATACAGTGCAGAACCTCTGGGATCCTAGTAATATCTGTGTATTATACAGCTCCTCTCTGTACCTTATATACAGTGCAGACACCTCTGAGGATCCTAGTAATATCTGTGTATTATACAGCTCCTCTCTATACCTTATATACAGTGCAGAAACCTCTGGGGATCCTAGTGTGTAGCCCTGGTGGTAGGCACACGTAGTACCCTGGAGAGTGTATGGCGAGACAGGGGCTTAATGCTCAATATGCATTCACTCTACACACACTAGACACACCCTTAGGGTAGTGGAGTATACTCTAGGGAGTGGTCAAGAAGGTATGTGTAGGAGTGATTTTAGTCAGTCAGTCTAGTTCCTGTCTTCGGGCAGTAAGGACGTGGAGAGTCTGCGTCTGGACTACAGTGAAGAGTCTGTATCTAGAGGGAGGAAGGAGTCTAGATTGCTATCTCATCAGCTTGGAAAGTGGAGTCTGGTATAGGTGTTGGAATACACCTTAGTCTGGTCAGAGCTGTGTCATCTCCTCAGCATACATTGAAGGAAGGAACAAGTTGTAACCCAGAAAGTCTTCAGCATTCCTGTCTAGAGGACGGTATCAGGTACAGTGACGTGCTCCTGCCTGTGATAACTGAGCATCTGTGGCTAACTTGATTGGAAGGAAAGGAAAGAAGTGACTGCTCGACCCTTGGCTAGTAAGAGTGCTTATGTTACCAGCGTGGACAAGGCGAAAGGCAAGTGGATTTATAAATTGTGCTTAACGGATTGCAGAAGTCCAGCACGTTGTAACCGGTCACTGGGGACCGAAGAGTCACTGTTGTTTCAGGCACAGAGACAGGAAAACCAGGGATCTACCGGACCCTAGGTCGCGGCAGACAAGCCCCTTATAGTCAGTACGTAAACTGGGTCAGGGGAGTGAAGACTTTGGAGTTCTGCAGGACCACGTAAGGATTCAGCTCCTTCACAGGAAGGCCCCTAACACTAAGCTGACTGGGCAGGTACAGCAAGCATTGCTGAAGATTAGAGGGAACTACGCTTCATGCTAGTTGCACTCGCCATATTGGAGATAAAGGAGGCCCCTAACTTGTCCAGCCGCTGCCTCTAAATACACTCTCCGTGGATCAGCCTCCCTGGACCTGCCTTATCATCTTGCAAGTAAAGGTATGGAAAGACGCTGACCGTGTGAGACTGTGTTCTTTAAACCGCACTCGACTTCACTACTCACATAGACTTGAGGGACCAGTCCCACCTGTAGGGGACCCGACATCTAGCTGCCTCACCATCCCCTCAGAGATCTACAGCAGCGCTGGTACTAATTACCAGAACACTACAGGTGGCGTCACGAACTGTACATAACCAATCCCCTGTAAATATATCCCCAACATACGCCAGACCGCCAGGGCCACAGACCGAGCCACAGCTACCTGTGACAAAATCCCCATAGACTTCCATGGGCTCGGCTCTGAGTACCCCATTGCCCTGGTAACCCACAATTGTGGTGGCGGGTCGACACAACAAAACTTGGCGTCACGAACAGGATACGAAACTCGCGAAATTGCGAGCCCTGCGTGCCTAAGGACTTGTTTTTGTAAAAAGGACTGTTTGCACTTTTGGCGCCAAAATCGCCATTTTTGTCGCCATATTCGCGCCCTCAGGCGCTGGAGAAGAAGGTGGGGCGTACCTTCGTGGGCGTCTACCCCCCTGTGGCGCGAAGAAAATGCCTGCCCTCTCAAAGTGCTACTACAACATGCGGTCCTGCCCTACAGCAAAGGAGGTCCGCCTCCTCTTCACCTTCCCTGCGAGGAGGAGGAGACGCAAACCCCACCTCCACGGAAGAGACCGGATGTCTCCGCAGAAAGAAAAAAGAATGTTCTGGAATATGATGGAGGCAGGACGTGCGCAGCCGAGTGGGGCAGCGGAGGAAGGCAGGCCCCGGGCCCCCGCCAAGCTGCCATCGGCATCGGACACTTATGCCATCCTGCACCTGCAACAGGCGTTGTTGGAGCTTCAGGAGGAGAACGCACGCCTAAAGAAGTTCCAACCTGGCCTGGAGGAGATAGAGAGACGCCGCTGTAACCTGCTGAAGTGGCAATTGACAAACACGGCGTCCCCTCCCCTCAACGAACCCCCACGATTCCAAAAACCGAAAAGTCTGCTGCCCAAGGCGAAGGAGCAACCGGAGGCTGCCCCCGAAAGTACCGTTCCCGATCCCACTGGTGAAGCGGTGGATGCGGAGAGGTTGAGGAGGTACAGCCAATCCCGGAACGCCCGCCCGCCAAGAGGCCGCAGCAGATGATCGGTCCCCGGCAGGACACCGGAGGGTCCTGTCCGTCACTACCAGATGTGGACTGGGACGAAATGGCGCGCCTGGATGACGTCGCCTACACCGCCCAGTGGGAGCAAGAATGGCGGAGTCGTGAGAAAAAGAGGCGCCAGCAGGAGGAAGAGCGGGAAATCCAGAAGAACCGCCAGCGACAGTATGCCGAGCTGATTGCTGACAAGGAGACTGTCCGTCGCGACAAAGGTACCTTACGGGAACCGCGGCGGCGGGGTGTGTGGCTGAGTTCCAGCTCCGAAGGGCTGGGGCTTTATCCGTGAACCGGGCCTCTACCCAGCGGTCTTCGTCAGCAGCGTGACGTGGAATCTCACTTGCCACAAGGCCATCCCGGGAGGGACTTAGTGAACGGAGATATAGTCACCTATACGCGGCATTGGGGAATGAAGGGGTGGTATGCCCTGAACGTCGCCATCGTCCGCGACCCCGTCCCAGACGCAGGTATCGTCACCATTACCGCAGCGTCCCCGTTTCCAGCTCAAGCAGCATCCGGCCGTGCCCCAGCATCGCCCCCTTTAAAGTCATCGCAACTAGCGACCCAGAGTGCATCACGAATTAAAGTCACCTCTTCATCGCCACATGCGACCCAGTCTAGATCGCAATCCCTAACGCGGTCTATATCATTAACAGTAATTGAGACGCAATCGGTGTCATGTGGAGAGACTGAACCAGTTGCGCCCCTGGAGGTTCGCACCAGAACTGTCGCAACCCAGACCCTGATCGCAGCACATGATTTGCTGGTCTTGGGATCAAGGGCTCATTGCATCGTTCCAGCCCCCGGCGTGGAAAATGTAGTGGAAAAAGTATTTGCAGAAAATGAATAAATAAGTAAAGAGTTGGTGAGATCCCTATCGGATCTACCATCAGTACTATAGCAGAAAGTTTAAAATGTTTTTGAAAAAGTTTTGCACAGGTTATATATAATGAATATATATTTCTAGTTATAGAATGCCCGCTGGGTAATTGGTAAATGATAGATGATAATTGATATATGATAAACCGTTGCACTTTGATAATGTGATTTATTATGTCTTTCTTTACAAATGGACTTTTGAGGTTAAGGACTATGCTAACCCGGAACTTTCTTGTACATAGTTGCGCTTCGGCGCCCTATCTTGGTTTTACAAAAACCATCCATAACTACCTCTGAAAAACAAAACCCGTATGGTGTGGCACTGAGTGAGGTCTGCAATCGGACGTCCTGCAGCCCACCCAGGACCCACGTTGAAGGTTTGGTGCGGGTCCTTCACAAGTATATTGTAAATTTATTTATTGAATGACATTTGATACTATTTGTATTTTTGTATTAAAGTTTGTAACGTTCAAGGTGATCTCACCTCCCGGATGGGAAGATGTTATTGTTATTGTTATTGTATAAATAAAATGTCTTTTGTATTTCACAGCCCGGGAGTGCTGTCGTTTACCATGGGGGAATGTGTAGCCCTGGTGGTAGGCACACGTAGTACCCTGGAGAGTGTATGGCGAGACAGCGGCTTAATGCTCAATATGCATTCACTCTACACACACTAGACACACCCTTAGGGTAGTGGAGTATACTCTAGGGAGTGGTCAAGAAGGTATGTGTAGGAGTGATTTTAGTCAGTCAGTCTAGTTCCTGTCTTCGGGCAGTAAGGACGTGGAGATCTGCGTCTGGACTACAGTGAGAGAGTCTGTATCTAGAGGGGAAGGAGTCTAGATTGCTATCTCATCAGCTTGGAAAGTGGAGTCTGGTATAGGTGTTGGAATACACCTTAGTCTGGTCAGAGCTGTGTCATCTCCTCAGCATACATTGAAGGAAGGAACAAGTTGTAACCCAGAAAGTCTTCAGCATTCCTGTCTAGAGGACGGTATCAGGTACAGTGACGTGCTCCTGCCTGTGATAACTGAGCATCTGTGGCTAACTTGATTGGAAGGAAAAGGAAAGAAGTGACTGCTCGACCCTTGGCTAGTAAGAGTGCTTATGTTACCAGCGTGGACAAGGCGAAAGGCAAGTGGATTTATAAGATTTGTGCTTAACGGATTGCAGAAGTCCAGCACGTTGTAACCGGTCACTGGGGACCGAAGAGTCACTGTTGTTTCAGGCACAGAGACAGGAAAACCAGGGATCTACCGGACCCTAGGTCGCGGCAGACAAGCCCCTTATAGTCAGTACGTAGCTGGGTCAGGGGGAGTGAAGACTTTGGAGTTCTGCAGGACCACGTAAGGATTCAGCTCCTTCACAGGAAGGCCCCTAACACTAAGCTGACTGGGCAGGTACAGCAAGCATTGCTGAAGATTAGAGGGAACTACGCTTCATGCTAGTTGCACTCGCCATATTGGAGATAAAGGAGGCCCCTAACTTGTCCAGCCGCTGCCTCAAAATACACTCTCCGTGGATCAGCCTCCCTGGGACCTGCCTTATCATCTTGCAAGTAAAGGTATGGAAAGACGCTGACCGTGTGAGACTGTGTTCTTTAACCGCACTCGACTTCACTACTCACATAGACTTTGAGGGACCAGTCCCACCTGTAGGGGACCCGACATCTAGCTGCCTCACCATCCCCTCAGAGATCTACAGCAGCGCTGGTACTAATTACCAGAACACTACAGGTGGCGTCACGAACTGTACATAACCAATCCCCTGTAAATATATCCCCAACATACGCCAGACCGCCAGGGCCACAGACCGAGCCACAGCTACCTGTGACAAAATCCCCATAGACTTCCATGGGCTCGGCTCTGAGTACCCCATTGCCCTGGTAACCCACAATTGTGGTGGCGGGTCGACACACTAGTAATATCTGTGTATTATACAGCTCCTCTCTATACCTTATATACAGTGCAGACACCTCTGGGGATCCTAGTAATATCTGTGTATTATACAGCTCCTCTCTGTACCTTATATACAGTGCAGAAACCTCTGGGGATCCTAGTAATATCTGTGTATTATACAGCTCCTCTCTGTACCTTATATACAGTGCAGACACCTCTGGGGATCCTAGTAATATCTGTGTATTATACAGCTCCTCTCTATACCTTATATACAGTGCAGACACCTCTGGGATCCTAGTAATATCTGTGTATTATACAGCTCCTCTCTATACCTTATATACAGAGCAGACACCTCTGGGGATCCTAGTAATATCTGTGTATTATACAGCTCCTCTCTATACCTTATATACAGTGCAGACACCTCTGGGGATCCTAGTAATATCTGTGTATTATACAGCTCCTCTCTATACCTTATATACAGTGCAGACACCTCTGGGGATCCTAGTAATATCTGTGTATTATACAGCTCCTCTCTATACCTTTTATACAGTGCAGACACCTCTGGGGATCCTAGTAATATCAGTGTATTATACAGCTCCTCTCTATACCTTATATACAGAGCAGACACCTCTGGGATCCTAGTAATATCTGTGTATTATACAGCTCCTCTCTATACCTTATATACAGTGCAGACACCTCTGGGATCCTAGTAATATCTGTGTATTATACAACTCCTCTCTGTACATTATATACAGTGCAGACACCTCTGGGGATCCTAGTAATATCTGTGTATTATACAACTCCTCTCTATACCTTATATACAGTGCAGACACCTCTGGGGATCCTAGTAATATCTGTGTATTATACAGCTCCTCTCTATACCTTATATACAGTGCAGACACCTCTGGGGATCCTAGTAATATCTGTGTATTATACAGCTCCTCTCTGACCTTATATACAGTGCAGATGTGTCGACCCGCCACCACAATTGTGGATTACCAGGGCAATGGGGTACTCAGAGCCGAGCCCATGGAAGTCTATGGGGGTTTTGTCACAGGTAGCTGTGGCTCGGTCTGTGGCCCGGGCGGTCTGGCGTATGTTGGGGATATATTTACAGGGGATTGATTTATGTACAGTTCGTGACGCCACCTGTAGTATTCTGGTAATTCGTACCAGCGCAGCTGTAGATCTCTGAGGGGATGGTGAGGCAGCTAGATGTCGGGTCCCCTACAGGTGGGACTCTTCCCTCAAAGTCTATGGGATTTGTGAAGTCGGGTGCAGATAAATAACACAGTCTCGCACGGTCAGCGTCTTTCCATACCTTACTTGTAAGATGTTCAGGCAGGTCCCAGGGAGGCTGATCCAAGGAGAGCGTATCTTGAGACAGCAGCTGGACAAGTTAGGGGCCTCCTTTACTTCCAATACAACGAGTACAACCAGCCTGAAGCGTAGTTCCCTCAAAATCTCCAGCTAATCTATAGCTGTACCTGCCCAGTCAGCTTTGTGTTAGGGCCTTCCTATGAAGGAGCTGAATTCTTATTTTGTCCTGCAGAAACTCCAAAGTCTTCACTCCCCCTGACCCCAGTTACGTACTGACTATAAGGGGCTGTCTGCCGCGACCTAGGGTCCGGTAGATTCCTGGTTTTCTTATCACTGTGCTTGAAACAACAGTGACCCTTCGGTCCCCAGTGACCGGGTGCAATGTGCTGGACTTCTTCAATCCGTAAGCACTAATCCAATAAATCCACTTTGCCTTTCGCCTTGTCCACGCTGGTAACATAAGCACTCAAACTAGCCAAGGGTCGAGCAGTCACTTCTTTCTTTTCCTTCCTTCAAAGTTAGCTACAGATGCTCAGTTATCAACAGGCAGGAGCACGTCTCTGCACCTGATACCGTCCTTTAGACAGGGATGCTGAAGGCTTTCTGTACTAAAACTTCTCCTTTCCTTCAGTGTATGCTGAGGAGGTGATACAGCTCTGACTAGACTAAGGTGTATTCAAACACCTATACCAGACTCCACGATATGAACTGATGATAAAGCAGGCTAGACTCCTTCCTCCCTCCAGACGTCTTCTCTCTCTGTAGTCTAGACACTCACTCCACACGTCCTCACTGTCCGAAGACAGGAACTAGACTCTCTCAAATCACTCTAACACATACCTTGACCACTCCCTCAAGAGTAAACTCCACTACCCTAAGGGTGTGTCTAGTATATGTCGAGTGAATGAATATTTAGCATTAAACTGCTGTCTCGCCACACACTCTCCAGGTACTGCGTGTGCCTAACACCAGGGCTACACATTCCCCCATGGTAAAAGACAGCACTCCCGGGCTGTAAAATACAAAAGAGACATTTTGTTTATGCAATAAACATTAAACAATAACATCTTCCCATCCGGGAGGTGAGAATATCTTGAACGTTGCAAACTTTATAGAAAAATACAAATATTAAATAGCATTCAATAAATATACAATATACTTGTGAAGGACCCGCACCAAACCTTCAACGTAGGTCCTGGGTGGGCTGCAGGACATCCGATTGCAGACCTCACTCAGTGCCACACCACACGGGTTTTGTTTTCAGAGGTAGTTGTGACTGGTTTATGTAAAACCAAGAGAAAGCACCGAAGCGCAACTATTTACAAGTAAGTTCTGGGTTAGCATAGTCCTTAACCTCCAAGTCCAATGTAAAACCAAAGACATATTATATAATATCACATAATACGAAAGTGCAAAAACTTTTTCTGATTACTATTTATCATTTACCCAGCCGGCATTCTACAGTAGAAATATATATATTCACTATATAATTTGTGCAAAACTTTACAAAACATTTCAAACTTTTTACTTTTGGTAGACCCGATATGGATCTCACCAATTCTTCACTATCTTATTCATTTTCTGCAAATACACTTTCCACTACTTTTTCCACCCCGGGGCTGGAACAACGCAATGGGCCCTAGATCCCAAGACTAGCAAATCATGTGCTGCGATCAGGGTCTGGGTCGCCACAGTTCTGGTGCGAACCTCTAGGGGCGCAACGGATACATTTTCTTCACGTGACACCGATTGCGTCTCAATCACAGTTAGCGATATGGACCGCGTCAGGGATTGCGATTGCGACTGGGTCGCATGTTGCGATGTAGCGGTGGCTTTAATTTGCGATGAACTCTGGGTCGCTAGTTGCGATGACTTTGCAGGGGGCGATGCTGGGCACGGCCGGATGCTGCTTGAGCTGGAGACAGGGACGCGGCGGTAATGGTGACGGTACCTGCGTCTGGGACGGGGTCACGGACGACGGTGACGTTAAGGGCATACCATCCCTTCATTCCCCAGTGCCGCGTATATGTGACGATATCTCCATTTACTAAGTCCCTCCCGGGATGGCCTTGCGGCAGGTGGGATTCTACGTCACGCCTGCTGACAAAGACCGCTGGGTAGAGGCCCGGTTCACGGATAAAGCCCCAGCCCTTCCGGAGCTGGAACTCAGTCACACACCCCTGCCGCCGCGGTTCCCTCAGGGTACCTTTATCTCTTCGGACGCTCTCTTTGTCCGCGATCAGCTCGGCATATTGTCGCTGACGGTTCCTCTGAGTTTCCCGCTCTTCCTCCTGCTGGCGTTTCTTCTTCTCCTCACGACTCTGCCATTCCTGTTCCCACTGGGCGGTATAAGCGACGTCATCCAGGCGCGCCATTTCGTCCCAGTCCACATCTGGTAGTGACGGACAGGACCCCTCCGGTGTCCCTGCCGGGGACCGATCATCTGCTGCGGCCTCTTGGCCGGGCGGGCGTTCCGGGATTGACTGTACCTCCTCAACCTCCTTCGCTTCCACCGCTTCACCGGTGGGATCGGGATCGGTACTTTCGGGGGCAGCCTCCGGTTGCTCCGTCGCCTTAGGCAGCAGACTCTTCGGTATCTGGAATCGTGGGGGTTCGTTGAGGGGAGAGACCACCGTGTCCCACAGCCTCCGCTGTTCCAGGGTGCGCCGGCGTCTCTCAATTTCTTCAAAGCCAGGTTGGTCCTGGACCATCTTCCTCAGGCGTGCATTTTCTTCTCTTGTCTCAAGCAACGCCTGCTTCAGGTGCAGGATCACGGATAACTCCGGTGTTGGTGGCAGCTTGGCTGGGGCACGGGGCCTGCCTTCCTCCGCTTCCCCACTCGGCTGCACACGTCCTGCCTCCATGATGTTCCAGAAGATTCTCTTTCTTCTTTCTGCGGAGACATCCGGTCTCTTCCGTGGAGGTGGGGTTTGCGTCTCCTCCTCCTCGCAGGGAAGGTGAAGAGGAGGCGGACCTCCTTTGCTGTAGGGCAGGACCGCATGTTGTAATAGCACTTTGAGAGGGCAGGCATTTTCTTCGCGCCACTGGGGGGTAGACGCCCACGAAGGTACGCCCACCTTCTTCTCCAGCGCCTGAGGGCGCGAATATGGCGACAAAAATGGCGATTTTGGCGCCAAAAGTGCAAACAGTCCTTTTTCACAAAAACAATTCCTTAGGCACACAGGGCTCGCAATTCCGCGAGTTTCGCATCCTGTTCGTGACGCCAAGTTGTGTCGACCCGCCACCACAATTGTGGATTACCAGGGCAATGGGGTACTCAGAGCCGAGCCCATGGAAGTCTATGGGGGTTTTGTCACAGGTAGCTGTGGCTCGGTCTGTGGCCCGGGCGGTCTGGCGTATGTTGGGGATATATTTACAGGGGATTGATTTATGTACAGTTCGTGACGCCGCCTGTAGTATTCTGGTAATTCGTACCAGCGCTGCTGTAGATCTCTGAGGGGATGGTGAGGCAGCTAGATGTCGGGTCCCCTACAGGTGGGACTGGTCCCTCAAAGTCTATGGGATTTGTGAAGTCGGGTGCAGATAAAGAACACAGTCTCGCACGGTCAGCGTCTTTCCATACCTTACTTGTAAGATGTTCAGGCAGGTCCCAGGGAGGCTGATCCAAGGAGAGTGTATCTTGAGACAGCAGCTGGACAAGTTAGGGGCCTCCTTTACTTCCAATACAACGAGTACAACCAGCCTGAAGCGTAGTTCCCTCAAAATCTCCAGCTAATCTATAGCTGTACCTGCCCAGTCAGCTTTGTGTTAGGGGCCTTCCTATGAAGGAGCTGAATTCTTATTTTGTCCTGCAGAAACTCCAAAGTCTTCACTCCCCCTGACCCCAGTTACGTACTGACTATAAGGGGCTGTCTGCCGCGACCTAGGGTCCGGTAGATTCCTGGTTTTCTTATCACTGTGCTTGAAACAACAGTGACCCTTCGGTCCCCAGTGACCGGGTGCAATGTGCTGGACTTCTTCAATCCGTAAGCACTAATCCAATAAATCCACTTTGCCTTTCGCCTTGTCCACGCTGGTAACATAAGCACTCAAACTAGCCAAGGGTCGAGCAGTCACTTCTTTCTTTTCCTTCCTTCAAAGTTAGCTACAGATGCTCAGTTATCAACAGGCAGGAGCACGTCTCTGCACCTGATACCGTCCTTTAGACAGGGATGCTGAAGGCTTTCTGTACTAAAACTTCTCCTTTCCTTCAGTGTATGCTGAGGAGGTGATACAGCTCTGACTAGACTAAGGTGTATTCAAACACCTATACCAGACTCCACGATATGAACTGATGATAAAGCAGGCTAGACTCCTTCCTCCCTCCAGACGTCTTCTCTCTCTGAAGTCTAGACACTCACTCCACACGTCCTCACTGTCCGAAGACAGGAACTAGACTCTCTCAAATCACTCTAACACATACCTTGACCACTCCCTCAAGAGTAAACTCCACTACCCTAAGGGTGTGTCTAGTATATGTCGAGTGAATGAATATTTAGCATTAAACTGCTGTCTCGCCACACACTCTCCAGGGTACTGCGTGTGCCTAACACCAGGGCTACACATTACTCTCCAGGGTACTGCGTGTGCCTAACACCAGGGCTACACACAGACACCTCTGGGGATCCTAGTAATATCTGTGTATTATACAGCTCCTCTCTATACCTTATATACAGTGCAGACACCTCTGGGGATCCTAGTAATATCTGTGTATTATACAGCTCCTCTCTATACCTTATATACAGTGCAGAGACCTCTGGGGATCCTAGTAATATCTGTGTATTATACAGCTCCTCTCTATACCTTATATACAGTGCAGACACCTCTGGGGATCCTAGTAATATCTGTGTCTTATACAGCTCCTCTCTGTACATTATATACAGAGCAGACACCTCTGGGATCCTAGTAATATCTGTGTATTATACAGCTCCTCTCTATACCTTATATACAGTGCAGACACCTCTGGGGATCCTAGTGATATCTGTGTATTATACAGCTCCTCTCTGTACCTTATATATAGTGCAGACACCTCTGGGGATCCTAGTAATATCTGTGTATTATACAGCTCCTCTCTATACCTTATATACAGTGCAGACACCTCTGGGGATCCTAGTAATATCTGTGTATTATACAGCTCCTCTCTATACCTTATATACAGTGCAGACTCCTCTGGGGATCCTAGTAATATCTGTGTATTATACAGCTCCTCTCTATACCTTATATACAGTGCAGACACCTCTGGGGATCCTAGTAATATCTGTGTATTATACAGCTCCTCTCTATACCTTATATACAGTGCAGACACCTCTGGGGATCCTAGTAATATCTGTGTACAGTCATGGCCAAACGTTTTGAGAATGACACAAATATTAATTTTTACAAAGTCTACTGCTTCACTTTTTCTAATGGCAATTTGCATATACTCCAGAATGTTATAAAAGAGTGATCAGCTTAACAGCAATTACTTGCAAAGTCAATATTTGGCTAGAAAATGAACTTTATCCCCCAAAACACATTTCAACATCATTGCAGCCCTGCCTTAAAAGGACCAGCTAACCTCTTTTCAGTGATTGCTCCATTAACACAGGTGTGGGTGTTGATGAGGACATGGCTGGAGATCAATCTGTCATGATTAAGTAAGAATGACACCACTGGACACTTTAAAAGGAGGCTGGTGCTTGGCATCATTGTTTCTCTTCTGTTAACCATGGTTATCTCTAAAGAAAACAGTGCAGTCATCATTGCAATGCACAAAAATGGCCTAACAGGGAAGAGTATCGCAGCTAGAAAGATTGCACCTCAGTCAACAATCTATCGCATCATCAAGAACTTCAAGGAGAGAGGTTCCATTGTTGCCAAAAGGCTTCAGGGCGCCCAAGAAAGACCAGCAAGCGCCAGGACCGTCTCTTAAGTGTTTCAGCTGTGGGATCGGGCTACCAGCAGTGCAGAGCTTGCTCAGGAATGGCAGCAGGCAGGTGTGAGTGCATCTGCACGCACTGTGAGGCGGAGACTCTTGGAGCAAGGCCTGGTCTCAAGGAGGGCAGCAAAGAAGCCACTTCTCTCCAGAAAAAACATCATGGACAGACTGATATTCTGCCAAAGGTACAGGCAGTGGACTGCTGAGGACTGGGTAAAGTTATTTTCTCTGATGAATCCCCTTTTCGATTGTTTGGGACATCAGGAAAACGCCTCATTCAGAGAAGACAAGGTGAGCGCTACCACCAGTCTTGTCTCATGCCAACTGTTAAGCATCTGAAACCATTCATGTGTGGGGTTGCTTCTCAGCCAAGGAATCGGCTCTCTCACAGTCTTGCCTAAAAACACAGCCATGAATAAAGAATGGTACCAGAATGTCCTCCAAGAGCAACTTCTCCCAACCCTCCAAGAGCAGTTTGGCGATCAACAATGCCTTTTCCAGCATGATGGAGCACCTTGCCATAAAGCAAAGGTAATAACTAAATGGCTCAGGGAACAAAACATAGAGATTTTGGGTCCATGGCCTGGAAACTCCCCAGATCTTAATCCCATTGAGAACTTGTGGTCAATCATCAAGAGACGGGTGGACAAACAAAAACCTAAAAATTCTGACAAAATGAAAGCATTGATTTGCAAGAATGGACTGCTATCAGTCAGGATTTGGTCCAGAAGTTGATTGAGAGCATGCCAGGAGAATTGCAGAGGTCCTGAAGAAGAAGGGTCAACACTGCAAATATTGACTTGCTGCATTAACTCATTCTAACTGTCAATATAAGCTTTTGTTACTCATATGTTTGCAATTATATTTCTGTCTGTGATAAAAACATCTGTCAAACACACATAAAAACCAGAGGGCAGCAGATCATGTGAAAATATAATATTTGTGTCATTCTCAAAACTTTTCGCCATGACTGTATTATACAGCTCCTCTCTATACCTTATATACAGAGCAGACACCTCTGGGGATCCTAGTAATATCTGTGTATTATACAGCTCCTCTCTGTACCTTATATACAGAGCAGACTCCTCTGGGGATCCTAGTAATATCTGTGTATTATACAGCTCCTCTCTATACCTTATATACAGAGCAGACTCCTCTGGGATCCTAGTAATATCTGTGTATTATACAGCTCCTCTCTGTACCTTATATACAGTGCAGCCTCCTCTGGGATCCTAGTAATATCTGTGTATTATACAGCTCCTCTCTATACCTTATATACAGTGCAGACACCTCTGGGGGTCCTAGTAATATCTGTGTATTATACAGCTCCTCTCTATACCTTATATACAGAGCAGACACCTCTGGGATCCTAGTAATATCTGTGTATTATACAGCTCCTCTCTGTACCTTTATACAGTGCAGCCTCCTCTGGGATCCTAGTAATATCTGTGTATTATACAGCTCCTCTCTATACCTTATATACAGTGCAGACACCTCTGGGGATCCTAGTAATATCTGTGTATTATACAGCTCCTCTCTATACCTTATATACAGTGCAGACACCTCTGGGGATCCTAGTAATATCTGTGGGATTATACAGCTCCTCTCTGACCTTATATACAGTGCAGACTCGTCTGGGGATCCTAGTAATATCTGTGTATTATACAGCTCCTCTCTATACCTTATATAGAGAGCAGACACCTCTGGGGATCCTAGTAATATCTGTGTATTATACAGCTCCTCTCTATACCTTATATACAGTGCAGACACCTCTGGGGATCCTAGTAATATCTGTGTATTATACAGCTCCTCTTATACCTTATATACAGTGCAGACACCTCTGGGGATCCTAGTAATATCTGTGTATTATACAGCTCCTCTCTATACCTTATATACAGTGCAGACACCGCTGGGGATCCTAGTAATATCTGTGTATTATACAGCTCCTCTCTATACCTTATATACAGTGCAGACACTCTGGGATCCTAGTAATATCTGTGTATTATACAGCTCCTCTCTATACCTTATATACAGTGCAGACACCTCTGGGGATCCTAGTAATATCTGTGTATTATACAGCTCCTCTCTATACCTTATATACAGTGCAGACACCTCTGGGGATCCCTAGTAAATATCTGTGTATTATACAGCTCCTCTCTATACCTTATATACAGTGCAGACACCTCTGGGATCCTAGTAATATCTGTGTATTATACAGCTCCTCTCTATACCTTATATACAGTGCAGACACACTCTGGGGATCCTAGTAATATCTGTGTATTATACAGCTCCTCTCTATACCTTATATACAGTGCAGACTCCTCTGGGGATCCTAGTAATATCTGTGTATATACAGCTCCTCTCTATACCTTATATACAGTGCAGACACCTCTGGGGATCCTAGTAATATCTGTGTATTATACAGCTCCTCTCTATACCTTATATACAGTGCAGACACCTCTGGGGATCCTAGTAATATCTGTGTATTATACAGCTCCTCTCTGTACCTTATATACAGTGCAGACACCTCTGGGGATCCTAGTAATATCTGTGTATTATACAGCTCCTCTCTATACCTTATATACAGTGCAGCTCCTCTGGGGATCCTAGTAATATCTGTGTATTATACAGCTCCTCTCTATACCTTATATACAGAGCAGACTCCTCTGGGGATCCTAGTAATATCTGTGTATTATACAGCTCCTCACTGTATCTTATATACAGATGCAGACTCCTCTGGGATCCTAGTAATATCTGTGTATTATACAGCTCCTCTCTATATCTTATATACAGAGCTGACACCTCTGGGGATCCTAGTAATATCAGTGTATTATACAACTCCTCTCTATACCTTATATACAGTGCAGACACCTCTGGGGATCCTAGTAATATCTGTGTATTATACAGCTCCTCTCTATATCTTATATACAGAGCTGACACCTCTGGGGATCCTAGTAATATCAGTGTATTATACAGCTCCTCACTGTATCTTATATACAGTGCAGACACCTCTGGGGATCCTAGTAATATCTGTGTATTATACAGCTCCTCTCTGTACCTTATATGCAGAGCAGACATCTCAGGGATAATATATCTGTGCACTATGCAGCTCCTCTCTTTTCCACCACATACAGTGCAGACACTTGTTGAATGCTACATGGTAATATCCTTCTAAGTTCATTTTTGACAGGGACAAGGCAGCCTGAAGTCCCATCTTTTCCTCCATGCGCATCACTTAACCCTTTCGATACTACAGCCCCCCATCCTGCAGACCCCTTTACCTTTCGTCCTGCTGCCAGTCACCCATCAGCAGGTCTCGGAACCTGTACCGGGGTGGTAAGGGCTGGACATCTTTTTCCTTTTCCATCCTGCCAGCTGCCTGGTGCCACTTTTATCTTCAGTTTCCGACACCTGTCATCGGATCTGTGGAGTCCAAAGGAGCACATCCATGAATTAAAGGGGCGTTCATAACACCTGGGACTTTTCCTCTGGTGGTGCTACTAATTTCCTTGGCATGTGGTGCCAGTCTAGAGAGGGAAGCTGATGGGGTACAAAAATTCAGACTTCGGGAAGTCTAAGATGTAGGTAGTGGTTCGATAATAGGACCATATTGGGGTACCATCTCCATCGCTCTTATCCAGGGATCAAAACTTCTCTGCTGCCCGTATATCAATGGAGAGTGTGGGGGCTATAGGGGACGGCGCTCCTAACAGGGGCATGCAGAGCAGCGCCCGGGCCAGTGGGTGAGGAGTGCCGCCACAGGTAGGCACTACACCTATATATCCATATAATGCACTGCTCCTGCTGTAATTCCTCAATCAGGGGAGGGGGAAGGAGGAGCAGCGAGAAATGAGAAATGCTTTTTATTCACAGACTCAGAGATGTGGGGTGGGCTGGGAAGAGAAAGCAACAGGAGGAAGAGGGGGGCTGGGAGCCAGGGACATTGGGGGGTGTAATGAGAAAGGTAGAGAAGGGGCGAGAGCGCACAAGTGTATTATCATACTGGAGGGGCAGGAGAAGGCGAGAATTGAGACCCTGCAATAGATTAGTATTCTGCAGAGAGAGGAGAGCACAGGGAGTGGAGAATGGGGTCTACTGGTGCATGAGGGGCCATCAGACTGCTGTGTGAGGAAGGGAGACGAGAGACTGTAAGGAGAGGGAGAGGAGAGACAGGCTACCCAGAGAGGGGAGAGGCTGACTGCCCAGAGGGAGAGAGACTGAGTGACCAGAGAGAGGAGAGACTGACTGACCAGAGGGAGAGAGACTGACTGACCAGAGGGAGAGAGACTGACTGACCAGAGAGAGGAGAGACTGACCAGAGGGAGTGAGACTGACTGACCAGAGAGAGGAGAGACTGACTGACCAGAGAGAGGAGAGACTGACTGCCCACAGAGAGGAGAGAAAGACTGACCAGAGGGAGGAGAGACTGACTGACCAGAGGGAGAGAGACTGACCAGAGAGAGGAGAGACTGACTGACCAGAGTCTAGCCTGATGAAGAGATCTGAGTAGTCTCGAAAGCTTGCAATTTGTTACCATCTTTTCAGTTAGCCATTAAAAGGTATCAACCACTGAGGACTCTCAAGTCTAAATATTTTTCTATCTACTGGCTAACACGGTACGAAGATACACATCTTTCCTATATGACCAGAGGGAGAGAGACTGACTGCCCAGAGGGAGAGAGACTGACTGACCAGAGAGAGGAGAGACTGACTGACCAGAGAGAGGAGAGACTGACTGACCAGAGGGAGAGAGACTGACTGACCAGAGAGAGGAGAGGCAGACTGACCAGAGAGAGGGAGACTGACTGACCAGAGAGAGGAAAGACTGACTGACCAGAGATGGGAGAGACTGACTGACCAGAGATGGGAGAGACTGACTGACCAGAGAGAGAGACTGACTGACCAGAGAGAGGAGAGACTGACTGACCAGAAGGAGAGAGACTGACTGCCCAGAGAGAGAGAGAGACTGACTGACCAGAGAGAGGAGAGACTGACTGCCCACAGAGAGGAGAGACAGACTGACCAGAGAGAGAGAGAGACTGACTGACCAGAGGGAGAGAGACTGACCAGAGAGAGGAGAGACTGACTGACCAGAAGGAGACTGACTGACCAGAGAGAGGAGAGACTGACTGACCAGAAGGAGACTGACTAGAGAGAGGAGAGACTGTCTGACCAGAGATAGGAGAGACTGACTGCCCAGAGGAATAGAGACTGACTGACCAGAGAGAGGAGAGACAGACTGACCAGAGAGAGGAGAGACTGACTGACCAGAGAGAGGAGAAACTGACTGACCAGAGAGAGGAGAAACTGACTGACCAGAGAGAGGAGAAACTGACTGACCAGAGATGGGAAAGACTGACTGCCCAGAGGGAGAGAGACTGACTGACCAGAGAGAGAGAGACTGATGACCAGAGAGAGGAGAGACTGACTGACCAGAGAGAGGAGAGACTGACTGACCAGAGATGGGAGAGACTGGCGGCCCAGAGAGAGAGAGAGACTGACTGACCAGAGAGAGGAGAGACAGAATGACCAGAGATGGGAGAGAAGACTGCCCAGAGGGAAGAGACTGACTGACCAGAGAGAGGAGAGACGATGACCAGAGATGGGAGAGACAGACTGCCAGAGGGAGAGAGACTGGCTGATCAGGAGAGAGAGGCAGACTGACCAGAGAGAGGAGAGACAGACTGACCAGAGATGGGAGAGACTGACTGCCCAGAGAGAGAGACTGACCAGAGAGAGGAGAGACTGACTGCCCAGAGGGATAGAGATGACTGCCCAAGGAGAGGAGAGACAGACTGACCAGAGGAAGAGACTGATGACCAGAGGAGAGGCAGACTGACCGAGAGAGAGGAGAGAGACAGACTGACCAGGAGATGGGAGAGAGACTGACTGACCAGAGAGAGAGAGACTGACTGACCAGAGAGAGGAGAGACTGACTGCCAGAGAGAGGAGAAGAGACGACTGACGACAGAGAGAGAGACTACTGACCAGAGAGAGAGAGACTGACTGACCAGAGAGAGAGAGAGACTGACTGACCAGAGGAGAGAGAGACTGACTGCCAGAGAGAGAGACTGACTGCCAGGAGAGAGAGACAGACTGCCCAGAGGGAGAAGACTGACTGCCAGAGAGGAGAGACGACTACCAGAGGGGAGAGACTGACTGACAGAGGAGGAGAGACTGACTGACCAGAGAGAAGAGACTGACTGACAGAGGGAGAGACTGACTGACCAGAGAGAGGAGAGAGAGACTGACTGACCAGAGAGAGGAGAGACTGACTGACCAGAGACAAGAGAGACATGACAGAGAGGAGAGACTGACTGCCAGAGGGAAAGAGACTGACTGCCCAGAGAGAGGAGAGACTGACTGCCAGAGAGAGGAGAGACTGACTGCCCAGAGAGAGAGAGGACTGACTGACTCAGAGAGGGGAGAAGACTGACATACCAGAGAGGTGGAGAGAGACTGACTGACGAGAGAGAGGAGAGACTGACTGACAGAGGAAGAGACTGACTGACAAGAGAGGGGAGAGACTGACTGTCCAGAGAGAGGAGAGACTGACTGACCAGAGAGGAGAGACTGACTGACCAGAGACAAAAAGACTGAACTGACCAGAGAGAGGAGAGACTGACTGCCCAGAGAGGAGAGACTGACTCTCCAGAGAGAGGAGAGACTGACAGACCAGAGAAGAGAGACTGACAGACCAGAGACAGAGAGAGACTGACAGACCAGAGAGAAAGACTGACCAGAGAGAGGAAGATAGACTGACCAGAGGACAAGAGAGACTGACTGCCAGAGAGGAGAGAGACTGACTGCCCATAAACAGGAGAGACTGACTGCCCATAAACAGGAGAGACTGACTGCCCAGAGAGAGAGGAGAGACTGACTGACCAGAGAGAGGAGAGACTAACTGACCAAAGAGAGGAGAGACTGACTGCCAAGAGACAAGAAAGACTAACTGCCCAGAAACAGGAGAGACTGACTGTCCAGAGAGAGGAGAGACTGACTGTCCAGAGAGAGGAGAGACGACTGTCCAGAGAGAGGAGAGACCGACTGTCCAGAGGGAGAGAGGAGAGACAACTGTCCAGAGAGAGAGACTAACTGTCCAGAGAGAGGAGAGACTGACTATCCAGAGAGAGACTGACTGTCCAGAGAGAGAGAGAGACCGACTGTCTAGAGGGAGGAGAGACTGACTGCCAGAGAGGAGGAGAGACTGACTTCCAGAGAAAGACTGACTGCCCAGAGAGAGGAGAGACCAACTGTACAGAGAGAGAGAGAGAAAGGAGAGACTGCCCAAAGAGAGGAGAGACTGATTGCCCAAAAATAGGAGAGACTGACTGCCCAGAAACAGGAGAGACTGACTGCACAGAAACAGGAGAGACTGACTGCCTAGAGAGAGGGAGAGACTGACTGCCTAGAGATAGGAGAGACTGACTGACCAGAGAGAGGAGAGACTGACTGACCAGAGGAGAGATACTGACCAGAGAGAGGAGAGACTGACTGACCAGAGGAGACTGACTGACCAGAGAGAGGAGAGACTGACTGACCGAAGGAGACGACTGAGGAGAGGAGAGACTGTCCGAAGGAGAGTAGGAGAGACTGACTGCCAGAGAAGAGAGACTGACAGACCAGAGAAGAGAGACTGACAGACCAGAAGAGAGAGAAGACTGACCAGGAGAGGAGAGATGACTGACCAGAGAAGAGAGAGACTGACTGCCCAAACAGGAGAGACTGACTGCCCAAAACAGGAGAGACTGACTGCCAGAGAGAGAGGAGAGACTGACTGACCAGAGAGAGGAGAGACTAACTGACCAAGAGAGGAGAGACTGACTGCCAAGAGACAAGAAAGACAACTGCCAGAAACAGGAGAGACTGACTGTCCAGAGAGAGGAGAGAGACTGACTGTCCAGAGAGAGGAGAGACGACTGTCCAGAGAGAGGAGAGACGACTGTCCAGAGGGAGAGAGGAGAGACAAACTGTCCAGAGAGAGAGACTGACTGACCAGAGAGAGGAGAGAGACTGACTATCCAGAGAGAGACTGACTGTCCAGAGAGAGAGGAGAGACCGACTGTCTAGAGGGAGAGAGAGACTGACTGCCCAGAGGGAGGAGAGACTGACTATCCAGAGAAAGACTGACTGCCCAGAGGGAGGAGAGACCAACTGTACAGAGAGAAGAGAAAGGAGAGACTGCCCAAAGAGAGGAGAGACTGATTGCCCAAAAATAGGAGAGACTGACTGCCAGAAACAGGAGAGACTGACTGCACAGAAACAGGAGAGACTGACTGCCTAGAGAGAGGAGAGACGGACTGCCTAGAGATAGGAGAGACTGACTGTCCAGAGAGAGGAGAGACTGACTGCTTAGAGCGAGAGACAGAGTAGAGACTGACTTGCCAAAGGGAGAGAGAGGAGAGACTGACTGGCCAGAGGAAGATAGAGGATACTGACTGCCAGAGGGAGAGAAACAAGTGACTGTTGAGAGAGACAGTGAGTAAAGAGACAGGTGACTGTCCAGACTTAGAGATTCACAGAAGGTACAGGTGACTGCTGAGAGAGGAGAGAGACAGACTGAAAAAATAGGTGACTGCTGAGGGAGATACAGACTGACCAGACAGGTAACTGCTCATAAAGAGAGATAAAAATAGAGCTTTTGACATAGAAGAAAGGTGACTTCTGAGAGAGAGAGACTGACTGAAGAGATAAGTGACAGCTGACAGAAAGGAGAGACTGACGAAAGAGACAGGTGACTGCCCAGGGAAAGAGAGAGACTGAGGAGTCAGGTGTCTGCTGAGAGAGGATCGAGACTGACTGAGGAGACAGGTGACTGCTGAGAGAAGAGACTGATTGAAGAGACAGGTGACTGCTGAGAGGATCGAGACTGACTGAGGAGACAGGTGACTGCTGAGAGAAGAGACTGACTGAGGAGACAGGTGACTCCTGAGAGAAGAGACTGACTGAGGAGACAGGTGACTCCTGAGAGAAGAGACTGACTGAGGAAACAGGTAACTGCTGAGAGAGGATCGAGAGTGACTAAAGAAGACAACTGACTGCTGAGAGAAGAGACTGTCTGAGGAGACAGGTGACTGCTGAGAGGATCAAGACTGACTGAGGAGACAGGTGACTGCTGAGAGAGGAGAGAGACCGACTGAGGAGACAAATGACTACTGAGAGAAGAGACTGACTGAGGAGACAGGTGACTGCTGAGAGAAGAGACTGACTGAGGAGACAGTTGACTGCTGAGAGAAGAGACTGACTGAGGAGACAGGTGACTGCTAAGACAGGAGAGAGAGACTGACTGAGAAGACAAG
Source organism: Oophaga sylvatica (assembly GCA_033576555.1). NCBI lineage: Eukaryota > Metazoa > Chordata > Amphibia > Anura > Dendrobatidae > Oophaga > Oophaga sylvatica. Next base: position 544,404,073 of record JARQOD010000004.1, on the reverse strand, counting down.
TGACTGCTGAGAGAAGAGACTGACTGAGGAGAAAGGTGACTGCTGAGAGAGGAAGGAGACTGAAGAGACAGGTATCCGCTGAGAGAAGAGACTGACTAAGGGTACAGGTGACTCCTGAGAGAGGATAAAGACTGCTGAGCGAGGATAGAGACTGAGGAGACAGGTGACTGCTGAGAGTAGAGATACTGACTGAGGAGACAAGTGACTAATGAGAGAAGAGACTGACTGAGGAGACAGGTGACTGCTGAGAGTAGAGAGACTGACTGAGGAGACAAGAGTCTGCTGAGAGACGAGACTGACTGAGGAGAGAGGTGACTGCTGAGAGAGTAGAGAGACTGACTGAGGAGACAGATGACTGATGACAGAAGAGACTGACTGAGGAGACAGGTGACTGCTGAGAGAAGAGACTGACTGAGGGACAGGTGACTGCTGAGAGAAGGACGACTGAGAGAGAGTTGACTGCATGAGAGAAGAGACTGACTGAGGAGACAGGTGACTGCTAGAGAAAGAGACTGACTGAGAAGACAAGTGACTGCTGAGAGAAAGAGACTGACTGAGGAGAAAGGTGACTGCTGGAGAGGAAGGACGACTGAAGAGACAGGTATCGCTGAGAGAAGAGACTGACTAAGGGTACAGGTGACTCCTGAGAGAGGATAAAGACTGCTGAGAGACGAGGTAAAAGACTGCAGGAGGACAGGTGACTGCTGAGGAGTAGAGATACTGACTGAGGAGACAAGTGACATGGAGAGAAGAGACTGATGAGGAGACAGGTGACTGCTGAGAGTGAGAGAACTGACTGAGGAGACAGATCTGCTGAGAGACGAGACTCACTGAGGAAGAGTGACTGCAGAGAGTAGAGAGACTGACTGAGAGACAGATGACTATTGACAGAAGAGACTGACTGAGGATACAGGTGACTGCTAGAAGAGAGAGACTGACTGTAGAGACATGTGACTGCTGAGAGAGGAAGGAGACTGAGAGACAGGTATCCACTGAGAGAAGAGACTGACTGAGGGGACAATAGTCTGCTGAGGAAAGAGACTGACTGAGGAGACAAGTGACTGCTGGAGACAATAGAAAGACTGACTGAGGAGACAGGTGACTGCTGAGAGAAGAGACTGACTGAGGAGACAGGTGACTGCTGAGAGAAGAGACTGACTGAAGAGACAGGTGACTGCTGAGAGAGGATAAAGACTGACTGAGGAGACAGGTCACTCCTGAGAGAAGAGACTGACTGAGGGGACAGGTGACTGCTGAGAGAGTAGAGAGACTGACAGAGGAGACAGGTGACTGCTGAGAGAAGAGATTGAGGAGACAGGTGACTGATGAGAGGCAAGAGACAGACTAAAGAGACAGGTGACATCCTGAGGATAGTGTAGAGACTCACTGAAAACAGTTGACTGCCCAGAGAGAAATACTGACTGAAAACGCAGATGTTTGCACAGAAATAGACTGTCTGTATTTACAAGTGACTGCTAAGAAAGTGAGGAGAGACTGACTGTAGAGACAAGTGACTGCTTAGAGACAATGATGAAACTGTAAGAGAGACACCTGATTAAGGAAATAGACTGTAGGTGAAAGGGACTGTTTACAGAGACACAAAATGACTGCTCTGGAGGGGAAGGAGGCTGACTCAGAAACTACAAGTTTCAGGAGGAAAGACAGACTATAAATAGGAAGACTGCTCAGAGACAGAAAGAGACTACAGTAGATAGATGTGACTGCTCAGAGACAGAAAGAGACCACAGTAGATAGATGTGACTGCTCAGAGACAGAAAGAGACTACAGTAGATAGATGTGACTGCTCAGAGAGAAAAAGAGACCACAGTAGATAGATGTGACTGCTCAGAGAGAAAAAGAGACCACAGTAGATAGATGTGACTGCTCAGAGACAGAAAGAGACCACAGTAGATAGATGTGACTGCTCAGAGACAGAAAGAGACTACAGTAGATAGATGTGACTGCTCAGAGACAGAAAGAGACTACAGTAGATAGATGTGACTGCTGAGAGACAGAAAGAGACTACAGCAGATAGATGTGACTGCTCAGAGACAGAAAGAGACCACAGTAGATAGATGTGACTGCTCAGAGACAGAAAGAGACCACAGTAGATGTGATTGCTCAGACAGAAAGAGACAACAGTAGATAGATGTGACTGCTCAGAGACAGAGATCACAGTAGATAGATGTGACTGCTCAGACAGAAAGAGACCACAGTAGATAGATGTGACTGCTCAGAGACAGAAAGAGACCACAGTAGATAGATGTGACTGCTCAGAGACAGAAAGAGACCACAGTAGATAGATGTGACTGCTCAGACAGAAAGAGACCACAGTAGATAGATGTGACTGCTCAGAGACAGAAAGAGACCACAGTAGATAGATGTGACTGCTCAGAGACAGAAAGAGACCACAGTAGATAGATGTGACTGCTCAGACAGAAAGAGACCACAGTAGATGTGACTGCTCAGAGACAGAAAGAGACCACAGTAGATAGATGTGACTGCTCAGAGACAGAAAGACCACAGTAGATAGATGTGACTGCTCAGAGACAGAAAGAGACCACAGTAGATAGATGTGACTGCTCAAGACAGAAAGAGATCACAGTAGATAGATGTGACTGCTCAGACAGAAAGAGACCACAGTAGATAGATGTGACTGCTCAGACAGAAAGAGACCACAAGTAGATAGATGTGACTGCTCAGAGACAGAAAGAGATCACAGTAGATAGATGTGACTGCTCAGAACATAAAGAGACCACAGTAGATATATGTGACTGCTCAGAGACAGAAAGAGACCACAGTAGATAGATGTGACTGCTCAGAGACAGAAAGAGACCACAGTAGATAGATGTGACTGCTCAGACAGAAAGAGACCACAGTAGATAGATGTGACTGCTCAGAGACAGAAAGAGACCACAGTAGATAGATGTGACTGCTCAGAGACAGAAAGAGACCACAGTAGATAGATGTGACTGCTCAGACAGAAAGAGACCACAGTAGATGTGACTGCTCAGAGACAGAAAGAGACCACAGTAGATAGATGTGACTGCTCAGAGACAGAAAGACCACAGTAGATAGATGTGACTGCTCAGACAGAAAGAGACCACAGTAGATGTGACTGCTCAGAGACAGAAAGAGACCACAGTAGATAGATGTGACTGCTCAGAGACAGAAAGAGACCACAGTAGATAGATGTGACTGCTCAGAGACAGAAAGAGATCACAGTAGATAGATGTGACTGCTCAGACAGAAAGAGACCACAGTAGATAGATGTGACTGCTCAGACAGAAAGAGACCACAAGTAGATAGATGTGACTGCTCAGAGACAGAAAGAGACTACAGTAGATAGATGTGACTGCTCAGAGAGAAAAAGAGACCACAGTAGATAGATGTGACTGCTCAGACAGAAAGAGACCACAGTAGATAGATGTGACTGCTCAGAGACAGAAAGAGACCACAGTAGATAGATGTGACTGCTCAGAGACAGAAAGAGACTACAGTAGATAGATGTGACTGCTCAGAGACAGAAAGAGACTACAGTAGATAGATGTGACTGCTCAGAGACAGAAAGAGACCACAGTAGATAGATGTGACTGCTCAGAGACAGAGATCACAGTAGATAGATGTAACTGCTCAGACAGAAAGAGACCACAGTAGATAGATGTGACTGCGCGGTCGAGAGGATCAGAAGAAGAGACCACAGTAGATAGATGTGACTGCTCAGAGACAGAAAGAGACCACAGTAGATAGATGTGATGCTCAGAGACAGAAAGAGACCACAGTAGATAGATGTGACTCAGAGACAGAAAGAGACCACAGTAGATAGATGTGACTGTTCAGAGGCAGAAAGAGACCACAGTAGATAGATGTGACTGCTCAGAGAGAGAAAGAGACCACAGTAGATAGATGTGACTGCTCAGAAAGAGAAGAGACCACAGTAGATAGATTGGACTGCTCAGAGACAGAAAGAGACCACAGTAGACAGCTGTGACTGCTCAGAGACAGAAAGAGACCACAGTAGATAGATGTGACTGCTCAGAGGCAGAAAGAGACCACAGTAGATAGATGTGACTGCTCAGAGAGAAAGAGAACACAGTAGATAGATGTGAATGCTCAGAGACAGAAAGAGACCACAGTAGATAGATGTGACTGCTCAGAGACAGAAAGAGACCACAGTAGATAGATGTGACTGCTCAGAGACAGAAACAGAACACAGTAGATAGATGTGACTGCTCAGCAAGAGAAAGAGACCACAGTAGATAGATGTGACTGCTCAGAGACAGAAAGAGACCACAGTAGATAGATGTGACTGCTCAGAGAAAGAGATCACAGTAGATAGATGTGACTGCTCAGAGACAGAAAGAGACCACAGTAGATAGATGTGACTGCTCAGAGAAAGAAAGAGACCACAGTAGATAGATGTGACTGCTCAGACAGAAAGAGACCACAGTAGATAGATGTGACTGCTCAGAGACAGAAAGAGACCACAGTAGATAGATGTGACTGCTCAGAGAAAGAAAGAGACCACAGTAGATAGATGTGACTGCTCAGACAGAAAGAGACCACAGTAGATAGATGTGACTGCTCAGAGACAGAAAGAGACCACAGTAGATAGATGTGACTGCTCAGAGACAGAAGAGATCACAGTAGATAGATGTGACTGCTCAGAGACAGAAAGAGACCACAGTAGATAGATGTGACTGCTCAGAGACAGAAGAGACCACAGTAGACAGTGTGACTGCTCAGAACAGAAAGAGACCACAGTAGATAGATGTGACTGCTCAGAGAAGAGAACCACAGTAGATAGATGTGACTGCTCAGACAGAAAGAGACCACAGTAGATAGATGTGACTGCTCAGAGACAGAAAGAGACCACAGTAGATAGATGTGAATGCTCAGAGAAAGAAAGAGATCACAGTAGATAGATGTGACTGCTCAGGACAGAAAGAGACTACAGTAGATAGATGTGACTGCTCAGACAGAAAGAGACCACAGTAGATAGATGTGACTGCTCAGAGACAGAAAGAGATCACAGTAGATAGATGTGACTGCTCAGAGAAGAAAGACTACAGTAGATAGATTGACTGCTCAGACAGATATAGACCACAGTAGATAGATGTGATGCCAGAGAGAAAGAGATACAGTAGATAGATGTGACTGCTCAGAGACAGAAAGAGACTACAGTAGATAGATGTGACTGCTCAGACAGAAAAGACACAGTAGATAGATTGACTGCTCAGAGAGAGAAATAGACCACAGTAGATAGATGTGACTGCTCAGAGACAGAAAGAGCCACAGTAGATAGATGTGACTGCTCAGAGACAGAAAGAGACCACAGTAGATAGATGTGACTGTTCAGAGGCAGAAAGAGACCACAGTAGATAGATGTAACTGCTCAGAGACAGAAAGAGATCACAGTAGATAGATGTGACTGCTCAGACAGAAAGAGACCACAGTAGATAGATGTGACTGCTCAGACAGAAAGAGACCACAAGTAGATAGATGTGACTGCTCAGAGACAGAAAGAGACTACAGTAGATAGATGTGACTGCTCAGAGAAAAAGAGACCACAGTAGATAGATGTGACTGCTCAGACAGAAAGAGACCACAGTAGATAGATGTGACTGCTCAGAGACAGAAAGAGACCACAGTAGATAGATGTGACTGCTCAGAGACAGAAAGAGACTACAGTAGATAGATGTGACTGCTCAGAGACAGAAAGAGACTACAGTAGATAGATGTGACTGCTCAGAGACAGAAAGAGACCACAGTAGATAGATGTGACTGCTCAGAGACAGAGATCACAGTAGATAGATGTAACTGCTCAGACAGAAAGAGACCACAGTAGATAGATGTGACTGCTCAGAGACAGAAAGAGACACAGTAGATAGATGTGACTGCTCAGAGACAGAAAGAGACCACAGTAGATAGATGTGATTGCTCAGAGACAGAAAGAGACCACAGTAGATAGATGTGACTGTTCAGAGCAGAAAGAGACCACAGTAGATAGATGTGACTGCTCAGAGAAGAAAGAGACCACAGTAGATAGATGTGACTGCTCAGAAGAGAAAGAGACCACAGTAGATAGATGTGACTGCTCAGAGACAGAAAGAGACCACAGTAGACAGCTGTGACTGCTCAGAGACAGAAAGAGACCACAGTAGATAGATGTGACTGCTCAGAGGCAGAAAGAGACCACAGTAGATAGATGTGACTGCTCAGAGAAGAAAGAGACACAGTAGATAGATGTGATGCTCAGAGGACAGAAAGAGACCACAGTAGATAGATGTGACTGCTCAGAGACAGAAAGAGACACAATAGATAGATATGAATGCTCAGAGACAGAACAGAACACAGTAGATAGATGTGACTGCTCAGCAGAGAGAAAGAGACCACAGTAGATAGATGTGACTGCTCAGAGACAGAAAGAACCACAGTAGATAGATGTGACTGCTCCAGAGAAAGAGATCACAGTAGATAGATGTGACTGCTCAGAGACAGAAAGAGACCACAGTAGATAGATGTGACTGCTCAGAGAAAGAAGAGTACCACAGTAGATAGATGTGACTGCTCAGACAGAAAGAGACCACAGTAGATAGATGTGACTGCTCAGAGACAGAAAGAGACCACAGTAGATAGATGTGACTGCTCAGAGACAGAAAGAGACCACAGTAGATAGATGTGACTGCTCAGAGACAGAAAGAGACCACAGTAGATAGATGTGACTGCTCAGAGACAGAAAGAGACCACAGTAGATAGATGTGACTGCTCAGAGAAAGAGATCACAGTAGATAGATGTGACTGCTCAGAGACAGAAAGAGACCACAGTAGATAGATGTGACTGCTCAGAGAAAGAAAGAGACCACAGTAGATAGATGTGACTGCTCAGACAGAAAGAGACCACAGTAGATAGATGTGACTGCTCAGAGACAGAAAGAGACCACAGTAGATAGATGTGACTGCTCAGAGACAGAAAGAGACCACAGTAGATAGATGTGACTGCTCAGAGACAGAAGAGACACAGTAGATAGATGTGACTGCTCAGAGACATGAAAGAGATTACAGTAGATAGATGTGACTGCTCAGAGACAGAAAGAGACTACAGTAGATAGATGTGATGCTCAAGACAGAAAGAGACCATAGTAGATAGATGTGACTGCTCAGGACAGAAAGAGACCACAGTAGATAGATGTGACTGCTCAGAGAGAGAAAGAGACTACAGTAGATAGATTGACTGCTCAGAGAGAGATATAGACACAGTAGATAGATGTGACTGCTCAGAGACTGAAAGAGATTACAGTAGATAGATGTGACTGCTCAAGACAGAAAGAGACTACAGTAGATAGATGTGACTGCTCAGACAGAAAGAGACCACAGTAGATAGATGTGACTGCTCAGAGACAGAAAGAGACCACAGTAGATAGATGTGACTGCTCAGAGAGAGAAATAGACCACAGTAGATAGATTGACTGCTCAGAGACAGAAATAGACCACAGTAGATAGATGTGACTGCTCAGAGACAGAAAGAGACCACAGTAGATAGATGTGACTGTTCAGAGGCAGAAAGAGACCACAGTAGATAGATGTACTGTTCAGAGGAGAAAGAGACCACAGTAGATAGATGTGACTGCTCAGAAAAGAGAAAGAGACCACAGCAGATAGATGTGACTGCTCAGAGACAGAAAGAGACCACAGTAGACAGCTGTGACTGCTCAGAGACAGAAAGAGACCACAGTAGATAGATGTGACTGCTCAGAGGCAGAAAGAGACCACAGTAGATAGATGTGACTGCTCAGAGAGAAAGAGAACACAGTAGATAGATGTGACTGCTCAGAGACAGAAAGAGACCACAGTAGATAGATGTGACTGCTCAGAAACAGAACACAGTAGATAATGTGACTGCTCAGAGAGAGAAAGAGACCACAGTAGATAGATGTGACTGCTCAGAGACAGAAAGAGACCACAGTAGACAGCTGTGACTGCTCAGAGACAGAAAGAGACCACAGTAGATAGATGTGACTGCTCAGAGAAAGAGATCACAGTAGATAGATGTGACTGCTCAGAGAAAGAAAGAGACCACAGTAGATAGATGTGACTGCTCAGACAGAAAGAGACCACAGTAGATAGATGTGACTGCTCAGAGACAGAAAGAGACCACAGTAGATAGATGTGACTGCTCAGAGAAAGAGATCACAGTAGATAGATGTGACTGCTCAGAGACAGAAAGAGACCACAGTAGATAGATGTGACTGCTCAGAGAAAGAAAGAGACCACAGTAGATAGATGTGACTGCTCAGACAGAAAGAGACCACAGTAGATAGATGTGACTGCTCAGAGACAGAAAGAGACCACAGTAGATAGATGTGACTGCTCAGAGACTGAAAGAGATTACAGTAGATAGATGTGACTGCTCAGAGACAGAAAGAGACCACAGTAGATAGATGTGACTGCTCAGAGAAAGAAAGAGACCACAGTAGATAGATGTGACTGCTCAGACAGAAAGAGACCACAGTAGATAGATGTGACTGCTCAGACAGAAAGAGACCACAGTAGATAGATGTGACTGCTCAGAGACAGAAAGAGACCACAGTAGATAGATGTGACTGCTCAGAGACAGAAAGAGACCACAGTAGATAGATGTGACTGCTCAGAGAAGAAAGAGACCACAGTAGATAGATGTGACTGCTCAGAACAGAAAGAGACCACAGTAGATAGATGTGACTGCTCAGAGACAGAAAGAGACCACAGTAGATAGATGTGACTGCTCAGAGACAGAAAGAGACCACAGTACATAGATGTGACTGCTCAGAGACAGAAAGAGACCACAGTAGATAGATGTGACTGCTCAGACAGAAAGAGACCACAGTAGATAGATGTGACTGCTCAGAGACAGAAAGAGACAACAGTAGATAGATGTGACTGCTCAGAAACAGAAAGAGATCACAGTAGATAGATGTGACTGCTCAGACAGAAAGAGACCACAGTAGATAGATGTGACTACTCAGAGACAGAAAGAGACTACAGTAGATAGATGTGACTGCTCAGAGACAGAAAGAGACTACAGTAGATAGATGTGACTGCTCAGAGACAGAAAGAGACCGCAGTAGATAGATGTGACTGCTCAGAGACCACAGAAGGCAGCTGTGACTGCTCAGAGACAGAAAGAGATCACAGTAAAACATGTGATTGTCCAGAGAGGGGAAGAGACAGACTCGAGCTATAAGTGACTGCTCACAGAGGATAGACCAGCAGTAGACATGTGGATTGTAAAAAAAATAAAGAGACTGCTGATAAATGATAGAGACTGTCTGCAGATATAACGAATGCTCAGAGAGCAGAGAGGCAGACGCCACACATACGGGAATTATTAGAAAGAGACTGTCAATAGTTACAAATGCTTAGCGAAAGGAGAAATACTGATTTTTACATTAGACTGCTGCAAGAGAATCTACATAGAAGTGAGTGTTCCAGGAAAGAGACTTTATATAAGAGACTGATGAAGCAGAAATGAAACATACAAGTGACTGCTGCACTAGCACCAAAATGTATAAAAGTGACTGCTGTGAAAGAGATATCCATATATATGAGAGAGACTGCTGCGAGAGAGCGCGGCTGTGCAAAAGTGACTGTATGAGACTATACAGATGTGACGGCTGTATTAGAGAGACTGCACATGAGACTACAGTCATGGGCAAAAGTTTTGAGAATGACACAAATATTAATTTTAAAAGTCTACTGCTTCACTTTTTCTAATGGCAATTTGCATATACTCCAGAATGTTATAAAGAGTGATCAGCTTAACAGCAATTACTTGCAAAGTCAATATTTGGCTAGAAAATGAACTTCATCCCCCAAAACACATTTCAACATCATTGCAGCCCTGCCTTAAAAGGACCAGTAACCTCTTTTCAGTGATTGCTCCATTAACACAGGTGTGGGTGTTGATGAGGACATGGCTGGAGATCAATCTGTCATGATTAAGTAAGAATGACACCACTGGACACTTTAAAAGGAGGCTGGTGCTTGGCATCATTGTTTCTCTTCTGTTAACCATGGTTATCTCTAAAGAAACACGTGCAGTCATCATTGCAATGCACAAAAATGGCCTAACAGGGAAGAGTATCGCAGCTAGAAAGATTGCACCTCAGTCAACAATCTATCGCATCATCAAGAACTTCAAGGAGAGAGGTTCCATTGTTGTCAAAAAGGCTCCAGGGCGCCCAAAAAGACCAGCAAGCGCCAGGACCGTCTCTTAAAAAGTGTTTCAGCTGCGGGATCGGGCTACCAGCAGTGCAGAGCTTGCTCAGGAATGGCAGCAGGCAGGTGTGAGTGCATCTGCACGCACTGTGAGGCGAAGACTCTTGGAGCAAGGCCTGGTCTCAAGGAGGGCAGCAAAGAAGCCACTTCTCTCCAGAAAAAACATCATGGACAGATTGATATTCTGCAAAAGGTACAGGCAGTGGACTGCTGAGGACTGGGGTAAAGTTATTTTCTCTGATGAATCCCCTTTTCGATTGTTTGGGACATCAGGAAAATGCCTCATTCGGAGAAGACAAGGTGAGCGCTACCACCAGTCTTGTCTCATGCCAACTGTTAAGCATCCTGAAACCATTCATGTGTGGGGTTGCTTCTCAGCTAAGGGAATCGGCTCTCTCACAGTCTTGCCTAAAAACACAGCCATGAATAAAGAATGGTACCAGAATGTCCTCCAAGAGCAACTTCTCCCAACCCTCCAAGAGCTGAAAATCAACAATGCCTTTTCCAGCATGATGGAGCATCTTGCCATAAAGCAAAGGTGATAACTAAATGGCTCAGGGAACAAAACATAGAGATTTTGGGTCCATGGCCTGGAAACTCCCCAGATCTTAATCCCATTGAGAACTTGTGGTCAATCATCAAGAGACGGGTGGACAAACAAAAACCTAAAAATTCTGACAAAATGAAAGCATTGATTGTGCAAGAATGGACTGCTATCAGTCAGGATTTGGTCCAGAAGTTGATTGAGAGCATGCCAGGGAGAATTGCAGAGGTCCTGAAGAAGAAGGGTCAACACTGCAAATATTGACTTGCTGCATTAACTCATTCTAACTGTCAATATAAGCTTTTGTTACTCATATGTTTGCAATTATATTTCTGTCTGTGATAAAAGCATCTGTCAAACACACATAAAAATCAGAGGGCAGCAGATCATGTGAAAATATAATATTTGTGTCATTCTCAAAACTTTTGGCCATGACTGTATATACAGTGGCTTCCGAAAATATTCACCCCCTTGACTTTTTGCCCAGTTTGTTACATTACAACCTGTGTGTAAATATTTTTGTAATCTGATGTGTGTGATGTATCAGCACTAAATAGTGTAAGCTGGTGAAGGGAGAAAAATATAGGCATAAATTACATTTATGGGATTACATAAGTAAGGCCACAGAGGCTGCAACCCCATTACCAAGAGGCACCATTATCCAAACACCACCATTAATTAATAAGAGGCACCACTAACCAAACCCCACCATTAACTAGAGGCACCACTAACCAAACACCATCATAACAAAAGGCAACACTAACCAAACACCACCATTAACAAGAGGAACCTATAACCAAAGAGCACCATTAACAAGAGGCACCACTAACCAAACACCATCACTAACAAGAGGCACCACTAACAAAACACCACCATTAACAAGAGGCACCACTATCCAAACAACACCATTAACAAGAGGCAGCACTAACCAAACACCACCATTAACAAGAGGCACCACTAACCAAACACCGCCATTAACAAGAGGCCCCACTAACCAAACACCACATTAACAAGAGGCCCCACTAACCAAACATCACATTAATAAGAGGCACCACTAACCAAACACCATCATAATCAAGAGGCACCACTTACCAAACACCACCATTATCAAGAGGCACCACTAACCAAACACTACCATTATCAAGAGGCACCACTAACGAACACCACCATTAACTAGAGGCACCACTAACCAAACACCACAATTAACAAGAGGCAACACTAACCAAACACCACCATTAACAAGAGGCAACACTAACCAAACACCACCATTAACAAGAGGCACCACTAACCAAACACCACCATTAACTAGAGGCACCACTAACCAAACACCACAATTAACAAGAGGCAACACTAACCAAACACCACCATTAACAAGAGGCAACACTAACCAAACACCACCATTAACAAGAGGCACCACTAACCAAACACCACCATTAACTAGAGGCACCACTAACCAAACACCACCATTAACAAGAGGCACCAGAAGCATCAACGATGTGAAACGGCCGTCGTCCGGCTCTATGCCCGCTACCCGCCTGCACCTGCTTGTCCCATGAACTGTGTCCAAATGCCTTGCATTTTCAGAATAATCTTTATTCCACCAAAAAACAGTTAAAAAAATATGGTGGACAGGAACAGGAGCAAGCGATGCATTTCAAACACGGTTGTTATAGAGAAAAAATAGGTATTAGACCTACCGGTAATTATGTTTCCAGGAGTCCATCCTGACAGCACCAGGGAGGACGTCCTTCATCTCCTTGCAGGGACAGGAGAACACACAAGAGGTTAAAAGGCCCTACCCGCCCACCATTCCTCAGTGTTTTTACAAGTACCACACCGTGGCTGATGCAACTTAACACTTTATTTTACATTATCATATTACAGCATATGACATAACATTTCATCAGGGAGGGAACTATCCGTGCTGTCAGGATGGACTCCTGGAAACATGATTACCGGTAGGTCTAATACCTATTTTCCAGGACGTCCCTCCTGACAGCACCAGGGAGAATACCAAAGTACCTCCTCAGGGTGGGATGACTACCTGTAGAACCATCCTACGAAAAGCAGTCTGTTGATTAGACAAAATGTCTAGTTTGTAATGCTTATAAAATGTGTCTAGTCTGGAACATGTTACAGCCCTACAAATCTGGTTTACTGATGCCCCCGCCCTCTCTGCCCAGGAGGTTGATAATGCAGGAGTCCAGTGGGCTTTTAAACCTTCTGGGGGGCTGATGCCCTGAGAGAGATAGGCCAGACTAATTAAAGATGTTATCCATCTCGCGATAGAGGATTTTGAGGCCTTTTTCCCCTTATTTTTCCCCCCAAATAAGACAAATAAGTTGTAGTCCTGCCTCCAACTACGTGTGGCCTGAATATAATTTATGACTGCCTGACGCACGTCCAACTCGTGTAGTGTTCGCTCTTTATCATTTGCGGGATTTTCGCAAAACGAGGGCAGGATAATTTCCTGGTTTAGGTTGCTTGTGGACGCGATTTTAGGTAGGAAAGTAGGGTCTAGTTTCAAGACTATCCGGTCCTCTAGAATTCGGAGATAAGGCTCTCGGATAGATAAGGCCTGTATTTATTTCCCCTATGCGTTTGGACATGGTTATGACTACTAGAAATACTACCTTCATCGTTTGATGAGAAATGGACATTTGCGGCCCCTGAATGAACGGGTCTGAACACAGGGACGGAAGAACAAGACTAAGATTCCATGGGGGCACTGATCTCCTAACTGTGGGACGTAGTCGCTGAGTTGCCCTAACAAATCTTATTACCCAGGGATGAGATGCCAGGGAATAGTCAAGGAAGGAGCTTAAGGCCGAGATCAGGACCTTTAGCGTACTGTGCCTAAGTCCCTTATTGAAACCTGTCTGAAGGAAATCTAAGACTTTTGGGATATCGGGTTTTCCCTCTAGTGGATCGGACCTGCCACACTGTAAACATTGGCTGATTGCCGACGTGACCGGCTTTCTACTGGCTTGCATTGTTGAAAAGACCTGGTCCGACAGACCTCGAGCCCTTAAGATGTCCCGCTCAGGATCCAAGCCGACAACTGGAGTCTCTTCGGGTCCTGATGGTAGACCGGCCTCTGGTGAATGATGTCTTCTCTTTGTGGAAGTAGGAGTGGTTGATTTTCCGCCATGATTCCCAGTAGTGGAAACCAACTTCTTTTTGGCCAGTACGGTACAATCAGTAACACCCTCACCTGGTCTTCCTGTATCTTTCTGAGGATGGCTGGGATGAGAACTATCGGGGGAACGCGTAGGAGAGGGATCGACCCCACTTCTGACTTAGAGCGTCCACCCCTTCTGGGTTGTCCAGTGGGTTCAGTGAGTAGAACTTGCCCGTCTTGGCATTCTTCCTGGTTGCGAAGAGGTCTATGTGGGGTTTTCCCCAGCGAAAACATAGGTCCTGAAATATCTCTGGGTTCAGTTCCCACTCCGTTGGACAAATCTTCCTTCTGCTCAGATAGTCTGCTACCATGTTTTGGGACCATTCGAGATGAACGGCCGTTATGGACAAAACTGTCTTCTCTGCCCAAGAAAATATTTTTCTTGAGAGTTCCTGTAGCTTCTGATGTCTGGTTCCTCCTTGATGGCGGAGAAAGGATACTGCTGTCATGTTGTCCGACAGGATCTTTACATGTTGGTCTTTCAGTCGGGTCCGATTTTGCCTTAGGGCTTCCCATATGGCATAGAGCTCTTTGTAGTTGGATGAGCTGTCCTGCAGGTGTACCTGCCACTCTCCCTGAAGAAACCTTCCTTCCAGGTGCGCCCCCCAACCCCACTTGCTGGCGTCCGTGGTGATTTCTACGCCTGGGGATGTAATCCAGGGGACACCCTTCCTCAGATTCTCCGGCTGCATTCACCATATCAGGGATCTTCTGGTGACCAAGGACAAGGATATTTTCCTGTCGAGGGAACTCTGACGACAATCCCAGATGGCCAAGACTTCTTTTTGTAAGGCCCTTGAATGGAAGTGAGCCCAGCACACACAAGGGATGCATGATGTCATGAGCCCCAGCACTCGCATCGCTGATCTGATGGAAACACGGGTCTTCTGGAGTTCTTCCATGCTGTTTCTTACCACTGTCTGCTCCTCTGGTGGCAAAAAGGAAGTTCTGGTGCTGGAATCCTGAAGTACTCCTAAGAAGATTTTTCTTCTTATCGGCACTAAATCTGATTTTCCTCCGTTTATTATCCACCCTAGGGTTTTTAACCACGTCATCGTCTTCAGTCTGTGCCGCTGTAGCTCTTTGAATTTCCTACTAAAAAAAGTCGTCCAGGTATGGGATGATTATTATTCCCTGACTTCTTAGGAAGGCTATGACTTCCGAGATTAGCTTGGTAAAACCCGAGGAGCCGAGGCCAGGCCAAAGGGAAGACACTGGAATTGAAAATGACAGGTCCGATCGGTGAGCTCTACTGCGAACCTAAAGTGTTTTTGCGATGTTGGATGGACTGGCACCTGATAGTAAGCGCTCTTTAGATCCAGTGTGCACATCAGGGCCTTTTTGTCTATCAGGGGTATCGATGATCTGATTGACTCCATCCAGAATCTTTTGTACGTGACCCAAGTATTTAACGGTTTCAGATTTATAATTGTGCGGGATTCTCCGGATGGTTTTATTATGGAGAATAGGGACGAATAGTGGCCCGCTCCTATTTCTGCTTGGGGTACTGGAATAATGACAGCTGATTTTGCTAAGTCTAGTATGTCTTTCCACATTTGAGATTGCGTTTTTATAGGCAGGGGAGAAATGGATCTCTCTCGGCGGGAGGGGAGGAGAATTCTATTTGGTAACCCTCTGATATGGTCTTAACACCTACTGATTCTGAGTGATTTTGGACCATTGGGCTCTGAATTCTCTGAGCCGACCCCCTATATACGCATAGTCAGGGTCTTCTGGGTCTTGTACGTGATCCAAACAAGGATCCTCTATTTTTTCCCACTGTAGGTCAGGTACTTCCAAAGGGCCCCCTCTGAGGCCTCCCCTGTACTCTGTAGTCCTGCTGTCTCCAGAGACCACCAGGTCTACGAAAGGACTGATCCCTCGAACTTTTTTCCTCTGGGAAACCTCCCTTTTTATCCGACGCCTTCTCTGATATTTCATCTAGGGCCGGTCCGAAGACTTTTAACCCGGAGAAGGGAAGAGCGCAGAGCTTGTTCTTTGAAGCTCCATCTCCTGACCATGTCTTTAACCAAATAGCTCCGCGCGCCGAATTGGTCAGCGAGCTATTTCGAGTCGAGAATCTTATGGATTCTGCCGATGCGTCTGCTAAAAAAGCCGTAGCGGACTTCATGAGTGGCAGGGAAGCTAATATTTCTTCTTTAGGGGTCTTGTTAGTAAGATGTTCCTCTAACTGCCCCACCCATAAAAACATAGATCTTGCCATCAAAGTGGCTGCTACATTTGTTTTGATTATGGCTGTAGACGTCTCCCAAGCTCGTCTTAACAGATTGTCCGCTTTCCTGTCCATCGGATCCTTGAAGCTGGATGAATCCTCAAAGGGGATGAACGTTTTCCTGTCTACTTTAGCCACCGGAACGTCAATTTTGGGGACTTCTTCCCAGATCTTTACATCGTCTGGGTCGAAGGGAAGACGTCTTTTAAAGTCTCGGGGTATCACGAGGCGCTTTTCTGCTTCCTCCCATTCTTCCAGGACCATAGCTCGTACGTGGTCATTCACCGGGAACACACGCTGTTTCTGCGCCCTGAGGCCACCAAACATCTTGTCCTGTCTGGACTGGGGCTTCTGGACCTCCTCTATTTGCATTGTGTCCCTGAACCAGCTCGTCTGTATCATCAGACGAGAAGAGATATCTCTTGCTTCGTTCTGGCTCGTCTGCGTACACCTCACCCTCCTCCTGGTCAGATTCTCGAGAATATGTATCCTCCTCTGAGGTGAGCTCCATCTCCCACCTGGTCCGTTTTGCCGTGGGACCTGGACTGGGTGGTTGTGGATGGGAAAATGTAGCCATGGAAGCCTGGACTTCGTCACGTATCATGGACCTCATTTCTGACAGGAGGGACGGCTGCTCCTCTTTCATGACTTTAGCCGTGCAGGTGTCACAGAGGAGTTTTTTATATTTGTTGGGGAGCTTCGTTGTGCATATAGGACACCTATTTGATTTCCCCGCGGCCTTCCTCGTCTGTTTAGTTGTAGGTAGGGGTGTCGGTTGCAGTCCCTTTTCCTGCACAGTGCAAGAAAGGGATAGTCAGGGCTCAGGTCTGTTGTCGTCAGGGCTTCCAGAAGGTCACTTACCCCCTCCAGCTCAACTTTACCCTGGTCCTCCATGGTGTATGTGCTGCCGTTAGCCCCTTGTGAGATCAGGGAGGTGAATACTGCCTGACTTGGTGTATCGCGCTTGTTTTCTGGAGCGCACACCGGCCCTTTCACTTCCGGGTTATGACATCACCGGAAATGCGTTGCGCGTCCTCTGTGCCCGACTTCCGGTCCTTGCGCTGCAGCCGGCGTCGGAGCCGAGAGCCTCCCCGTGGAAGGAAGCGGCTCTACCCAGGGGCCTCGTCCCACCCCTGGTCTTTAGGGCTGAGGGACCCCCACCCAGGAGGGTTTCAGCGCCGGGGCCGCTTCACAGGAGGGAGGGTTTGGACTCGCCGCACCGATCCTCCTGGACCCGTCCGGTAAGCTAGATCCTCTTGCGTGTCCCTCTGTGCAAGGAAAGAAAAAACACTGAGGAATGGTGGGTGGGGAGGACCTTTTATCCTCTTGTGTGTTCTTCCTGTCCCTGCAAGGAGATGAAGGACGTCCTCCCTGGTGCTGTCAGGAGGGACGTCCTGAAAAACTATGTTTGAAACACGTCGCTTGCTCCTGTTCCTGACCACCCTATTTTTTAAATTGTTTTTGATGGAATAAAGATTATTCTGAAAATTTTACCAGAAGCCGGAACATTTCTTCTTTTTCCTGCAATTGCTATACATCAGTGGTCGGCTCGCGGTTCCATGCACACTGGACTCCTACAAACTTCTACCTACAAACGGTGAGCTAGCATTATCCTTTTTTCTGTATTATACAACCCCATCATTCCAAATATAAATTCTAATCCACCACTGTGCCCCCACTAACTATACATAGCCACTTTCCCCACCTAATAAATATATTAGCACCTGTACTCTTTCCCAGAATTCATTACCATTCACTGCATCCTCAACGCCCCCCACAATGTACTTCCCACTCCCCCGATTCATTATATTTACATGCCCCTTCTGCTTCACTTCATTGTCATGCCTTCTCTCTCCTATCCTCTATTCATTATCAACTGTTAACCCCACATTCAATACATCAATTACTCCACCACCAAATTTCATCATTATTTGCTCTCCCCACTCCCACCTAAATTCAATTACTGTCCCACACCCTCAATTCATCATTTGCAGTCCCCCTCCCCCTTCACTTCATCATTTGCAGTCCCCCTCCCACCTCACTTCATCATTTGCAGTCCCCCATACACACTCACTTCATCATTTGCAGTTCCCCATCCCTCCTCACTTCATCATTTGCAGTCCCCCCATCCCCCTCACTTCATGATTTGCAGTCCCCCATCCTCCCTTACTTCAATCATTTGCAGTCCCTCATACCCCCTCACTTCATCATTTGCAGTCCACTTCATCATTTACAGGCCCCCTCCCCCTTACGTCATCATTTGCAGTCACCCTATCCCCACTTCATAATTTGCAGTCCCCCACCCCCTCTCTTCATCATTTCCAGTCCACTTCATTTACAGGCCCCCTCCCCCCTCACCATCACTTGCAGTCCCCATCCTCTCTTACTTCATCATTTGCAGTCCCCCATACCCCCTCACTTCATAATTTCCAGTCCACTTCATCATTTACAGGCCCCCTCCCCCCTTACTTCATTTGCAGTCACCCTATCCCCACTTCATAATTTGCAGTCCCCCTCCCACCTCACTTCATCATTTGCAGTCCCCCTCCCCCCTTACTTCATCATTTGCAGTCACCCTATCCCCACTTCATAATTTGCAGTTCCCCATCCCCCCGTTCCCCATCCCCCCTCATTTCTTCATTTGCAGTTCCCCATCCCACCTCACTTCATCATTTGCAGTCCCCCATCCTCCTCACTTCATGATTTGCAGTCCCCATCCACCCTTACTTCATTTGCAGTCCACTTCATTTACAAGCCCCATCCCCCTCACTTCATCATTCACCTGTTGTGACCCGCACCACAATTGTGGGTTACCAGAGCAATGGGGTACTCAGAGCCGAGCCCATGGAAGTCTATGGGGTTGTCACAGGTAGCGGTGGCTCGGTCTGTGGCCCTGGCGGTCAGGCGTATGTTGGGGGGTATATTTACAGGGGATAGGTGTATAACAGTTCGTGACGCCACCTGTAGTTCTCTGATCACTAAGACCAGCGCTGCTGTAGATCTCTGAGGGGATGGTGTGGCAGCTAGATGTCGGGTCCCCTACAGGTGGGACTGGTCCCTCAAAGTCTATGGAATTAATGATGTCGGGTGCAGATAAATAAATCAGTCTCACACCATCCAGCGTCTTTCCATACCTTTTACTTGTCAGATGATAAGGCAGGTCCCAGGGAGGCTGGTCGGGTGGAGGATGTGCTTTGAGATAACAGCTGAACAGGTTAGAGGCCTCCTTTACTTTCCAATATGATGAG
Organism: Oophaga sylvatica; assembly: GCA_033576555.1. Lineage (NCBI taxonomy): Eukaryota > Metazoa > Chordata > Amphibia > Anura > Dendrobatidae > Oophaga > Oophaga sylvatica. Next base: position 544,384,610 of record JARQOD010000004.1, on the reverse strand, counting down.
TCCAACTAGCATAAAGCTTAGTTCACTCCGATTACTCCAGCTAACTCCTTAGCTGTACTGCCCGGTCAGTTTTGTGGTCGGAGTCTTCCTTTAATGTGAGAGAGCTGAGTTCCTACTGTTGTCCTGCATCGACTCAAGGTTCCCACTCTCCCTGACCCCAGTTACGTACCGACACTCCAAGGGCTGCTTTCTGTGACCTAAGGTCCAGTAAGACTCTGGTTTTTCTACCACTACGCCTGAAGCTGTAGTGACACTTCGGTCCCCAGTGACCGGTGAACAATGTGCAGGATAGTCCAATCCTTAAGGCACTGCTATAACTTCTTCCACTGCGCCCTTCGCCCTGTTCGCGCTTGTAGCATAAGCACTCCACACTTCCTAAGGTAATGCAAGTTAATCCCTTCTTGCTTCTTCCTTGGAGCTCGCTAACAGATGCTCAGTATTCTTCTAGTTCAGGAGCACGTCGACTGAACTTCACTGTCCTTGGGACAGGCGACTGAAGTTTCTGCTGCTAACCCTTCTTTCCATCCAACAGTCTGTCTGACTTTAGCTCACACCGAGCTCTGACAGGAATGCAATCTGATCTCCTCTCCTCCTGCACAGACTGCACGCTGACTAACTCCTCTGTCCGAAGACAGGAAACAGATCAGACTGACTGACTACGTATGTCACTAGCTTAAATACCCTATGGGTGTGTCCAAGTGTGTGGTGGAGTGAATGGGTATTGAGCATTAAACTGTTACCTCTCCGCACATCCTCCAGGGTACTGTGTGTGCCTTCACACCAGGGCTACACACACCCTATCCCCATTTCATCATTTGAAGTTCCCCATCCTCCGTCACTTCATCATTTGCAGTCACCCTCACTTCATCATTTGCAGTCCCCCCCCCCAGACACACTTCAACATGTGCAGTCCCCCTCCATCATGTGCAGTCATCCTTCCCCTCACCCATTTAATTCATTTTACAAAGAAAAACAAAAAAGTTTTTCATATCTCACAGACGATCCCCAGCAGCCGCAGCTCGGCTTCTGGCTTCCTCGTACATGTCAGGGCATACACCATCACCTGGCCAGAAGTCCAGAGAAGACGGAGGGAGCTGGAGCTGTGCAGCCGTCAAGGTTAGACAAGCTCCGAGAAAGCTCCCAGGCTCTAGTGCCGACGTGCACAGCATTTTAGCGCACGATGGGGCCCAGTGAGCAGAAGCATAAGAGGCGAGGCCCAGGCACACCTCTGTACTGCTACTCACTGGGCCCCATGCAGCAGTAAGGGCAGTAGTGCCCTGATGGTGGCCCTGGTGACGACATATTCAATATGACAATCTATTGTCATCAAATTCTGTGTAGTACCTGTGGGTTCAAAATGCTCACTATACCCCTGGATAAAATCCTTGGGGTGTGTGGCTTCCGAAATGGGGTCACTTGTGGGGGGTTTCCACAGTTTAGTCACATCAGGGGCTCTCCAAACGCAGCATGGCATCCGCTCTCAATTCCAGCAAATTTTGCGTTCAAAAAGTCAAACGGTGCTCCTTCCCTTCCGAGCGCTGACGTGCACCCAAACAGTAGTATTCCCCCACATATGGGGTATCAGCGTAATCAGGAGAAATTGCAAAACACATTTTGTGGTCCATTTTCTCCTGATACCCTCGGGAAAATAAAAAAAGTTTGGGTCTAAAGTAAATATTCTGTGAAAAAGTGAAATGTTCATTTTTTCCTTACACATTGCTTCAGTTCTCATGAAGCACCTGAAGGGTTAATAAACTTCTTGAATGTGGTTTTGAGCACCTTGAGGGTTGCAGTTTTTAGAATGGTGTCACTTTTGGGTATTTTCTGTCATATAGACCCTCAAAGTGACTTCAAATGTGATGTAGTCCCTAAAAAATTGGTTTTGTAAATTTTGTTGGAAAAATGAGAAATCGCTGGTCAACTTTTAACCCTTATAACTTCCTAACGAAAAAAAAATTTTTTCACAAATTGTACTTATGTAAAGTAGACATGTGGGAAATGTTATTTATTAACTACTTTGTGCGATATGACTCTCTGATTTAAGGGCAGAAAAATTAAAACTTTGAAAAATGCAAAAGTTTCTAAATTTTTTTGCCAAATTTCCATTTTTTTCATAAATAAATGCAAGTCATATCGAAGAAATTTTACCAGTATCATAAAGTACAACATGTCACATAAAAACAGTCTCAGAATCAGTAGGATCCGTTGAAGTGTTCCAAAGTTATTACCATATAAAGTGACAGTGGTCAGAATTGTAAAATTTGGCCCTGGCATTTAGGTAAGAATTGGCTCGGTCACTAAGGAGAAACGTGTAAATGTTTGGAGTGGCCTAGTCACAGCCCAGACCTTAATCCAATGAAGAATCTGGGGTCAGACCTGATGATTGCTGTTTACCAGAGGAAACCATCTAACCTGAAGGAGATGGAGCAGTTTTGCCTTGAGGAATGGGCAAAAATCCCGGTGATAAGATGTGGAAAGCTCATAGAGACTCATCCAAAGCGACTTGCAGCTGGAATTGCCACAAAAAGAGGCTCTACAAAGTACTGACTTTAGGGGGGTGAATAGTTATGCACACTGAAGTTTTCAGTTTTGTCCTATTTGTTGTTTGCTTCACAATTAAAAGAAAACCAAATGTTCACAGTTGTAGGTATGATCTCTACATGAACTGATGAAAACTCTAAAAAAACAAAAGTGAACTTCTAGATTGTGAGGTAGCAAAATACGAAAAATTGTGGGGTGAATACTTTTGCAAGCCACTGTACACTACATAGAAGTGACTTATGATTGATATTATAGAAAAGTGACTGTATGAGACTACAGAAATGACTATGACTATTGTATAAGAGAGTGTAAGGGAGTGACTGTAAGAGAATGGATACACAAAAGAGACAGTGTGAGAGACCGCATAGTAGTGACTATTGCCTGAGAGACTGTAGAGTTACTGTATCAGAGACTTCATAGAACTGACTGTTTGAGATGCTATACAGAAGAGACTACTGAATGAGAGAGACTGTATGGTAGTGACTGAAAGAGACCACATAGAAGTGATTACTTTATGATACTATTGAAAAGTGACTAAGAAACAACACTTAGATTGAGAGTCTTCAGTGGTTGATACCTTTTAATGGCTAACTGAAAAGATGGTAACAAATTGCAGCTTTCAAGACTACTCAGGTCTCTTCATCAGGCAAAGACTAATACAAAATCTGAAGAATCACATATTTGTATACAACACAGCACAGAAACAATGCAATAGGTAAGACAAGTGACGTAAAGCAGAACTGTCATTATGGGAGAGGGATGAACAGTTGTGGCAATAAACATTGGACCAGTTCATAGATAAGGAGTGTGAAAGTTTTATTACCCTCTGATTGGGGTCTGGTAATGTTTTGTGATGTTCTCACAGGGTCTTTGAAGCAAATTCCTTAATTGATGTAATAGGCCATAAATCCATGTGATAGGTTCATTCCAGCATTGAGAGTGTCAAAGGTCACCATCAATTTGTATTCCAAACTCTCCTGTGTCTCTGATGTTAGAACTCTCCTGTTTGGTTTTTTCTATTTTGCTGGTCACATGACCTTTTTTGCTATTTAATCCTGCTCCGCCCTTCTGGCTTTGCTGGACTTCATTGTAATTTCTACTCTTAAGCTAGCCAGGTGCTTTGTTACCTTACTCAGTCAGTTTTGCTTGGTCTTCGGACCTCTATGTTCTATGTTGTTTTTTGTCTTTTACTGCTACAACTTCTGTTAGGAGGTGTCCATCTTTTTCCCAGTCCCTAGTCTTGTAGGGATCCCTTCCTCGCATCTATAGGTCTTTGTACAGACTAGCTGAGGACTTTAGCGGGTCTGATCGCAGGATCAAGATCCCCGTTACAACGTAGGGATCTAACTTAGTTCTATCGCAGGGACAGATCTCCCTTCTTTCCTTAGTGCTTGTAGCAGAACATAACAGTAAGTCCAGCCCAAAAATATCTCTAAGGAAAAATTTCCAGTTTCCATCATGGTGTCGGTTCAGGACTTGGCTCAACGCCTGCAGGGACTCTCTCTGGAGGTGACCGAGCTCCAGCAACACGTGAGTAGCTGTTCTGGAGCACATTTTGTGGAGCCAAAGGTATGTTTGCCTGATTTATTTTTTGGTGAACAACAAGATTTTTTTTCTTTTAAAAATGCTTGCTTGTTGTATTTTCGTTTGAGACCCAGATCCTCTGGTGATGAATCACAGCGCATAGGGTTCATAATGTCACTTTTGCGCAAAGAACCTCAGGAGTGGGCCTTTTCTCTACAACCTGGGGATCCATGCTTTAGATCAGTGGATAGTTTTTTTTCTGCTTTGGGGGTTATTGTATGATGATCCTGATCGTGTCTCTTCAGCTGAGACAGAATTGAGACGTTTGAGGCAGGGATCAGGTAATGTGGAAAAATATTGTACTCACTTCCGTCTGTGGTCTACTCAGGTGGGGTGGAACGATTCAGCTTTGAAAAGTTTGTTTCTTGCAGGGCTAGGTGAAAGGGTTAAAGATTTGCTGATTGCTTGTCCCACACCTGGTAACTTGCAGGAGGCTATACAATTAGCTATACGGGTGGATAGGAGACTGCGTGCAAGGGTTAATGAGAGCAAATCCTCTGCCATGTCAGCTCCAAGTTTTGAGAGGGTCTGTACTGACATGGAGAGCCGATGGAGATTGGAGTGATGGCACCCCGCTCTCAGGAAAAAGACCGCAGGTTTTCTGAAGGTTTGTGCTTTTATTGCGGCAAATCTGACCATTTCATTAAGAACTGTGTGCTTCGTATGAACAAAGAAAAAAAAAAGGTCAGTTCCGCCCGTATAGCCTGTTTAAACACTAAGGGTGTCTTTCTTTCTGCCACTACTGCTGCTCAGGAAGAATTAATGGATTTTTGGGTATTTGTCGATTGTGGTTCTACTCTGAATGTGATTGATGGTGGATTCTTGAAAAAACTTAAATTAAAACCCAAACTTTTGTCATCCCCTATTGCTGTGGTTTCTGTTGATGGCTCTCCCTTGAAGAATGTTACTCACAAGGTCTGTGAATTTCCCCTCACTATTAATGGTGTTCACCAAGAGAATTTGGATTTGGTAGTATTGAATAATTTGCCTTCTCCGGTGGTTTTGGGGTTACCCTGGTTAAAATTGCACAATCCTGTACTGGATTGGTCTACCAATGAAATTAAGTCCTGGAGCCCTAAGTGTTATGACAAGTGTTGTAATGGGCGTATTGCTGCCGTGGATAAAGGGGAATTACCTGTACCTATTCAGGATTTTTGGAACGTTTTTTTCTGAGAAGGAATCGCAGATTTTGCCTCCCCATAGAGACTATGATTGTACTACTGAATTTGTCCCTGGAGTGACTCTTCCTAAAAGTAGTTTATTTAATCTTACAATTCCTGAGAGAAAGGCTTTGGAGGAATACATACAGACAAGCTTGGCCGCCAGTCACATTAGGCCTTCCAAGTCTCCTGTGGCTGTTGGATTTTTTTTTGTTAAAAAAAAGGACGGCGGTTTACGTCCTCGTCTGGACTTTTGTGAGATTAATAAAATTACTGTACGCAATCCTTACCCACTGCCATTGATTCCTGATTTGTTTAACCAGTTAGCAGGGGCCAAGTGGTTCTCTAAAATTGATCTTCGGGGGGCATACAATTTGTTGCGCATGAAGGAGGGTGACGAATGGAAGACTGCTTTTAACACTCCTGTGGGGCATTTTGAGAATCTGGTTATGCCTTTTGGCCTTACCAATGCTAATGCATTTTTTCAGAATCTTATTAATGACATCCTTAGACCTTTGATCGGCAAAAGTGTGGTTGTGTATTTGGATGACATTTTGATTTATTCGCCGGATCTGGAGTCTCATTGGCGGAGCGTACGTGAGGTATTAGGCTAAGTTCACACGTTGCGGAATTGCCGCGGAAATTTCCGCGGCAATCCCGCACTTCTCCCGAGGGAAATACGCACTTTTTTTGTATGCGTATTCCCGCCAGAATAATAGCGTTTTGCAAGCGTAATTAGCTTGCAGAATGCTAGCGTTTTCCTAGCGATCTGTAGCATCGCTTGGAAAACAGATTGACAGGTTGGTCACACGAGTCAAACATAGTGTTTGACACGTGTGACCAACTTTTTACTATTGATGCCGCCTATGTCGCATCAATAGTAAAAAGATCTAATGTAAAAATAATAAAAAAAATAATAAATAATGATATTCTCACCTTCCGGCGGCCCCCGCAGCCTTCCCGCCTTCAGCGACGCTCCCGGCAACTCCCGGTCCCAAGGATGCATTGCGACAAATCACCCCGATGACGTAGCATCACGCGAGACCGCTACGCCATCTGGGTGATTCTCGCAAAGGACTCTTGGAACCGGGAGTTGCCGGGAGTGTCGCTGAAGGCGGGAAGGCTGCGGGGGCCGCCGGAAGGTGAGAATATCATTATTTATTATTTTAATTATTGTTTTACCAGGGATATGGTACCCAGGGTCTGGAGGAGAGTCTCCTCTCCTCCAGACCCTGGGTACCACCGCACATGAACCGCTTACATTCCGCAAAATTAATGAACATGTTGCTATTTTTTCCCCGAAGCATTTTTTTCACGGAAAAAAACGCAACATGTGGCCAAAACATGCGGAATCAATTAACATGTATAGGATGCTTAATGCTTGCGCTTTTTTGCGTTTTTACCGCGGAAAATCGCGGAAAAAACGCGAAAAAAACGCAAATATTCCTGAACGTGTGCACTTAGCCTTACTGTTATTAATTGACAATTCGCTTTTTGCTAAGCCTGAGAAATGTGAGTTCGCTGTACAGAGACTTAGTTTTTTGGGCTACATTGTCTCCAGTGAAGGTTTTGAGATGGATCCGGTGAAAGTTCAAGCTGTGCAGGATTGGCCTAGACCTATTGGTGTGAAATCAATACAGAGGTTTTTGGGTTTCGCCAATTATTACAGAAAATTCACAAAAAATTTTCTATTATTGTCAAACCACTGACCGATCTCACCAGGAAAGGTGCTGATGCGGCTCAGTGGACTACTGAGGCCATTGAAGCTTTTGTGTTTTTAAAGGAGAGGTTCAGCTCTGCTCCCATCCTTATGCAGCCTGATCTGACTAAACCGTTTTTGGTTGAGGTTGATGCTTCTTCTGTGGGGGTCGGCGCGGTGTTGTCTCAGGAGAACACGGATGGAGTACATCCCTGTGCCTTTTTACAAAAAAATTTTCTGAGACTGAACTGAATTACGATATTGGTAATCGGGAATTGTTGGCAATTAAACTCGCATTTGAACACTGGCGTCATCTCTTGGAAGGTGCTGAATTTCCCGTTCAGGTTTTCACGGATCATAAAAATCTGATCTATCTTGATGCTGCCAAATGCTTGAATGCCCGTCAGGCTAGGTGGGCACTGTTTTTCTCTCGGTTTAACTTTTCCGTTACTTACATCCCAGGTACTAAGAATGTGAAAGCCGATGCTTTGTCTCGCAGCTTTTCTCCCATGGTTGGTGCTGAGGAGGAGGAGAACATTTTACAAGAGGGGGTTGTTATTGCTGTTTTGGACTCTGTGTTGGAAGATGAGATTCTTAAAGCACAGGAGAATGCCCCATCTAACACTCCCCATGGGAGGTTGTTTGTGCCTGGGACCTTTAGGAGAGATTTGTTTGTTGAGTGTCATGAGTCTCGGTTGGCAGGTCATACTGGAGACTCTGAGACCAAGAGACTTGTGGGTCGCAGTTTTTGGTGGCCAGGATGGCAGAAGGAAGTCATTAAGTGGGTGCGTCAGTGCACTGTGTGTGCTAGATCTAAGTCTTCTCATACTCCTGCTGCGGGGTTGCTTTGCCCTCTGGAGGTTCCTAGTGCTCCTTGGACACGTTTGGCTATGGACTTTATTACTGACCTTCCCCCCCTCTAAGGGTTTCACTGTCATCTGGGTGGTTGTGGACCGTTTTAGCAAGATGTGTCACTTGGTTCCTTTCATCAAACTGCCCTGCGCTAAGACTCTCGCTAAGGCCTTTGTCAAGGAAATTGTCAGACTACATGGCGTTCCTACTGACATTGTTTCTGATAGGGGACCTCAGTTTGTGGCTCCTTTTTGGCGCGCTTTTTGTGACAGGTTGGGAGTTCATTTGTCGTTTTCGTCCGGATATCATCCTGAGTCTAATGGCCAGACAGAAAGGAAAAATCAGGTTGTTGAGCAGTTCTTGCGTTGTTTTGTGGCAGACAATCAAGAGACGTGGTTGGAGTTTCTGCCACTTGCTGAATTTGCTCTTAACAACCATACATCCTCTTCTGCTGGTTGTTCGCCTTTTTTTTGTTGTACTGGGAGACATCCGTCGTTTGGGTCATTCTCCAAATTGGTATCGGCCGTGCCTGAAAGGAGAATTTTTCCGGTGATTTGGAGAGACTTTGGACGGAGGTGCTTGGTAATCTTCAGGAGACTAACAGAAAATTTAAAGGGTACTTTGATAGGAAACGGCAAGAGGTTTTGTTTGCTATTGGTGACATGGTTTGGTTATCCTCTAAGAATCTGAGGTTGAGGATTCCTTCTAAAAAATTGGGTCCCAAGTTTGTAGGGCCCTTTAAGGTGCTTCAGGTTGTTAACCAATCGGCTGTTAGGTTGGAGGTTCCTACCTCCTGGAAGATTAATCCGGATGTTTCATGTTTCTCTGTTGAAAAGAGCTGATGTGTCGGATGGAAACGCCTCTACCACTGTTACCCCCGGTGGTGGAGGACGGGGAATATGAGATTTCCCGCATCCTAAATTCTAGACGGTATAGAGGGAGTTTGCAGTATCTCGTTGCTTGGAAGGGTTTCGGACCCGAGGATAACTCATGGGTGAGGGCGGATGATGTTTCTACTCCAGACTTATCAGAGCTTTTCACAAGAAGTTTCCGGATAAGCCTGGGCCTAGGGGATCCGGAGGATCCTCTTAGAGGGGGGGTACTGTTAGAACTCTCCTGTTTGGTTTTTTCTATCTTGCTGGTCACATGACCTTTTTTGCCTATTTAATCCTGCTCCGCCCTTCTGGCTTTGCTGGACTTCATTGAAATTTCTACTCTTAAGCTAGCCAGGTGCTTTGTTACCTTACTCAGTCAGTTTTGCTTGGTCTTCGGACCTCTATGTTCTATGTTGTTTTTTGTCTTTTACTGCTACAACTTCTGTTAGGAGGTGTCCATCTTTTTCCCAGTCCCTAGTTCTTGTAAGGATCCCTTCCTCGCATCTATAGGTCTTCGTTCAGACTAGCTGAGGACTTTAGCAGGTCTGATCGCAGGATCAGGTTCCCCGTTACATCGTAGGGATCAAGCTTAGTTCTATCATAGGGACAGTTCTCCCTTCTTTCCTTAGTGCTTGTAGCAGAACATAACATCTGAGATGTGAAATCACCTTTCAGTACAAGTAATTTCATGTCCAACATGCTATGACCGGGGATACAAAAGTGTTTGCCCTCAGGTACTGGCTAACACAGTACTAAGATATACATCTTTACTGTAATAATAATAATAATCTTTATTTTTATATAGCGCTAACATATTCTGCAGCGCTTTACAGTTTGCACACATTATCATCGCTGTCCCCGATGGGGCTCACAATCTAGATTCCCTATTCTGTATGTTTTTGGAATGTGGGAGGAAAACCCAACCACCAAACACGGGGAGAACATACAAACTCCTTGCAGATGTTGTCCTTGTGGGATTTGAACCTAGGACTCCAGCGCTGCAAGGCTGTAGTGCTATCCACTGAGCCACCGTGCTGGGGGCTCAGTGGATAGCACCGGGAGAGTATACAGGAGTGATTACTGTATGGGGGAGAGTATACAGGAGTGATTACTGTATGGAGGAGTATACAGGAGTGATTGCTGTATGGGGGAGTATACAGGAGTGATTACTGTATGGGGAGTATACAGGAGTGATTACAGTATGGGGGAGAATACATGAGCGATTACTGTATGGGGGAGTATACAGGACAGATTACTGTATGGGGGAGTATACAGGACAGATTACTGTATGGGGGAGTATACAGGAGTGATTACTGTATGGGGGAGTATACAGGAGTGATTACTGTATGGGGAGTATACAGGAGTGATTACTGTATGGGGGAGTATACAGGAGTGATTACTGTATGGGGGGAGTATACAGGAGTGATTACTGTATGGGGGAGTATACAGGAGTGATTACTGTATGGGGGAGTATACAGGAGTGATTACTGTATGGGGAGTATACAGGAGTGATTACTGTATGGGGGAGTATACAGGAGTGATTACTGTATGGGGGAGTATACAGGAGTGATTACTGTATGGGGGAGTATACAGGAGTGATTACTGTATGGGGGAGTATACAGGAGTGATTACTGTATGGGGGGAGTATACAGGAGTGATTACTGTATGGGGGAGTATACAGGAGTGATTACTGTATGGGGGGAGTATACAGGAGTGATTACTGTATGGGGGAGTATACAGGAGTGATTACTGTATGGGGGAGTATACAGGAGTGATTACTGTATGGGGGAGTATACAGGAGTGATTACTGTATGGGGAGTATACAGGAGTGATTACTGTATGGGGGAGTATACAGGAGTGATTACTGTATGGGGAGTATACAGGAGTGATTACTGTATGGGGGAGTATACAGGAGTGATTACTGTATGGGGGAGTATACAGGAGTGATTACTGTATGAGGAGTATACAGGAGTGATTACTGTATGGGGGAGTATACAGGAGCGATTACTGTATGGGGAGTATACAGGAGTGATTACTGTAGAGGAGTATACAGGAGTGATTACTGTATGGGGGGAGTATACAGGAGTGATTACTGTATGAGGAGTATACAGGAGTGAATGTACTGTATGGGGGAGATATACAGGAGTGATTACTGTATGGGGAGTATACAGGAGTGATTACTGTATGGGGGAGTATACAGGAGTGATTACTGTATGGGGGAGTATACAGGAGTGATTACTGTATGGGGAGTATACAGGAGTGATTACTGTATGGGGGAGTATACAGGAGTGATTACTGTATGGGGAGTATACAGGAGTGATTACTGTATGGGGGAGTATACAGGAGTGATTACTGTATGGGGAGTATACAGGAGGATTACTGTATGGGAGTATACAGGAGCGATTAACTGTATGGGGGAGTATACAGGAGCGATTACGTATGGGGAGTATACAGAGGATTACTGTATGGGAGTATACAGGAGTGATTACTGTATGGGGGAGTATACAGGAGTGATTACTGTATGGGGGAGTATACAGGAGTGATTACTGTATGGGGGAGTATACGGAGAGTATACAGGGATGGGGGAGTATACAGGAGTGATTACTGTATGGGGGAGTATACAGGAGTGATTACTGTATGGGGAGGATACAGGAGTGATGTACTGTATGGGAGTATACAGGAGTGATTACTGTATGGGAGTATACAGGAGTGATTACTGTATGGGGAGTATACAGGAGTGATTACTGTATGAGGAGTATACAGGAGTGATTACTGTATGGGGAGTATACAGAGTGATTACTGTATGGAGGGAGTATACAGGAGGATTACTGTATGGGGAGTATACAGGAGTGATTACTGTATGGGAGTATACAGGAGTGATTACTGTATGGGGAGTATACAGGAGTGATTACTGTATGGGGAGTATACAGGAGTGATTACTGTATGGGGAGTATACAGGAGTGATTACTGTATGGGGAGTATACAGGAGTGATTACTGTATGAGGAGTATACAGGAGTGATTACTGTATGGGGAGTATACAGGAGTGATTACTGTATGAGGAGTATACAGGAGTGATTACTGTATGGGGAGTATACAGGAGTGATTACTGTATGGGAGTATACAGGAGTGATTACTGTATGAGTATACAGAGTGATTACTGTATGGGGAGTATACAGGAGTGATTACTGTATGGGGTATACAAGTGATTACTGTATGGGAGTATACAGAGTGATTACTGTATGGGAGTATACAGGAGTGATTACTGTATGGGAGTATACAGGGAGTGATTACTGTATGGGGTATACAGGAGTGATTACTGTATGGGGAGTATACAGGAGTGATTACTGTATGGGGAGTATACAGGAGTGATTACTGTATGGGAGTATACAGGAGTGATTACTGTATGGGGAGTATACAGGAGTGATTACTGTATGGGGAGTATACAGGAGTGATTACTGTATGGGGGAGTATACAGGAGTGATTACTGTATGGGGGAGTATACAGGAGTGATTACTGTATGGGGGAGTATACAGGAGTGATTACTGTATGGGGGAGTATACAGGAGTGATTACTGTATGGGGGAGTATACAGGAGTGATTACTGTATGGGGGAGTATACAGGAGTGATTACTGTATGGGGGGAGTATACAGGAGTGATTACTGTATGGGGGAGTATACAGGAGTGATTACTGTATGGGGGAGTATACAGGAGTGATTACTGTATGGGGGAGTATACAGGAGTGATTACTGTATGGGGGAGTATACAGGAGTGATTACTGTATGGGGGAGTATACAGGAGTGATTACTGTATGGGGAGTATACAGGAGTGATTACTGTATGGGGGAGTATACAGGAGTGATTACTTTATGAGTATACAGGAGTGATTACTGTATGGGGGGAGTATACAGGAGTGATTACTGTATGGGGAGTATACAGGAGTGATTACTGTATGAGGAGTATACAGGAGTGATTACTGTATGGGGGAGTATACAGGAGTGATTACTGTATGGGGGAGTATACAGGAGTGATTACTGTATGGGAGTATACAGGAGTGATTACTGTATGGGGGGAGTATACAGGAGTGATTACTGTATGGGGGAGTATACAGGAGTGATTACTGTATGGGGGAGTATACAGGAGTGATTACTGTATGAGGAGTATACAGGAGTGATTACTGTATGGGGGAGTATACAGGAGTGATTACTGTATGAGGAGTATACAGGAGTGATTACTGTATGGGGAGTATACAGGAGTGATTACTGTATGGGGAGTATACAGGAGTGATTACTGTATGGGAGTATACAGGAGTGATTACTGTATGGGGAGTATACAGGAGTGATTACTGTATGGGGAGTATACAGGAGTGATTACTGTATGGGGGAGTATACAGGAGTGATTACTTTATGAGTATACAGGAGTGATTACTGTATGGGGGGAGTATACAGGAGTGATTACTGTATGGGAGTATACAGGAGTGATTACTGTATGGGGGAGTATACAGGAGTGATTACTTATGAGTATACAGGAGTGATTACTGTAGGGGAGTATACAGGAGTGATTACTGTATGAGGAGTATACAGGAGTGATTACTGTATGAGGAGTATACAGGAGTGATTACTGTATGGGGGAGTATACAGGAGTGATTACTGTATGAGGAGTATACAGGAGTGATGGGGAGATTATATAATAGTGACTGTGACAGTACAGAAGAGACTGTATGAGAGTGACTGAGCACCAGTTTCTTCTGAATGAGAGACTGTATATAACAGGGATTGCTACATGAGAGACGGATTTTAGATATTTTTTCCTATCGGCCGCCAGAAAGATAAAATCTGGACTCTGATTTGCTCTGGGGAAGAACAGAGAGGCAGTAACTCTGAACACGAGAGTGTGCGGCTGGGAATACATTGTGACGAGACGGTCGGAAAAAATACCAAAGCGGGCTTTGATTGACAGGACACAGAGCATGATAGAAGATCCATCATCCATCTCCTTCCCTATCGAGCCCCCCAGTAACAGCACCGAGGGTCTGCAGCGAGGATCACAAAGATCCATCATACAGCAGATCTGCAGCATTAATCTGCCTTCTCCAGCGGTGCTCTGGTGCCCTCTAGCTGCAAACTGAGAGAATACAGTCTGTTCCTTCACAGTGTGATCCCAGGGCGGCGATCCATCCATGCATCCAGCTTTTAAGATTAGTCAGCGGGGCTCGGGAGGTGACTATCGCAGTGTGCGGTGCATTCTCAGGTCCTGCGGCTATTTATAGGCTGCGGTCGCCCGCTCTGATTGCCGGTGGCAGCACATATCAGTAATTATCGGCCGCCGGAGCCCTGTCCATTAAATAAATACATTTATATAGCACCGACGGGGCATAAACAATGTAAACCAGGAACCGAGAGATGCTGAAAGCACATGAAGGCGGTGGCGGAGGGGCGCGTGGGCTGCAGAAAATGGAAAACACTGCTGCAATAACTAAATATTCTGGGTATGGGATCACCCGAAGGGAAGGGTTAAATCCCATTTCCAATCAGTAAATCAATACTGAGTAATCCCAGGTCGGCATAGTGGGATCCTGCCCTTCATGTCCCCAAAATGGATGTTACATTCAGAATATGCGGCATCGAGTCAGCAAGTCGCCCTGACTTCTTAGAAACGCAAGGTCCCATCTTTGAGGCTCCTCTACTTACTTAAAGGGTTAAAGGGGTACTCTGAAGTTTGGAAGTCATCCCCTATCACTGGGGGTCTGACCACCTAGGACCCTCACACATCGTGGTTCTAGAACGGAGCAGGGGTCGCGCACACACACATTGCCGCCCCTTTCACTCTTATGGAACCCAGCAGTCGGACCCCCGCGATTGGGACTCTTACCACCCCATCCCATGGACAACCCCTTTAATGAAAAGTCTCGACTACAATAATATGAGAATAGGAAGTTAGAAGGGTCCTGAAAAAGTTCACATTTTGCGCGCCGATCTCCATAAAGTGCGCCAACTTCATTGGGGCGGGGGCCGTTATCAGCAACGCCCTGTGAGATTCCTTCGTAATTTGCACCAATCTGGTGGGGTAAATTATGCCGAATTTGTCGGCCACGTTCAGCCATGCTCCCTACACTTTTCAAAAAAAAAAATTTGCCCAGGAAGGGGCATGAAAACGGCAAAAATGGCAAGGTGGTTCATGTTGAAATTCATGTGGTTTCCCCTAAATTCTGCCCTCGACCATCAGAAATTGGAGGCTCCTTTGCACCACGGTGTTCCCTCTACATCCCAGGCGGCTCTATAGTGTGAGGATCCCATCAAACAACACCTCAAATCTCAGCTTCCTGGACTCCCATCATGAATTAGGGGGTCGTCTCCTGTCACACCAGAGCTGTAATGCAGCGCCCATAACCTCCCTCATCTGCTTTATTGTATAAAACATATTCAAAAAGTGGAGAAAGACAGAAGATTCATGGCTAAAACAGAGAAAGCCCTCGTACGGCCGGGGCCCAGCGGGTCCCACGGCCCCCAGGAACGGACAGGGTGCCGTACAGATATGGCAGGTGGCGAGGGAGCACAGTCCTGGACGCTGTCCTCATCCATCATGCTGGGAAAGCTCGGTGGTGTCCTATATGGAGGCAGCGACAGATCTCACTGCTGAGTAATGGAGCATCAGCGAGCAGCCGCCGCCGGCAGGTCCTGTGTGAGGAGACGCAGGGTCCCGGAGCAGGCACGCACGTCCTACATGTCATCCAGAGGTCACGCTAAGGTGATGCCGACAGTCTTTAGGGCGTCCACAGCCCACTGTGGGTACTTGTCCTTCGTGCCGTACATGGTTCTCATGAAATCCTGCACGAACTGTGGGAAACAGCCGTCCACAATGCTGCCCCGCACCGAGCGCATCAGGTCCAGCTGGAGGACGGAAGGAGAAGATGGGTTATGTCCGTCCTATCGCGTCACATAGCTCCTCCCTCCTGACTATCACCCTGTGCAGGGAGAAGACTCCACATCACATGGCTCCTCCCTCCTGACTGTATCACCCTGTGCAGGGAGAAGACTCCACATCACATAGCTCCTCCCTCCTGACTATCACCCTGTGCAGGGAGAAGACTCCACATCACATAGCTCCTCCCTCCTGACTGTATCACCCTGTGCAGGGAGAAGACTCCACATCATTTAGCTCCTCCCTCCTATCACCCTGTGCAGGGAGAAGACTCCACATCACGTAGCTCCTCCCTCCTGACTGTACCACCCTGTGCAGGGAGAAGACTCCACATCACATAGCTCCTCCCTCCTGACTGTATCACCCTGTGCAGGGAGAAGACTCCACATCACATAGCTCCTCCCTCCTGTCACCTTGTCGTGGGAGGGGCAAAAAAACATCACTCAGCTCCTCTCTCCTGAATGTGTCATCCTGTGGTGGGAGAAGCAGACTCCATGTCACATAGCTCCTCCCTCCTGTCACCTTGTGTGGGAGGAGCAGACTCCATGTCACATAGCTCCTCCCTCCTGACTGTCACCCTGTGGTGAGAGGGGCAAAAAACACGTCAGATAGCTCCTCCCTCCTGTCACCCTGTGGTGGGAGGAGCAGACTCCATGTCACATAGCCCCTCCCTCCTGTCACCCTGTGGTGGGAGGGGTAGACTCCATGTCACATAGCCCCTCCCTCCTGTCACTCTGTGGTTGGAGGAGCAGACTTCAAGTCAGATAGTTCCTCCCTCCTGACTGCCACCCTGTGGTTGGAGGAGCAGACTCGGCACACTGCATACGTGTCCCCTGTGTGTGCAGTTCCGGTCTGGTACATACCTGATACGCTATGTTATGGATGGTGATGTGATGCATCGCGGCGGTGTCACTTTTATACAGCGCATGGATATAAGCGCGGGAATATCTAGGGGAGAAATCATCAGCCTGAGGACACGGATCTGTGGTCACTGCATATAGCCGGTATCACCCAGCCCTTACCTCTGACACGTGGGGCATTTACAGGCCTCATCTATGGGCTGGAAATCCTTAGCAAACTGTTTGCTCTTTATCTGAAGAGAACCCCAGGGGACCAGCGCTGAGCCGAACCTCTACAAGAAACAAAATAAATATATAAGGAGGTTCTGCAGCAGCTGAGGTGAGTATGAGGAGGTTCTGCAGCAGCTGAGGTGAGTATGAGGAGGTTCTGCAGCAGCTGAGGGGTGTATGAGGAGGTTCTGCAGCAGCGGAGGGGTGTATGAGGAGGTTCTGCAGAAGCTGAGGGGTGTATGAGGAGGTTCTGCAGCAGCCGAGGTGTGTATGAGGAGGTTCTGCAGCAGCTGAGGTGTATATGAGGAGGTTCTGCAGCAGGTGAGGGGTGTATGAGGAGGTTCTGCAGCAGCTGAGGGATGTATGAGGAGGTTCTGCAGCAGCTGAGGTGTGTATAAGGAGGTTCTGCAGCAGCTATGGGGTGTATAAGGAGGTTCTGTAGCAGCTATTGGGTGTATGAGAAGGTTCTGCAGCAGCTGAGGGGTGTATGAGGAGGTTATGCAGCAGCTGAGGGGTGTATGAGGAAGTTCTGCAGAAGCTGAGGGGTGTATGAGGAGGTTCTGCAGAAGCTGAGGGGTGTATGAGGAGGTTCTGCTGAAGCGTGTACGAAGAGGTTCTTCAGCAGCTGAGGGGTGTATGAGGAGGTACTGCAGCAGCTGAGGTGTGCATGATGAGGTTCTGCTGAAGCTGATGCGTGTATGAGGAGGTTCTGCAGCAGCTGAGGGTTCCACTCCATTCACTGATGGGGGCGCAGTGCTCAGTAATTCCCGCTGCTCCTATTACGAGTGAATGGAGCGGATTTGTGCGTCCTGTCACACAGGCTCTTCAGAGCCCCTCTTCTCAGGATTGGGGGTCCCAGCAGTCGGACGTCTAGTGATTGGAAATGGATGAGTGATAACTTCCAAACTTGAGAATAGCCCTTTTATTAAAGATGGCCGCCCCCTGCAGTGTGACCCTGAGATTACACTAGGACTTTACTGACACCCCGAGGACGGGGCCGAATTGTCTTCTAAGGATTAGTGTAATTCCTGGAGCCGCAGGTGATTGGGGATCTCCAGAACGTCACCTCCGCACGGCCCGAGAGGCAGCGATGACACCGGGGACATGACGACCAAGGAGACCAGACAGGGCCAGCCCCACTAGGCCCCAGGAACAGCATTTACGTGGTTTTCCAGAACAAAAACTTTTTGGGATGAAGGAAAAAAAAAACAAAAAAAACAACTCATAACTTTTTTTTACATCCTTTCTAGTTTCCTCAGGGGACTTGTGCTCTATACACAGTAGACGACGGTCTCGTATGAAGGCTCAGGGGCGTACAGGAGGAACAAGATGTCAGTCATGGGTGTGGGATGATCTTCTGCTCTGCAGGTCCACTAGGATCGATCGCACCATAAGGGGTCGGATGGGCCCACAAAATGGCGAGTCTCTGCTTCACGCTTATTAAATGGTGCTTACAAAAATTGACATTTAATGGGTTAATAGCAGTGATCGGAGCAAGACTCTGTTGCTGCTGGTAGAAGCGGAAGCTGACACAATACGGAAGGGTTTAATGGTAAAAAAAAACATTAAGAAAAGGTTTTCCCTTTTCTGACCTGCCTTAAAGGGGTTGTCCAGGCTTCGGGTACAGGTCTGCTGTCTGTGATTGTAGATTTGTGAATCCTCACACTGTGCCCGCTGCACGCTGTCAGTATTCTCCGGCACTGATATCTGCATAGGTGCAGTCACATACCGACTAGACGTGCTCGTCCATCCACAATAGAAGTGTATAGAGCAAGGCTGGACACGTCTAGTGGGAATGTGGCCAGGAGTATGCAAATCGGTGCCTGCCACGGACAGCTCGCACAGTGCACAGAGTCACTGCAGACTTGTACCCCAAGTCTGAATAACCGCTTACATCAAAAAATCAGCGGTGGGTATCAACCGGTTCCTGAAAAGGTTCAGGGGTTTAGGGTCGTCCTCATAAATCAGGCAGAAGATACTTACGGCCGTCCTGGTGGGGAACACGCAGTCAAACATGTCACATCCAAGAGCGACGCAAACTACAAGATCGGTGGCGTATCTGGAGGAGACAGAAAGGTGGATGAAAACGTTATTGCAAACTGTGATGAAGGAACAGCCACCTTCTTGGATATGGCCTGTTCCAGCCGCCATTTTGTCTGTTCCCAGGTGCTATTTTGTCTGAATTCACAGATTCACAGCAGCTAACTGCTGTAATTCCCCATGGCCTTAGGCATATTGAAGACAATAGGGTTTAGTCTCCACTGTGAATAACCAGGCCTTTTAGTATGCTAAGTAGGTCAGGCCAAAAACAAGACTTCAAAGGTGGAGTCTGGAGCCACGTCAGCATGGGGCCTGAAGTTGCCTGGGGGCTTCAATTAGATTATACCTGCCAGCTAGACACAGAAAACACATCCATTGTATTTCCCAGCCACGACAGCTCCATTCTAGGATTATGAATTATGAGCACATCTTTGTAGGTACAGACTCACAAGCAATATCTGAGTGATCCTGCGGACCTCGGGCATCTGACAGTGCAACTCCCGAGTTGGTGACGGCTCGGGGGCCTGAGATATAGAGATTGGCCCTCCACAGAGACCCAGTCGGGCCAGGTTTGAACTCCACACGACAGGCAAAACATACTGCATCCGCTGGTACCTCTCGTGTCCTGATCCGATCGTCCTGGAGAAAGTTAACCCCTTTGTTAGATATTGGGAATAAATTCTGCAGGGAGCTAAGGGTGGAGATTATCAGCCCACCCTCTGACACCTAGCAGGTTTAAGAACTGTGAGCGGACGGCAGACTCTCTCTATTCTCACAGAAGCCAAGACGATGAAGATCTAAGAAGGAACAAGGGACAGATCTGCCAAGGGAGCAGCGGCACACGTTTTGGGGGACTGTCCAGCAACTAAGATTCTCACCTGTGGATCGCAGAGCTCCCTGCCTCCACATGCAACCTACAACCTGGTAATATTGACCTCCAGCTAATACCTCTAAGCCTTGTACCATTATTGTTGTATTTTACTCTGACTGCAAATCCATTGTAATTCCGTTGTATAGCCTACTGTATATTTCTCTAATTATCTAGTGCGCCCTTAAGGCAATTAAACCATAAAATTAATCTTGGGCTGATGCTTTTACTCTGATCACGAATCTTAGAATACCCAGTGGGTAACCGGACACCCTCCCCGGCGGACATTTGCTCTAGGTGCAGTTCCCTTACTGACCTGAGAGACAAAGGGGGCTTCGGAGAGCTGTATCTGTGTAGTACGTCACATTGTTGACGTGGAAGGAAGGGGGTTTTCTTCACAGAAACTTTTTATCTACTAATATGTCGTGGCTCAGAGGCATCGGTACGGATGTGGGGATGAGACTCCCCAGAGTCAGAGGGATCGGTAAGGATCTGGGGAATGAGACGCAACCGAGTCAGAGGGGTCTCTGGGATGAGACACCTCAGAGTCACAGGGATCGGTAGGGATCTGGGGGATGAAACGTCACTGAGTCAGGCGGATTGGTAAGGATCTGGGGAATGAGACGCAACCGAGTCAGAGGGGTCTCTGGGATGAGACACCTCAGAGTCAGAGGGATCGGTAAGGTTCTGGGGATGAGACTCCCCCGAGTTAGAGGGATCATTAGGGATCTGGGCAATGAGACACCTCTGAGTTAGAGGTATTGGTAAGGGTCTGAGAGACAAGACTCCCCAAGTCAGAGGGATCGGTAGGGATCTGGGAGATGAGACTTCACAAAAACACAGAGATAGGTAGGGAAAAGGAAGATGAGACTCCCCGAGTTAGAAGGATCAGTAGGGATCTGGGAGATGAGACTCCCCGAGTTAGAGGGATCAGTAGGGATCTGGGAGATGAGACTCCCCCAAGTTAGAGGGATCAGTAGGGATCTGGGAGATGAGACTCCCCCAAGTTAGAGGGATTAGTAGGGATCTCAGAGAGGAGACTCTGAGATAGAGGGATTGGTAGGGATCTGGGAGATGAGTCTCCCCTGAGTTAGAGGGATCGGTAGGGATTTGGGAGATGAGACTCCCCCAAGTTAGAGGGATTAGTAGGGATCTGGGAGAAGAGACCCCCGAGTTAGAGGGATCAGTAGGGATCTGGGAGATGAGACTCCCCCGAGTTAGAGGGATCAGTAGGGATCTGGGAGATGAGACTTCGCTGATTAGAGGGATCGGTAGGGATCTGGGAGATGAGACACCTCTGAGTTAGCGGTATCGGTAGGGGTCTGAGAGACAAGACTCCCCCGAGTCAGAGGGATCGCTAGGGATCTGGGAGATGAGACTCCCCGAGTTAGAGGGATCAGTAGGGATCTGGGAGATGAGACTCCCCTGAGTTAGAGGGATCGGTAGGGATCTGGGAGAATGAGACGCAACCGAGTCAGAGGGGTCTCTGGGATGAGACACCTCAGAGTCAGAGGGATCGGTAGGGATCTGGGGGATGAAACGTCACTGAGTCAGACGGATTGGTAAGGATCTGGGGAATGAGACGCAACCGAGTCAGAGGGGTCTCTGGGATGAGACACCTCAGAGTCAGAGGGATCGGTAAGGTTCTGGGGATGAGACTCCCCCGAGTTAGAGGGATCGTTAGGGATCTGGGCGATGAGACACCTCTGAGTTAGAGGTATTGGTAAGGGTCTGAGAGACGAGACTCCCCAAGTCAAGAGGGATCGGTAGGGATCTGGGAGATGAGACTTCACAAAAACACAGAGATAGGTAGGGAAAAGGAAGATGAGACTCCCCCGAGTTAGAAGGATCAGTAGGGATCTGGGAGATGAGACTCCCCGAGTTAGAGGGATCAGTAGGGATCTGGGAGAGTAGACTCCCCCAAGTTAGAGGGATCAGTAAGGATCTGGGAGATGAGACTCCCCCAAGTTAAAAGGATTAGTAGGGATCTCGTAGAGGAGACTCTGAGTTAGAGGGATTTGTAGGGATCTGGGAGATGAATCTCCCCTGAGTTAGAGGGATCGGTAGGGATTTGGCAGATGAGACTCCCCCAAGTTAGAGGGATTAGTAGGGATCTGGGAGATGAGACTCTGAGTTAGAGGGATCGCTAGGGATCTGGGAGATGAGACTCCCCCCGAGTTAGAGGGATCAGTAGGGATCTGGAAGATGAGACTCCCCTGAGTTAGAGGGATCGGTAGGGATCTGGGAGATGAGACTCCCACGAGTTAGAGGGATTAGTAAGGATCTGGGAGATGAGATTCCCCCCAGTTAGAGGCATCAGTAGGGATTTGGGGGATGAGACTCTGAGTTAGAGGGATTGGTAGGGATCTGGGAGATGAGACTCCAACGAGTTAGGCTACTTTCACACTTAAGGCTTTTTGAATCAGGCGCGATCCGGCGTGTTTTTAAAAAAACGGATCCGGTACCGGTATCTCTCTCTCTCGGCACTGACAAATGGAAATTTTATATTTCCAGGTTGAAAAGGTCAAGATGGATCAGGCAAAAAACCTGATCAGTTGCATCAGTTTTTTAAAATCAGCGCCGGATCCGTCCTATCAGGCATAGGACGGATTATGCCTGATTCAAAAAACCTGATGTGT
This sequence comes from Oophaga sylvatica, assembly GCA_033576555.1. Taxonomy (NCBI): domain Eukaryota; kingdom Metazoa; phylum Chordata; class Amphibia; order Anura; family Dendrobatidae; genus Oophaga; species Oophaga sylvatica. Next base: position 544,362,364 of record JARQOD010000004.1, on the reverse strand, counting down.
GAAAGTAGCCTTAGAGGGATCAGTAGGGATCTGGGAGATGAGATTCTCCCGAGTTAGAAGGATCAGTAGGGATTTGGGAGATGAGACTCCCTAGAGTCAGAGAAAGACACGAGAAAGGCTCTGAAGATCAGCGATTGCATTAATTCAGAGATCGATGGTGTCTCAATATCAAGGGTGAGGCCGAGAAACACAGATGTGTGGTGTAATCAGCCCAAACAGAAAAGAAAAAAGTTGACAAGTCAAAATAATAAAAGTTTTGATCGATGGCTGCTCGGGTGCACAGACTGTACACGATCACTAAACGAAGGGGCAGAAGTGCTCAGCTGAGCGATATGTCGTCCCCCCATCGGTGGGGGTCTCAGTACCCACAGACTCTCACATGTACCCTTTAAGGTTGTGCAAAATTCCTTTAAGAAAGAGAGAAAGCACAATATTTCCAGAAGGGCCTCACCCGACTCCCATGAGGTAGCGAGGTTTGTCCTTGGGTAAGTAGTCAGTGCTGAGAGTCACCATCCGCCAAAAGTGGTCCTTCTCCTCCCCTCCGCTGAGGCCGCCAATGGCAAATCCAGGAACATCTCGCCTGGTCATTTCTGAAAAGAGATCAGACGACTATTTTTGAAGATAAAAGTAAAGTTACAATTGTGAGAAGAGAAGGAAGGCAGACATTCACTAGTCATGTGGTCTAAGAAACTGGAAAACATACGATTCCGGCAGCCACCACTAGAGGGAGCTCCAGAGCTGACAACTTCCATATAAATCAGTATGTAGTCAGGTCATGAGCTCCCCCTAGTGGTGGCTGCAGACACAATCTAATGTCTGTGCTGGGTATGTGGACCTCAGCATGAGAACAAAGGAGCCCAAAAACTAAAAGGAGATATAAAAAAAAAAAAAAAAAGTATAAGCGTATCGACACTTATTTAGATTAAAACAGGCAAAAAAAAAAAAAGGTTCTCATGTGGAAAATAACTTTAGGCCCTGAGCAAAGTGCGGAAAACGCTAATTAAAATGGTTATGATCCATGAATAAACATGGCCGGTTCCAAATAAATAAGAAAGCAGATGTACATCTAATTAAATTCTCAAAATGAGATTCACTTCAACAGACGATCATTGGAGACACGAATGTGGGGAACTCATAAATTACTGTATAAAAATAGGAACGGACACTAAACATTCAGTAACTACCACAAACAAGACACCATGTATGTGAGATTACACTACTGCTATCCTCCAGAGCTGCACTCACTATTCTGCTGGTGCAGTCACTGTGTACATTACTGATCCTGAGTTACATCCTATATTATACCCCAGAGCTGCACTCACTATTCTGCTGGTGCAGTCACTGTGTACATACAATACATTACTGATCCTGAGTTACATCCTGTATTATACTCCAGAGCTGCACTCACTATTCTGCTGGTGCAGTCACTGTGTACATACATTACATTACTGATCCTGAGTTACATCCTGTATTATATTCCAGAGCTGCACTCACTATTCTGCTGGTGCAGTCACTGTGTACATACATTACATTACTGATCCTGAGTTACATCCTGTATTATACCCCAGAGCTGCACTCACTATTCTGCTGGTGCAGTCACTGTGTACATACATTACTGATCCTGAGTTACATCCTGTATTATACTCCAGAGCTGCACTCACTATTATGCTGGTGGAGTCACTGTGTACATACATTACATTACTGATCCTGAGTTACATCCTGTATTATACTCCAGAGCTGCACTCACTATTCTGCTGGTGCAGTCACTGTTGTACATTACATTACTGATCCTGAGTTACATCCTGTATTATACCCAGAGCTGCACTCACTATTCTGCTGGTGGAGTCACTGTGTACATACATTACTGATCCTGAGTTACATCCTGTATTATACTCCAGAGTGCACTCACTATTCTGCTGGTGGAGTCACTGTGTACATACATTACTGATCCTGAGTTACATCCTGTATTATACTCCAGAGCTGCACTCACTATTCTGCTGGTGGCAGTCACTGTGTACATACATTACTGATCCTGAGTTACATCCTGTATTATACCCAGAGCTGCACTCACTATTCTGCTGGTGCAGTCACTGTGTACATACATTACATTACTGATCCTGAGTTACATCCTGTATTATACCCAGAGCTGCACTCACTATTCTGCTGGTGCAGTCACTGTGTACATACATTACATTACTGATCCTGGAGTTACATCCTGTATTATACTCCAGAGCTGCACTCACTATTCTGCTGGTGCAGTCACTGTGTAATACATTACATTACTGATCCTGAGTTACATCCTGTATTATACTCCAGAGCTGCACTCACTATTCTGCTGGTCAGTCACTGTGTACATACATTACATTACTGATCCTGAGTTACATCCTGTATTATACTCCAGAGCTGCACTCACTATTCTGCTGGTGCAGTCACTGTGTACATACATTACATTACTGATCCTGAGTTACATCCTGTATTATACTCCAGAGCTGCACTCACTATTCTGCTGGTGCAGTCACTGTGTACATACATTTACTGATCCTGAGTTACATCCTGTATTATACTCCAGAGCTGCACTCACTATTCTGCTGGTGCAGTCACTGTGTACATTACATTACTGATCCTGAGTTACATCCTGTATTATACTCCAGAGCTGCACTCACTATTCTGCTGGTGCAGTCACTGTGTACATACATTACATTACTGATCCTGAGTTACATCCTGTATTATACCCCAGAGCTGCACTCACTATTCTGCTGGTGACAGTCACTGTGTACATACATTACATTACTGATCCTGAGTTACATCCTGTATTATTACCAGAGCTGCACTCACTATTCTGCTGGTGCAGTCACTGTGTACATACATTACATTACTGATCCTGAGTTACATCCTGTATTATACCCCAGAGCTGCACTCACTATTCTGCTGGTGCAGTCACTGTGTACATACATTACATTACTGATCCTGAGTTACATCCTGTATTATACCCAGAGTGCACTCACTATTCTGCTGGTGCAGTCACTGTGTACATACATTACTTACTGATCTGAGTTACATCCCATTATTCCGACTGCACTCACTATTCTGCTGTGCAGTCACTGTGTACATACATTACTGATCCTGAGTTACATCCAGTATTATACTCCAGAGCTGCACTCACTATTCTGCTGGTGCAGTCACTGTGTACATTACTGATCCCGAGTTACATCCTGTATTATACTCCAGAGCTGCACTCACTATTCTGCTGGTGCAGTCACTGTGTACATACATTACATTACTGATCCTGAGTTACATCCTGTATTATACCCAGAGCTGAACTCACTATTCTGCTGGTGCAGTCACTGTGTACATACATTACATTACTGATCCTGAGTTACATCCTGTATTATACCCAGAGCTGAACTCACTATTCTGCTAGTGCAGTCACTGTGTACATACATTACTTATCCTGCATTACACCCCAGAGCTGTACACTCTAGGTCGTGGTGTAAACACTACAATTCCCAGAATGTCAGTCATCAGAGAACGGTATTAGTGGAACTTTGAGCCAACAGAGAAAGCTGGGAGATTTCAGCTCTGAAGCATGCAGAATTGAGCATGGGTTATATAACAGGCTGCCCTGTTATGTTTCGGTAGCTGAGGAGTGCAGGTAAAAAAGGCAATACACCAGAGCAGTTGGAATCTATGAGATTGCAGTACCCTGACTAACCACCACAACTAGAGGCAGCCGTGGAGCGTTCCTACGTTGGTCCTAGACGCCTCGTCACAGCCTGAGAAACTAACTACACCTAAAGATAGAAATCGGAAAGCTATCTGCCCCGGAGCAGAACCCCAAAGATAATAGAAAGCCCCCAAACATGTAATGGCGGTTAGACAAGAGGAAATACTGACACAGAAAGAAAATAGTATGAGAAAACGCTGGGGCCCAAACTAACTAAATAGAAAAGGATAGGAAGGGTACTTACTGCAATCCCAGAAAACCCTGAAAAGCACCAACTCTACTAATTTCAAAAACACCTGAGATCACACGACCTCTTCCACCTAAATTAGTTCTCTGGTGTAACAAAATCAAAACAGCAGCCACTGAAAAAACTGGAAAAAGCAAAAGTACAAACATCAGTGGCTGAACAAAACTGAGAGGGCAGAAGCCCCGGAGGGGACCCTGAAGGCCCCCACAGAAGTGCAGGACAAAATGCAAAAATATAGCACAAACACAAAAGAAGAAAATGTCTTATCTGTTAGCAGGAGATGCAGACACGACACAGCAGGCTACAAGGGAAACTGGAATAAAGGATTCAGACCAGAACAATTGATCACCGGCAACCCTGATGGGAAGGTGACTCCCTTATATAAGACCAGTCAGTAACACCTGATTCCCAGTCCTCACAATCTTCACTGGACAGACTAGCACCGCTTGTAACCACCAGAGGGAGCCTCTGCTCAGAACTCATCTCAAACCCATTCACAACAGTACCCCCCCCTTGAGGAGGGGTCACCGAACCCTCATTTGAGCAACCAGGTCGGTCAGGAGGAGTTCTATGATACGCACGGATAAGTCTCCTAGCATGGATGTCCGAAGCAAAAACCCAAGAATTGTCTTCCTGACCATAACCTCTCCATTTAACCAAATACTGGAGTTTCCGTCTAGAAAAACGAGAATCTAATATTTTCTCAACCACATACTCCAGATTGCCCTCAACCAAAACAGGGTCAGGAGGCACAGCAGCAGGAACCACTGGCTCAACAAACCTCTTCAACAAGGACTTGTGGAACACGTTATGGATCTTAAATGTCCCTGGAAGAAGCAAACGAAAAGAAACAGGATTAATAATCTCCATGATCTTATAAGGTCCAATGAACCTAGGCTTAAATTTAGGAGATGCTACTCTCATAGGAATATTCTTTGAGGACAACCAGACCAAGTCCCCCACTTTAAACCGAGGACCATCAGTCCTATGCCGGTTAGCAAACCACTGGGCCCTCTCCTGAGAGAGGGACAACCTCTCCACTACCTGGTCCCAAATCAGTTGCATACGCTTCACAACAGAGTCAACACCTGGACAGACAGAAGCCTCCGTCTGTCCTGAAGAAAATCGAGGGTGAAACCCAGAATTACAGAAAAACGGAGACATCAAAGTAGCAGAGCTAGCCCTATTATTAAGAGCAAACTCAGCCAAAGGCAAAAAAGAGACCCAGTCATCCTGATCAGCAGACACAAAGCATCTTAGATAAGTCTCCAATGTCTGGTTTGTTCTCTCAGTTTGACCATTGGTCTGAGGATGAAATGCCGAGGAGAAAGACAATTGAACACCCAGTTTAGAACAAAAAGTCCTCCAAAATCTGGAAACAAACTGGACTCCTCTGTCAGACACAATGTTCTCAGGAATGCCGTGTAAACGAACCACGTGCTGAAGGAACAACGGCACCAATTCAGAGGAGGAAGGCAACTTAGGTAATGGCACAAGATGTATCATCTTGGAAAACCTATCACAAATTACCCAGATGGTGGTCATTCTCTGAGAAACAGGAAGGTCGGAAATGAAATCCATAGAGATATGGGTCCATGGTCTCTTGGGCACAGGCAATGGCATCAACAAACCACTAGAGCGAGAGCAAGGCTTGGAGCGAGAGCAAGTCCCGCAGGACTGCACAAATTCCCTGACATCACGAGACAAGGTAGGCCACCAAAAGGACCGACTAACCAAGTCTCTGGTACCAAAAATTCCGGGATGCCCAGCCAACGCGGAACAATGAATCTCAGACATCACACTCTTTTTCCACTGGTCCGGGACAAACAATTTTCCAACAGGGCAGCACTCGGGCCTATCCTCCTGACACCCCTCCAGAGCAAGTCTCAAATTGGGCAAGATGGCGGAAAGAACTACACCCTCTTTCAAAATAACAGAAGGATCAGATAACTCAGGAGAGTCCGCAAGGAAACTCCTCGAGAGGGCATCCGCCTTAACATTCTTAGTGCCAGGAAGAAAGGAAACCACAAAATTAAAACGTGTGAAAAACAAGGCCCACCTGGCCTGTCTAGGATTGAGTCGCTTGGCAGATTCCAGATAGACCAGATTCTTATGGTCCGTAAGGACCACCACCTGATGTTTGGCTCCCTCCAGCCAATGTCTCCACTCTTCAAAAGCCCACTTCATGGCCAATAACTCCCGATTACCCACGTCATAATTACGTTCAGTAGGAGAAAATTTTCGAGAGAAAAAGGCACAAGGGTTACTTTTAGAGGTCTCTGGATCTTTTTGGGACAAAACGGCACCTGCCCCAATTTCAGAGGCATCAACCTCCACCTGAAATGGCAGAGAAACATCAGGCTGCCTGTGATGAACGGGCACGCGGTCCGCCACACGGTAGCCCGGGGTATCACGGCTTGTGATCCCTCCGTGCTGCAAATGTGACGAAAACGCGCACACACACGACGGCTGCTGCCGTCCGACCCAGTAAACTGCAGGGATTTATAATTATCCCACTTCCACTTAGGAACTTGCAGCTCTCTGGCGCCCCCCTTACCCTCAGGTCAGTCAGGGAACTGCACCTAGGATAATTGGTCGCCAGACGGGTCACTTGGATGTGTGCTGGCTATTGGGCACGCTGCAGTGAGGGAATTATAATTACTCCTGGCTGCAGCCAGGCAGTACCCTTATAAACCCGCTCCGTCACTGCCAGCGTCACCCAATAGATTAACACTTTACACCCCTTCCTTTTAGCTGCCACCAGCTACGGCTTTTGATGAACAATTTATCAAGAGGGTCCGTAGCAACCCCAAAACAGTAGCGTAGTGCTTCAGGCACGTGCAAATTCGTTTATAGAGCAGGAGAAACAAACTAATAAATTTATAGGTTTATTCCTTAAAAACCAGGCAGTGCTTATATAATATAAAAAGATGTAACAAACTGAGACAATATCGTTATATACAGATGCAGTTATAAAATAAAATGGGATTAAGAATGAAAGATAACTCACATGGTTGTTAGATCATTACAGGCAAGCCAGGCTGGGGGAAGGAGCCACACGTCATAGTTCATTGGTAGATCTCTTACTCAGGACATCCCAGCAGAAAAGTGCCTAAGGAACTTCACTGCAAGACTTATGCATGTCAGCTTCTGACCTCACAAAAAGGGCTGGTCCTTGGCCACCTCCCCTGGCTGCAAGCTATGGTCTGAGCTCTGCAATATCATAAGGTTCATAACTCGTCCTGTGAACCTAGCAGAATAACGGCAGACCTATCAATGATCTCACTCCAAAATGACGGTTCCAATGAGCCCACACTTGGGTGGGCTAGTACATGGGGCACCCGAGAATTCCATTTCTCGGGTTCTGTTGGAGTTACGGGTTTACCAGTACCACGGGAACGATGCCCGTCGGCGCATGGTTCAACACAGTAACTTTCGTGTTTCTAGCGAATGCTCCCACCGTGTTATTAACCAAAAAAGAATGAATTCTCCAAAATGGCTGCTATAGGAAGAAAGCACGTGTGCAGACAATGCAGGACCCCTGCGGTGAAGCGGGAAAACTTCCAGCACTGGCAGCTCACATTACACTGCCTGAGTGCAGGCTGGGGGTTGGTGAGAAGTACGAGAGCTGCAGAGAGAAGGAGGGGGGCTTTGCTTGGTGGGCTTTCAGCAGTACAAAAAAAAAAGATGAGGACAGCAATTCCAGCACAGCACTCATCACACCTCCCCCCCTTAGAGGGCGCTACGGAGGCATGACCTGTCGGTAATCCAACATGCGCACCTCAGCGGGTTCGCCACGTCGTGATAACCCATCAGCATTCCCATGATGACTGCCTTTCTTGTGTTGTACGGCAAAATCATACTGCTGCAGGGCAAGGCTCCAGCGTAGCAACCTACCATTGGTTCCGGACACTGTGTGCAGCCAGCTCAGAGGGTTGTGGTCGGTGACCACCTTGAAGGTGCGCCTGTACAGGTAGGGCTGCAAACGTTGCAGTGCCCAGACCATGGCCAGGCACTCCTTCTCGATGGTGGAGTATGCCACTTCCCTTGGCAGAAGTTTCCGGCTCAGGTACAACACGGGGTGCTCCTGGTCCCCCGAATCAACCTGGCTGAGTACAGCACCGAGGCCAAATTCGCGGCGTCAGTCTGTACCAGGAATGGCCGACTGCTGTCGACGGCTTTCAACACTGGAGAGCTGCACAGGGCTGTTTTCAAAGCTCGGAATGCCGCCTCACAGCCATCTGTCCAGTTGACTGTTTGGGGTAGACCGCCCTTGGTGAGGTCCGTCAAGGGTTTTGCAATGGCGCTATAGTTCGGTACGAAACGCCTATAGTACCCTGCAGTGCCCAGGAAGGACTTCACCTGCTTTTTGGTCCTGGGGGTGGGCCAGGACACGATCGCGTCCACTTTCTCGGGCTCTGGACTCATGGAACCCCCGCCTACCCGGTGCCCCAGGTAGTGGACCTCCCTCATGCCCATCTGGCATTTTCCCGGCTTGATGGTCAGACCTGCCTGGTGAATACGCTTGAGCACCTCCTGGAGATGCTGAAGGTGTTCCTCCCAGGTGGAACTGAAGACGGCAATGTCGTCCAGGTACGCCACAGCGTACTCCTCCAGTCCTGAAGCAGGTGGTTGACCATCCGCTGGAAAGTGGCAGGGGCATTCTTCATGCCGAAAGGCATGACCGTGGACTCGTACAGTCCAAAAGGGGTGATAAAGGCAGATTTCTCCTGCGCCGCAGGGCTCAGGGGAATCTGCCAGTATCCCCGGCTCAAATCCATGATGGATATGTACTTGGCATTCGCCAACTGCTCCAGCAGATCCTCGATGCGTGGCATTGGGTGAGCATCAGAGGTAGTGATGGCGTTGAGCCCCCTGTAGTCCACGCAGAACCGGGTGGTCCGATCCTTTTTTGGCACGAGAACTACAGGTGAGGCCCACGCGCTTTTGGACGGCCGGATCACCCCCAGCTGCAACATCTCATGGATCTCCTGGCGCATAATCTGCTGCACTTCCTCAGAGATCCGATAAGGTGTCCGCCGTAACGGGGCGTGATTCCCGGTGTCCACCTCGTGGACTGCCAACTCGGTCCTTCCGGGTCGGTTCGTGAACTCGGCCCGGAAGGGTTCCAGAGTGGTCAGCAACTGCAACCGCTGGGAGACGGTTAGCGAGGCATTTACCTCCATGTCCTCAATGGACCCATTGGCATTAGCTTGGGCCAGCATGTCTAGGAGGGGATCCTCTTCCCCGTCCTCGGGCAGATTGCAGACCGGTAGGACGCAGGCTTCACGTTCGTGATGGGCCTTCATCATGTTGACGTGAAAGGCCTTGCGCCTACCCCGAGTGTGGTCAAGCGTGACCACGTAGGTGGCTGGGTTGAGCTGTTGGTGCATGACGTACAGGGCCTTCCCAGGCTGCCTGAAGCTTATCCTTTGGTACGGAGACCAGCACCCACACCTTTTGACCCACCTGGTAGGTCCGCTCCCAGGCGTTCTGGTCGTACCAGTGCTTCTGGTCAGCCTGAGCCTGCGTCATGTTGTCATGCACCAACTGCGTCAAGGTCTGCATCTTGTCGCGGAAGCGCATGACATAATCCACGATGGACACTTCCGTGGGGTTTGGCTCATCTTCCCAGGATTCTCTTATCAACCCAAGGGGTCCCCGGACTCGCCTACCATACAGGAGCTCGAAGGGGGAGAACCCCGTCGAGGCCTGCGGGACTTCTCTGTAGGCAAATAGCAGGTGTGGGAGGTACCGCTCCCAATCGCGTCCCTGGGTCTCAACCAGCATGCGGAGCATCTGTTTGAGGGTACCGTTAAAGCGCTCACACAAACCATTGGTCTGTGGGTGATACGCACTCGATACCATACGCGTCACCTGCATTTTGCTGCAGAGAGCCTTCATTAGGCGAGACATAAATTGGGTCCCTTGATCGGTAAGCATCTCCCTGGGAAATTCTACCCGTGAAAAGATGGTCACCAGTGCATCCGCCACCTTATCTGCCCTAGTTGAGGACAGAGCTACTGCCTCCGGGTACCGGGTAGCGTAGTCTACCACAGTCAGGATGTATTGCTTTCCAGAGCTGCTGGGGACGGCCAGCGGGCCCACAATGTCCACCGCGATCCTCTGGAAAGGCTCCTCTATCACTGGCAACGGGATCAGGGGAGCCTTAAGAGCAGGCCCCGCCTTCCCCACTCTTTGACAGGTGATACAGGAGCGGCAGTAGTTAGTCACATCTGTCCCCATCTTGGGCCAATAGAAGTGTTGAGACAGCCGTGCCTTAGTTTTGCCGATTCCCAAGTGTCCAGCGAGTGGAATCTCATGGGCAATCCTCAACAACTCACCTCGGAACTGGTGCGGGACGACCAGCTGTTTTTCCCTCAACCACTCCTTTTGGGAACCTCCGGTACTGTCTCCCGGTACAACCTTCCTCGTTCCCAGAACACCCTCTCCTTATCAGTCACGGAGGTGGGCGTCTCGGCGAGGTGCCTCAAGTTCCCCAGGCTCGCATCTGAGTGCAGAGCGGCCTGGAACTCCTGGCTGGAGGCAGCCAGAAGTGACGTCAGGGTTCCTTCCTCACTGGGACCCTCTGGGACCGGCTCTGGGTCCACCTCTGGTTCAGTCTCTCCTGTAGCGGAGGAGGGTCCAGATGGCAGGGCGCTACCTGCGATCCGGGCACTCTGACTGCGGGTGACAGCAGCTACATATGCAGTCTCCCCGGGGATTTCTATAGACCCATCAGCCTGCGCTGCTATGGGCTCTACCTCCCCATCCACCCCCAACACTTCAGGAGCAGTGCTACTTATGGGCCAGTTACCTTCCTCGGTGGCACTGGTCAGTGTCATGGCGTCACCTTCCTCCCGGTTCCCATGCACCTCCCCATTTCCTTGAGCACTGTCGCTTGCTCCTGCTAGGGGTTCCTCAGCCGTCTCACTCCGCAGAGCGACGGGACTGAACGCTCCTGTACCTGTGGACACATCTACCACTTCAGAGAAAGGGTTAACAGATTCAGATGGCACAGATACATCACTATCAACATCAGTCCTAGGGAAAGAAAGGTTATCAGTTGCATCATCACTTCGCAAAGCATTAGCAGGTAACACAATCAGTTTCCCATCATCAACATCAACATCATGGTTAACGTTAACCTTATCATCAGATTGGGAAGGGGTGTCAGGGACATAGTACGCCACCATCCTCCCCAGATCAGTCCCCAATAAAACATCAGTGGGCAGGTTTTCGGACACCCCCACTTCCTTCACCCCGCTCCCGGTACCCCAGTCAATGAAAACTCGGGCTATCGGCAAGGGGTAGTGGACGCCCCCAATCCCTGTGACAGTTAAGGTTTTCCCCGGAATCAACTCTTCAGGGGCCGCCAGTTCGGGTCGGATGAGGGTTCGTTCAGCCCGGTGTCCTTGAGGCCTGTAGCAAGACGGGCCCCCACGCGGACGGGCTGCACGTTGTCATCAACCCTCCCCACCACACCACCCACCAAAAGAACAGAGGCGTTGGGCCCGGAGGCCTTGGCTGGGGGGTTCTTCTGCCTCTCCGGACAGGTGGCGCTGATGTGTCCAGTCCTTTTGCAGGAGAAACACTGGCGGGGGTCTGATGTAGGCCGGGCGCTGGCAAAGGGGATAGTGCCTCCAGAGGGACGGCTGGCAGGGGCACTGGGGTTGGTTGCAGGCTTACCCCCTCCCAACGGGTGGTGACGGCCTTCCGCACCTCGGGTTTCCAGTTGGCCTCATAGCTGTCGGCGATCCGGGCTGTTGTGACCGCGTCCTCTGGTTCTCGGTCCAGGATGAACTGTCGGACCTCAGCTGGGCACAGATGCAGGAACTGGTCTTTGATCATCAGGTCTTTCAGCTCCTCATAGGTGTCAACTGACAGTCCATGGATCCACTGGTCAAAGTGGTTCCTGAGTCCTTGCACCACATCGCTATAACGGTCGTGTGGGCCACGTTGGAGGTTCCGGAACTTCTTTCGGTATACCTCAGGGGTTAGCTGGTACTTGGCAATCAGGGCCTGCTTGATGGCCTCATAGTCACTGTCTTGATCTGGTGCGAGGGAAGCGAAAGCCTCCAAAGCTTTGCCCTTTAGCCCGGGGGTCAAGTACCTGGCCCATTGGTCGGCAGGCAGCCGGTACTGTCTGCAGACTTTCTCAAAGGCCCGCAGAAAAGTGTCCAAGTCTCCGTCCCTTTCCAGCACGGGAAAGTGCTCCGGCCGGGGCTTGGGACTCTGAATGCTGCTGGGCACACTGCTCTGGGCTGTGGAGGGCATTGCCCCTCGCTGGACCATCTCCAGCTCATGGGCTCTCTCAGCCTCCCGCTCGGCTCTCTCAGCCTCTCGCTGGGCTTGGCGCTCGGCTTGGCGCTCGGCTCGGGCCTCCTGCTGGTATTGCTGAATCAGCTTCAGGCGCTCCCCCCGGTCGTCGGTGGGGAGTTCCTCCAGGGCCGCCTGCAGGTAAGGGTCCAACCTGCCCTGGGTGTAAGCCTGCAGGGTTTGGGCCTCTGCTGCTGCCCCACCTTGGCTTGGGCCAGCTTCTGTGCCCTCCTCGCTCTCAGCGTGGTCCGGTGACATCAGGACCTTGATCAGTTGAGCTTTGGTTTGGCCCGTGGGGTCACGGCCTCGGGAAATGCATATTCCCGCAAGAGTGTCCCTTTTCTGCAGTTTGTACCAACTTGCTCCTATTGTAGCCATGTTTGCCAAATAAAAGATAGGATAGAAAAACAAAGAGAAGGGAGGGGTAACCGCAAGTACACACAATTGTCTCAGGACTAATAAACACTGAGTCTGTTCTCCAAAACTTTAGTTGCAGGGTCGCTGAGGAACCGTGCAAGTTTTTTTTAGTGAATGGAATGATTGCTCAAACCAGATCACTAATGCTCTATAATCCCACCGCTTGCCACCAATATGTGATGAACGGGCACGCGGTCCGCCACACGGTAGCCCGGGGTATCACGGCTTGTGATCCCTCCGTGCTGCAAATGTGACGAAAACGCGCACACACACGACGGCTGCTGCCGTCCGACCCAGTAAACTGCAGGGATTTATAATTATCCCACTTCCACTTAGGAACTTGCAGCTCTCTGGCGCCCCCTTACCCTCAGGTCAGTCAGGGAACTGCACCTAGGATAATTGGTCGCCAGACGGGTCACTTGGATGTGTGCTGGCTATTGGGCACGCTGCAGTGAGGGAATTATAATTACTCCTGGCTGCAGCCAGGCAGTACCCTTATAAACCCCGCTCCGTCACTGCCAGCGTCACCCAATAGATTAACACTTTACACCCCTTCTTTTTAGCTGCCACCAGCTACGGCTTTTGATGAACAATTTATCAAGAGGGTCCGTAGCAACCCCAAAACAGTAGCGTAGTGCTTCAGGCACGTGCAAATTCGTTTATAGAGCAGGAGAAACAAACTAATAAATTTATAGGTTTATTCCTTAAAAACCAGGCAGTGCTTATATAATATAAAAAGATGTAACAAACTGAGACAATATCGTTATATACAGATGCAGTTATAAAATAAAATGGGATTAAGAATGAAAGATAACTCACATGGTTGTTAGATCATTACAGGCAAGCCAGGCTGGGGAAGGAGCCACACGTCATAGTTCATTGGTAGATCTCTTACTCAGGACATCCCAGCAGAAAAGTGCCTAAGGAACTTCACTGCAAGACTTATGCATGTCAGCTTCTGACCTCACAAAAAGGGCTGGTCCTCTGGCCACCTCCCCTGGCTGCAAGCTATGGTTTGAGCTCTGCAATATCATAAGGTTCATAACTCGTCCTGTGAACCTAGCAGAATAACGGCAGACCTATCAATGATCTCACTCCAAAATGACGGTTCCAATGAGCCCACACTTGGGTGGGCTAGTACATGGGGCACCCGAGAATTCCATTTCTCGGGTTCTGTTGGAGTTACGGGTTTACCAGTACCATGGGAACGATGCCCGTCGGCGCATGGTTCAACACAGTAACTTTCGTGTTTCTAGCGAATGCTCCCACCGTGTTATTAACCAAAAAAGAATGAATTCTCCAAAATGGCTGCTATAGGAAGAAAGCACGTGTGCAGACAATGCAGGACCCCTGCGGTGAAGCGGGAAAACTTCCAGCACTGGCAGCTCACATTACACTGCCTGAGTGCAGGCTGGGGGTTGGTGAGAAGTACGAGAGCTGCAGAGAGAAGGAGGGGGCTTTGCTTGGTGGGCTTTCAGCAGTACAAAAAAAAAAGATGAGGACAGCAATTCCAGCACAGCACTCATCACACTGCCGTAGAACAGGAGCAGAAGTGAATCTCTGCTTAAGTTCCTGAAATGCAGAGACTGCCTCAGGAGGCCAATTCACCACATCAGAACCCTTTCTGGTCAAATCAGTTAATGGTTTAACAATAACCGAGAAATTACCAATAAATTTACGATAAAAATTGGCAAAACCCAAAAATCTCTGAAGAGCCTTTAATGAAGTAGGTTGGACCCAATCACAGATGGCCTGAACCTTGACCGGGTCCATTTCAATAACAGATGGGGACAAAATGAATCCCAGAAATGAAATCCTCTGTACGCCAAAAAGACACTTTGATCCCTTCACATACAGAGCATTCTCTCTCAAAATCTGGAACACAGTCCGAACATGTTTCACATGAGAGTCCCAGTCATTAGAAAAACTCAAGATATCATCCAAATAAACAATCAGAAATTTGTCCACAAAATCCCTGAAAATGTCATTCATGAAGGACTGGAAGACGGAAGGAGCATTAGTGAGCCCAAAGGGCATCACCAGGTACTCAAAATGCCCCTCAGGGGTATTGAATGCCGTCTTCCATTCATCCCCGTGCTTAATGCGAATAAGGTTATACGCCCCCCTGAGGTCAAGCTTGGTAAACCAAGTAGCATTTTTCACCCTGGAAAACAGGTCAGAAATCAAGGGTAACGGATATTGATATTTCACAGTAATATTGTTCAAGAGACGATAATCAATACACGGCCTTAATGAACCATCCTTTTTGGCCACAAAGAAAAAACCGGCACCTAAGGGTGAAGAGGATGGTCTGATATGACCCTTCTCCAATGACTCCTTGATATAAGACCGCATAGCGTCATGTTCAGGTACAGACAAGTTAAAAAGGCGACCTTTAGGGAATTTACTACCCGGCACTAATTCAATAGCGCAGTCATAGCTCCTATGGGGAGGCAAGGATGCAGATTTACTTTCGCTAAACACACCAGAAAAATCAATCAAAAAGTCAGGAACATCCTGAGCCTGGGGGGAGGCAGAAAAAACAGGAGTGTTGGTATTAACACATTGGCAGCCCCAACTGGTTACCGACACAGATTTCCAATCCAAAACAGGATTATGAGACTGTAACCAAGGAAAACCCAGCACGATAATATCATGCAGATTATACAGAACCAAAAATTTGCAGCACTCCTGGTGATCAGGTTCAACCCTCATTATCACCTGAGTAGAAAACTGGGGTTTATTCTCAGCCAAAGGGGTAGAATCGATCCCCAGTAGGGGAATAGACTTCTGTAGGGGTATCAAGGGAAATCCACAACATTTAGCAAAATCATAATCCATCAGGTTAATAGCTGCTCCAGAATCAACGAAAGCCTGAGCAGAAAATGAGGACAGAGAGCATATCAGAGTGACAGTTAATAAAAACTTAGTCTGAACACTACCCAAGACAACTGAGCGTGCAAAACGTCTTCCCCGCTTAGGGCAGACTGAAATAGCGTGAGAGGCATCACCACAGTAGAAACATAACCCGTTGCGCTTTCGAAACTCATGACGCTGTGCCCCAGACACCACTCTATCACACTGCATGGGTTCAGAAGCTGGCTCACAAGGCAACACCATTCCACGCATACTTCTCCGCTCACGCAAACGTCTGTCAATTTGAATCGCTAATGACATAGAATCATTGAGACCAGAGGGGACAGGGAATCCCACCATAACATCCTTTACATTATCTGACAGACCCTTCCGGAAAAGGGCTGCCAAAGCGTTGTCATTCCATTTGGTCAGGACTGCCCACCTACGGAATCTCTGACAGTATAACTCAGCGTCATCAAGCCCCTGATTTAATGCCAACAAGGCTTTCTCAGCTTGATCAGTGACATTAGGCTCATCGTACAATAACCCCAAGGCCTGAAAAAATGCATCAACATCACTCAAAACAGGATCCCCAGGTATCAGGGAAAAAGCCCAATCCTGAGGATCGCCGCACAGGAGAGAGATGATAATTTGAACCTGCTGCGCTGCGTTCCCTGAGGACTTAGATTTTAAGGCAAAAAACAATTTACAATTATTTTTGAAATTCTGAAACTTAGCTCGATCCCCTAAAAACAAATCTGGCATGGGAATCCTAGGTTCCACAACAGGCAACCCAGCAAGATAGATAGCAATACTCCGAACCTCAGTGGCAAGCTGATCCACACGGCCAGACAACTGTGCAAACTCCATTGAGAGAAAAGATCCTCCCCAGCACCCAGAGATACAGAGGGGAAAAAAAAAAAAAAAAAATGCAACAAACAGAAAAATATCTCTGACAACTCTGACAATATTTTTTCCCTTCTGTGAGTACCATACAATTTTCAATTTTTAGGCCGGTGATACTGTTATGTTTCGGTAGCTGAGGAGTGCAGGTAAAAAAGGCAATACACCAGAGCAGTTGGAATCTATGAGATTGCAGTACCCTGACTAACCACCACAACTAGAGGCAGCCGTGGAGCGTTCCTACGTTGGTCCTAGACGCCTCGTCACAGCCTGAGAAACTAACTACACCTAAAGATAGAAATAGGAAAGCTATCTGCCCCGGAGCAGAACCCCAAAGATAATAGAAAGCCCCCAAACATGTAATGGCGGTTAGACAAGAGGAAATACTGACACAGAAAGAAAATAGTATGAGCAAACGCTGGGGCCCAAACTATCTAAATAGAAAAGGATAGGAAGGGTACTTACTGCAATCCCAGAAAACCCTGAAAAGCACCAACTCTACTAATTTCAAAAACACCTGAGATCACACGACCTCTTCCACCTAAATTAGTTCTCTGGTGTAACAAAATCAAAACAGCAGCCACTGAAGAAACTGGAAAAAGCAAAAGTACAAACATCAGTGGCTGAACAAAACTGAGAGGGCAGAAGCCCCCGGAGGGGACCCTGAAGGCCCCCACAGAAGTGCAGGACAAAATGCAAAAATATAGCACAAACACAAAAGAAGAAAATGTCTTATCTGTTAGCAGGAGATGCAGACACGACACAGCAGGCTACAAGGGAAACTGGAATAAAGGATTCAGACCAGAACAATTGATCACCGGCAACCCTGATGGGAAGGTGACTCCCTTATATAAGACCAGTCAGTAACACCTGATTCCCAGTCCTCACAATCTTCACTGGACAGACTAGCACCGCTTGTAACCACCAGAGGGAGCCTCTGCTCAGAACTCATCTCAAACCCATTCACAACACTGCCCATTGAGCCATGCCGCGATGCTGAACCTACCGTCCAAACACTTCCTGCGCAGCTCAGCGTTCAGACCTCCTTGAATGATAGCGAATAGGTTCTGCCTCTCCGGGTTCCGGTTGGCGGCGACACAGCGATCTAACCAGCGGACGGATCTGAGGACAGAGAACGGCGGAAATGCAGCGTCACGTTTCATAATTACCGATGTGAAGATGGGCGAGTGTGAGCGCCCCCTAGTGCCGACCTGTACATGGCCTCCTCCACCCGAGGACCGGTGACGGTGCTGCTCACCACATCATCCAGCTGCATCATGATGTCAGAGCCTGAGGGCGGAGAGAAAGGGATGAGGACGAGCCCTGACAATGTACAGGACACACCGTAGCGGTAGAAACATGCAGCCAGTTGTGCCGTTTAACGTGATTCTCAGAGGAGGCTGCAGGCTCGGGGCTCAGTGGGTGTCCCCTATGATTCAGCTTTCTCTCCCTCCCTTCTCCCAATGCGTCTCTTCTAATACTAGTAATCCTCCTAAAACTATAATTACCCTCTGTGCCCCCCACATGATATAAATGCCCCCTCCAGAGTGATAATGCCGCCACTTGTTACATATAGATGGAGACGAGCTGGCTGCTACATCACCGGCTCCTTCAATGCCCCCAATCACACGACAAGGGAAAGGCCCCCTGTACCCAGTGCCCGCGTCCGGCACAAGCACCGTACTGCAGAGATGCCATAAAATCGCAAACACCAGGATGGCGGCCTATGAGGGTCTCCCTGGCTTCAAGATGCAGTCATAATAGTGTTTTAACCCCTACAGCTGGTTTATAGAAATAAGACAACATAGGTCTGCATGGGAGCTGCGTACAGAAAATGATACGGCATGATGACAAGAGTCGAGCAGAAAGCATGGCCTGTTCCTTCACGTCAGCAGGCCGGCATACTTGCGCTAACTAGACCCCACAATGCCATAAAGTGGCGCGCGTCATGACGGCGCGTAAAACCCTGTGAGCAAAAGGAGCAGCCATGATGACGGACGCAGAAGTGACGCTCTCCTGAAGGCAGCGCAAATCTTTTTGCTCACCTTTAATATGATGACCGTGTCAGCGGCATATGACCGCCCCCGGCGGCACAAGACCATACATCAGTATTTGCCTGCGCTGTCCCTTTAAGGACGAGGAGACGTCACTCACCCAGCGCGTTCTGGATCTCAATGGATTTCTCCGGGGTGAGGAGAATCTCTTTCCCATCATACGGAGACGTGAAGTGCACGCCGTCCTCCGTCATCTTGGAGAGCTCCACCAGCGACACCATCTGGAAGCCACCGCTGTCCTGTGGCCGGGGGACAAGGATGATTACGGGGCATTAAGGGGAAAAGTCACAGACGCCGGAAACATTTCACTAATGTCTGGTAGAAAATGTGGGTCGATAGGTGGCGCTATTGAGCAAGTCCTACAGAAAGCAACGGGGGCGTACTGCTTTGCATAGACGTCACTCCTGTAGTCATACACCTTCTTCAGGGAAGGGGACAGCAACAAGAGATCATGAAAAAGGACATTCAAACTTTGATGTGGTCTGTGGTCATAAATCAGAAAGAAACACGCACGAGAGTTCAAAACTCAGAACGAGCTCACTGACAGATTTTCAGCTGACTCATTCTGTAGCCGGCAATAGATCGTGCAACGCAGAGGAAAGAGAAGGCAAATTATTAATAAAACCCAATCACAAAAAAATGATTTTTAGTCCCAAATAAATAGATTTAAGAAAAAAAAAGTCCATAAAGTTGTAAGTGACTGACAGCAGTCCTGGTATCCTCTGTCCCCAGTCAGGGACTATACAGGGGGAACTTGTTTTCGCTCTCTTTTACCAGGTTCTTTAGCTCGGCGTCAAATTTACAGTGAGGAACTCGACCCCCAGAGTTCAACTGGACACAATAAGGGGTGGAGGAAGGGAGACTATTGTCCCAAAAACAACCCACTGGATAGATGATATACTGTATGTATGATCCCTGGGGATCTAGTGGCCAAGATCCCCACTGATCATGGGAACGGGATGTTTAAATGGCACTATGAGAATGGAGCCCCCATCAATCGAACGTCCAGTGGATAGGAAATACATGTTGCTTATGGGACAACCCTTTTTAAGAGAAGACCTATCACCTCCTCTACTTCATAAAGTATAAAAGAGACTGAAATATGAAGCCTTTCTCAAGCATATATAATAAGGAAACAAAAAAGTCCGGTCTAATAAAAGACAAGTTCTGTCTCTTTAAGAGAGAAAAATGGCGGTCCTGAGCCGTCTCACTCACTTCCTGCTGAGCTGAAAGATACCACTGCGTAGAGGGAGACTGTACTGTGCAGCATGGAAACGCAGGGGAGATCTGTGCCGCCGCCTTACTGCTGTCTCTCCGGAATTCTGCATCTTCTCATTGTAAGATGGATTTTAGGTCATTACGGAGTAGGAAGAGGCCTCCACACTTGGTATCTCCAAGAATCTCAGCAAATTTTGCTCCTACCCTGGTAAAGTGAAAGTAAAACCTGCACCACTGTAATACTGAGGTTAATTACTACAATTGCTAATGACATGTATTTGGGAAAAGTCTTATCATTTCACCTACTCTCATTTTTTATGCGTTTCCTATGATTGACAGGACCCCTTTAAGGTGGCGGGCACAAATCTGTCAGTGCATCGCTACTGCAGACCATATCTCCCCTCTCTTCCAGCACCCCAGACTTACAGTCAGGAGGTTTCGATCCCAGTTCATGAAGCCGTGGAGGCCGTTTACCTTCTTCATTATTTCTGGGCCCTGACGGAGGAAAGCAAAAAGGGGTTAAATTCTATCATGGAAGGGTAGAGGGAGGAAGATTTGTCCACAAGGACAGAGGGTAATTAGGACACTCAGGGAAACACTAGGTGTACAGGATAGGTAATAAATGTATGATCTCTGGGGGGTCCGACAGCCACTAATCCCAAAATAGGGGGTCTCAAAGCCCCTATGAAGAAATGTGCATGTGGGACCACCAATCTATTCACTTCTATGTCATGTAACCAAAGTCACCAGGTAGCTGTGGCCAAAATGTGCAGCTGGGTGCTACCAATCCTCTCGTCAGAGTGTTAATGCCCTATCAGTGCTGACTGGAGACTACATCAAGAGAGCGCACTGTCAGTGATCGTTTTACGAGGATTAGCCAGCGCTGCGCCTACAAGTGACGTCACTTTCGGAGGAACCACTAGTCTCTACACACTGGGTATTCATACAATGCGCACTGACAGTGCGCTCTCCTGCGGGCTCGCTACTTCTTATCTGAGCCGATGATAGAGTGCACTGTCACTATGCACATTGCACAGTGACCGAGATCTACCGAGCATAAGTTGGAATTTACAATCGGCGCATGCTCACTAGAGTAGGGACTAGCCCAGCCAATGGTATGGGCTTCACTAATCACACTCTGTTTCAGGGAGGGAGCAGAGACCGCAGCCTCTAATGACTCTTCATTTGATTATCCCACCATGCAAGGGGGGGCTCAAACCAGGCATATTTTTACCGTGTTCACTCTTCAGTAAAATCCCCCCAGTAACAAAATCCTTCTGGTCGCTGCGATTCCACGGTCACCGAACTTATGTTTTTTATATTATTTTACTGGTGTAAAAACTCTGAATTTTGTTATAAAAAAAAAAATATATTGCTCTGTGTCGCCATTTTCTGAAACCATTTTTCGTTTTCCTTTAGTGGCCTCATTTTTGCACCCTGAGCTGTAGTTTTCACCAACACCATCTTGGGGTAGATACGACAGGTCGATTTCACTTCACGGCATTTTTTTTTTTACCAAGGATTGGAAATTCTGCCGTTTCGAATCTTTCTGTATGTTGTTTGGGGCAAATCATTTACTGTTGTGTTTACAGCTCGGACTTTAATGCTACACAAGTCATTTTTTTTTTTAAGATGTGGGGAAACAAATGTCAGTTATTTTTCTCAGTTCCCCTGGAGAGGACTTGAAGATTAGAGCAACAAGCAGGGTCTCTGTGGCATGTGAGTGATTACACAGCAGCGATGGGAGCTGGATATGGCTGCCCCTGTCAGTGGCAGCTTCTGAGGCCCCTCCATGCACCCGGGTCCTTTACTGCACCTGCCGTGCCCCACACCCTCCATTCATCCCGGGCCCTGCCTGCACCCGTGCTCTCGGAGCAGCCCGCACACTCCAAGCAACACCATCCTCCATACACCCCATATCCTACATACACCCAGTGTTCTTCATATATCCAGGTCAACATACACCCAAGCCTACTACACCCGGGGTCCTCCATACACCCAAGCCCTACATATATCCCATACCCTACATACACCAGGGTCCTCCATACACCCCAAGCCCTACATACACCCGGAGTCCTCCATACATCCCAAGCCTTACATACACTCTGGGTCCTCCATACACCCTGGGCCCTGGCTGCACCCCGGGTCCTCCATACACCCATACCCCATACACCCCAAGCCCTACATACACCCAGGTCCAACATTATACCCCAAGCCCTCCATACACCCCAAACCCTACATACACCCAGGGTCCTCCATACATCCCAGGTCCAAGATAATCCAAAGCCCTCCATACACTCCAAGCCCTACATATACCCTGGGCCCTGGTGCACCCCAGGTCCTCATACACCCCAAGCCCTACATACACCCAGGGTCCTCCATATATCCCAGGTCCAACATACACCCTGGGTCCTCCATACAACCCAAACCCTACATAGACCAGGGGTCCTCCATACACCCCACACCTTCCATACACCCGGGGTCCTCCATACACCCCAAGCCCTACATACACCCGGGTCCTCCATACACCTCATACCCTCCATACACCCCGGGTCCTCCATAAACCCCAAGCCTACATACACTCGGGGTCCTCCATACACCCTGGGCCCTGGCTGCACCCAGGTCCTCCATACACCCCACACCTTCCATACACTCGGGGTCCTCCATACACCCCGGGTCCTCTATACACCCCGCACCCCCTTACGTCCTGTGACATGAAGCCGATATTCGGAATAAAGAGGAGCGAGAAACTTTCGGATTACTTTTCATTACAAGTAGTTGTTGGACGCGTCATTTTAGCGTAAGAAAGAAGTCATGTGACGCCTCTCAGCCAATGGGATCACAAGACTCCCTCATTTGCATATTAAATTGCCTAAATATCAACAATTAACAACTCTATTGCACAAGACTGGATCCCCTCCCCATAGAATGTGACTGTGGAATGCTGGGAGTTGTAGTTCAGCAGACAGTAGCACTTCTGTCAGTCAGCTCTGCGCCCCCGCCTCCAGTGGTTCATTACCGGCCTCATGCCAGGTGGTAGGTGTTTCCCAGGCAGATCTCACAGCCCAGGTCCCGCAGCTGGTCGGCCGTGACGCCTTCATCGTGCCCTGAGTTCCCCCGGCATAAACACCGGGGTCTTCACAGGCCCGTGCGGTAATATCAGCTCACAGGCCCGAGCCTTCGTAACCGGACATTCCGCTAACACTCGGTGAATTAACGCGTGTCCGCTGGGCGCCGCCATGTTTCCACTGACAGACGGAAGTGACGTAATGCGTTCCAGCGTCCTAGCAACTTACAAAAACAACTTTATTGAAAGTGTTACATCGCCTTTTTATGACATTTTTACAGGTTTTTTTTTAATAAAACAACTTTATTAAATATTAACAGACAAAGGTAATTTCTCACGCACTGCTGCAGCATTGTGAGCATGCTGTCATTTGTAGTTCTACAACTACAAGCTCTGGTACTAGGTACAGCCGGTGTATGGGTGTAGTCTGATGGCTGCGCTGACATAGATAATCCATGAAGGAAAAAAAACTCCTTACTCATAAAAAAAACTAGTTATATTGGTTACCAGTCAGTGTTTCCCTATAATGAGATCTGCAGCCCCTCCAGAGCTCTACAGGATAGTGTAAACCCTGTGCCGGTTATTGCCCGTCCACTACAGAGTCCAATATAAACTTCTCTCCCCCACAAAGCGCTCCACGGCTCCGCACCCTCCATCTCCTCCCTCGTCTCTGCCTACCACCCTACCACTGCCCTCCGTTCTGCTAATGACCTAAGACGAGCATCTTCTATAGGCCGGCGTCTCACGTCTCCAAGACTTCTCTTGTGCTGCACCAGTTCTCTGGAATGCTCTAACCAGGCAACGCGGTTTTCGTCCCAGTATCCACAGTCTACGAGTGCCCCAAAAACGCATCTCTTTAGACTGAGTTACGCCTCGTTAATCTATTCCCTGTTCTCTTTTCTAAGATGTGCTCCAAATCTGATCCCTCGTATCATTTTTTACACACACTCCACGCCACATATTAAACCTACAGTAACTCATACTAACATCCACAGTGCCACATAATAATATCCACAGTGCCCCATAATATCCACAGTGCCCTATAATAACATCCACATTGCCCATAATAATATCTACAATGCCCCATAATATGCACAGTGCCCAAAATACCATCCACAGTGCCCCATAGTATGCAGTGCCCCATAATAACAACCACAGTGCCCATAATATACACAGTGCCCCATAATAACATCTACAATGCCCCATAATATGCACAGTGCCCCATAACATCCACAGTGCCCTATAATAACATCCACATTGCCCCAAAATAATATCTACAATGCCCCATATAATTGCACAGTGCCCAAAATACCATCCACAGTGCCCCATAATATGCAGTGCCCCATAATAACATCCACAGTGCCCCATAATAACCTCCACAGTGCCCCATAATATGCAGAGTGCCCCATAACATCCACAGTGCCCTATAATAACATCCACATTGCCCCATAATATCTACAATGCCCCATAATATGCACAGTGCCCAAATACCATCCACAGTCCCCCTAATATGCGGGCCCCCTAAAAACACCCCAGTGGGTTTAAAATCCCCCCCCTAAAATACAGGCCCCCCCCAAAATGCACGGGCCCCCCAAAACCCAGTCCCCTTTAAAACCCCACTTTCCCCCCAAAAAATATCTACAATCCCCCCAAAAAAAGACATGCCAAAAAATCCACAGTCCCCCCAAAAATTTTGCCCCCCCATAAAATGCGTGACCCAAATATGCAACCCGTCCCCTAAAAAACCTTTCAAATGCCCCCTAACTACAGTGCCCTAAAAATGGGCCCGTGGCCCCCTAACTCCACTGCCTTTTAAAAAAACATCCCTTCCCCCTAATAACATTACAAAACCAAAATATGCAAAGCCCTTTTATGCCGGGCCCCTTTGTTTTTCCCCCTCCCCCTAACATGAAGACCCCCCAAAATTTCACGGGGGCCCCTAATAAAAACCCCATTGAAAATAGCACAAAAGGCCCCCTAAAACCCCAAAAATTCCCCCTAATATGCACAACCCCCCCATAACCCCACATTCCCCCCTTTTTGCCAGACCCCCTAGAAAATCCCACGGCCCCCCAAAAAAATGCAAAAGGCCCCATGGGGAACCCCGGGCCCCCTAAAAAAATCTCAGTGGATTGGGTTACACAATAATTTGTTACTGGGGAAGAGTTCTCAGACCATTCTGAACAAAAACCCCCTTTTTTCAACAAACAATTTTGTTTCAAAAAAAAAAATTTTTAAAAATCAAAAGGGAAAGTCGCATACATGAAGTGTACGGTAACTGCTTGTGAAAAAAAATCCAACACAAAAAGGGCACATTTGTGACGGGGTTGATTTGGTGAGGGGGATTACGCCCCCCTTTCAGTGTAGCCGACAATTGGCGCGTGAAGCCCCGTTAACAAATACCCCCTTCCCAAAAAACCCAGTGCCGGGTTTTTAAAAAATTGGGATGAACTCATCATTTTTACCTTGCTCCCCCCTTTTTTGAGGGGGGGGTTTTTTTAAATATCATAAAACCCCATTTTAGGCACGGAATGGCGAGTCCATCACAGATGATATTTTTTTTTTTTTCCGCGCCCCCAAAGACATTACAGCGGCCCCCCAGGGGGTTTTTTGATGTCACAGATGGGGCCGGGCCCCCTTTTAAATTTTGGGGGACGGGGTGTGCTGCCCCCCCCCAAAATGACTTTTTCATCAAAAAAAAGTTTGTTAAAAACCCAAAAAAGATTATTATTGTTTTTTTTTTGTTTTGTGTTTCACAGGGGGGAAAAAAATTTTTTAAAATTTTTAATCGATATTATTATTTGTAAACAGCCTTATAAGTCTTTCCCCCCCAGGGCCTAGTCTGTGTGCCCCGATGCCTTTTTTTTTTAAATTTTTTTTGGTTTTTCCACCCGCGGGGAAAACTTATAAAAACCCCAAAAAAAGTCCCCTTTTATGGGAATTCCCCCGTTTTGTGCCAATGCTGCGGTTTTTCCCCCCGGGGGAAACCCCCATGTTATTTTTTAGGGAATCGCAGCGATTCCCCCCCGTAAAAAAAAGATTGAACCCCCCCCTTTTTTTGGCGTGCCCCCCAAACGTAAAATGGGTTCTGGGCGGAGGACCAGGGGTTTTGGGGAGAGAAGATGCCCCCCGGGACCCATTTGTAAAAAAGAATGAAAATAAAAAATGGGGGGTTTCTTAAACCCCCTTTTTGGGCCCCCCCCGGGCCTGCTCCCCAGGGGGGCATGTGGCTGTTTGTTTTTGGGTTTCTTTTGAGAAAAAACCCTTTTAGACGTCCCTTTTAGGCCCTAAACGGTGAGGAGATCCGGGGGGGCCCCGGGGGTGAGAATATACATTTTTTTTTATTATTTTTTTTATTAGTTTTGGGGGTTTTTTCCCCCCAATATGTTATAAGTGTAAAACCCCAAAGCAATCACTTTTCCAAGGATGCTTCCAAAAAACCCCCAGTTTTTTTTTCCCTGTGTACAGTACTTTTGGGGGCCCCGTGCTTGTCGTCCTGTATGGGGGGTTGCCCCTGTGACCTCACAAAAGATCAGCTAACGATTTCCCCCCATCCCATCCCCTGGATCGTTGGTGGGTTTCTGGGAATTGGGAAATGTGTGAGGGGGCCCCCGAGGTGTGGGCATCTGATAAAAAAAGGGGTGCCCTTTCCTCCCAAATTTTCGGAGCCAATCGTAAGGGGGTAATGTTCTTGGTAAAAAACCCCCCGGGGGTTTTTTTTTATTGGGGAACGAAGAGAATTTTATTTCACCAAGGAAAGTGGGCCCGGGTATTACACACGGGGCAAAGTGGGGTAATTCCCCAAAGGGGGGAAAAGGGGCTGGATTTTTAAAACCGGGGAAAAAGGGGCGGTTTACCAAAAAAGGGAAAAAAGGGGCCCCAAAATTTCAACCGGGGAAAAAGGGGGCCCGATTTAAAACCCCCGGGGGAAGGGGTGGATATTACCCCCGGGGAAAAGGAGGGGGCCCGATTTTGTGCCCCTGGGACGGGGGGGCCCAATATTGTCCCCCGGGGCAAGGGGGGGTATTACACAGGGGCAAAAGGGGCCCCGGGTATTTTATTTAATCTATTCCAATAAAACCAATTTTCCCCCTCACACCTGATTGCCCCTTTTGTGCAGAATATTCTGTAAAGGGTTTCTCAACCAGGGCCGTCCCAATTTTTTAAAACCATTTTAAAAAATTTCGTTTTTCCCTTACACTACTGTGTTTTGACTAGAAATTTTTATGGGGTTTGGTGCAAGGAAATAAATTTTTTTAAAAACCCCCATGTTTCAGTTTTTTTCACTTTCACCCCCCCCCCTTTCTTTTTCCTATTTTGTAATCCCCCCCAGTAAGGGGAAAAATTTTATTTCCCCTCCAAATTTCCCCCCCCCTTTACCTCCCCCTAAAATGTTCCTTTCCCCTTTCAACCCCTTTTTTTTAAAAAAAACGGCCCCAAAGCCCCCTTTTTCACCTTTTTCGCCTGTCTGTACCCTTTATCGCTGGGGAAAATCCCCAATCCCCCTCCCCCCAACACTTCCCCCCCATTTTCTAAAAACCCTGCCCCCATCCCACCCCCGGGTTTTTTCACCCTTTTAACCTTTTATTTTCCCCCCAACCCCTCCCCCCGGTCCCCCCACCCCCGGGGTTTCTTGGGCCCCAGTCCGTCTGAATAAACTGTCATTTATCCCCCACCCCCCTTTTTTACCAACAAAATTTCCCCTTTTTGGGTCATGAAAATGGCTCCCCCCTGACCAAAAGTGTCAGCGGTTTAGATATGTGTAGATGTCTAAAAAATTTTTAAAAAAACCCAAAATCTTTAAAAAAAAGATTGAAACCCTCCCCTGTAAAAATAAAAAAGTTATGCCCACGTATGTTGAATGGGGGGTTAAATTTCTTTGGGAAATTGACCCCCTGTCACAGGAAAAGGGGGGCCCCCGGGGGGCAAACCCGGGACCCTAAACGGGGGGTTATTTAATTTCCCTCATTTTGGAGGGTACTGAAAAGGGTTTAAGGGGTTTAAGTCCCCGCCAAACCCCGTCTTAACAGCCCCAAACCCCGTTTTATTTAAAGGGATTCTGATTCCCCCAAAAGGGTTTAGGGGGGACTTCCCTAAAAAAACAGATTGGGACTATAAAGACAGAGGGGAAAAAGAAAACAAGACTGCATACACACAAAAAAACCCGAAAAAAATAAGTTTGGGGGTTTTTAAAAAAAAAGCAAGGGGTTAAAAAACGGGGGTTTTTAAAATTAATTATAAAAGATAAATCCTATTGGGGTCTGATAAAAGAATTTCATGGCAATCCAACACAAAAACCCCGGTTTTTTAAAAAGGAAAAATAAAAAATAATTAATTGCAGGGGAGAAAATGACCATCCCCGAAATGGCCAGAAAATTATCCCCAAAATGCCAAACAAAAAGAAACAGCAATCAGCTGTGAGAAGTTTAAAATGTGCAACGCACGATTTTGGGCGATGACAATGACGTCCCCCCCTTTTGGGGGGGCCCCGGGCCCCGGGGGGCCAGGTTTCCCCGGGTGAGTTTTTTGGGAAAGGGGCACCAAACGAAATTTGTTAATGTCCCACGCAGGAACCACGCCCCTTTTCTGGACCCCCCCCTTTAATGCCCCAAAAAAATGAAAGGGCCCGGTTTCGAGGGATTTAATGGGCTTGACACTTAAAAACCCCCGTTACCATTGCCCCACCCCGGGGGAGGAGGTAGGGGGGAGGGTTTTGTTGGGGCAAACCTTTAAAAAAATGATTTGGAAAACCTTTTTGTTTTTTAAATAGGAGGGAGGCCCCGACGAAATGACAATTAAAATTTTGGGAAATTTACCCCGTAGGGGCCCCATGAATTGGGGCAAAATTCGGGGGGAAAAATTAATTTTTTTTATTCCTGGTGACAAACCCTCCCCGGGTCGTTAATTTTAAATTGGACCGGAAAAAAACCCCCCTTCACCCCCTTTGTTAAAGGGTTTTTCCCCCACATCAGTTTTTCAAAAACCCCCCCCAACGAAAAAAGTGACCCACGAGAAAGCCCCCCCCCCGGAAACCCCCAAAAAGGGCCCCCCCCTTGATGTTTCAAAACGGGGGGGTGAAAAACCCCCTTTTCCCCCCCAAAAAAAAGGGGGTTACCAGTGGACTGCCCCCTTTTTGTTTTAAAGGGGAACTTGCCAGAGGCAAGAAAGAAAAAAATTCCCGGTTCTCTGAGACAAAAACGAAGATAAAATTTTAGGGGTTTTAATTTTTAGCCCTTTTTTCCATTGGTCTGCGGATGAAAAGCCCAAAGGGGGAAAAAAATTGACCCCCCCTAAACCCAAAGGGCCCTCCAAACTTGGCACAAATGAGACCCCCCCCTGAACAATCAGAAGGGAAACCCGAAAAACTCCCAATCTCCCCAATGGGAAAACCTGCGCCGAGTTTGCAATTTTGGGGGGGGGGGAAGGCAATGAAGTGCCCTTTTGAAAACCCGTCAAAAACCCCCCGTATGACGTCTTCCCCGAAAAATGAGGGAAAAGGGGGGGGTTTAAACCTAGGGAAATTTAGTCCCCCGGGGGGCCCCGGGAAATTTCAAGGGTAAGAGGGTCCCAGACGGACGGGTATGAGGGGTCTTAGAGGGCAAAAAACCCCCCAGGCGCACAAAAGTTAAAACATCTTTTTTACCCTTGGCCACCAAACCCCGGGGGGAAAGGGTTAAAATGCCCTTCCTGGTTTTCCCCCCCAAAAGGGAAATTATGATGTGCCCCAATTAAAATTTTTTTCCAAAAGATTTGGGGCAAAATCTCCCGAAGGTCCTGCAGGGGGTCCCCCCCGGCCCCCAACACTTCCCCCAAACTAGAAAAAAAGGCCCCATACCACCCCCCGAAGGATAGGAATGGGTCATCCATTTTCCCCCCTGGGAAAAGCGGCAAAAGGGGGCCCCCTTAAAAAATTTTTGATATAGGGG
>JARQOD010000004.1:544205846-544332533 GCA_033576555.1 Oophaga sylvatica | reverse complement strand
ACATAGGGGCAGTATTATAGTAGTTATATTCTTGTACATAGGGGCAGTATTATAGTAGTTATATTCCTGTACATAGGTGCAGTGTTATACTAGTTTCACTGATGTAGAAAGTATATCATTTTATTATTGTATCCAGGAAACTGTTGAAATTGGCTTGAAATTCTAGAACTTAGAGCATTTTCATTCAGAGTGTATTACTCAACCGGGGCGATAACAAGCACAGTAAAAAAATACCTTCAGAACTAAAAAGAATATGAAATCTGTGCTCCATCCTTAGTCTTGATGGGAGGACCAATTTTTCTTGCTATAATATAATATTAGTAACCATGAATGATGTTCCATTTCTCCACGAGGCGAGAGTTATTATTCCGTGATACCAATAGAGTGCAATGTTCTCTTCCGCTCACTAGGATCACCAGACCATTCTCCGAGCCTGGCCGTAAAAGATTTCGCTCCTAATTGTCCTCTTTACGTCCAGATACTAAAGCCGAAAATAAATTTCATATCAAATTTGCAGGTAATGAATCAGATAGACATTTATTACATCTCCAGTGCATTCGTTTAATGATTTTATGAGCAGCGGTGACAAGGATTGTTATTGCATAACCCATACATTGTTTGTCTCACTGAACATGACGTTTCATAGGGAATATTGTAAGTTTATTAAAAAGAAAAAAAAAGCAATTTAACTGATGAAAAAAAAAAAAATAGAAAAAATCTGCAGTAATGATAAATGGCCAGTAGGTGCGATCTTCCATAAATTTGCCAATATTTTTTGTGTAAAATCTCCCGCTCTGGAGGATCAGGTATTTTTCTTGCTCGCTCTGGAGGACTTGGCGCCTTTCTTAATTTACATAGTAATTGTGCAGTTCTTAGTTTCTCCCCTGGGGGCACTGTAGGATAACTGAACACTTCCTGCTGGATTTCTTCACGGATTACAGCTGATCGCTGGGTACAATATGGCTGACTTTGTTATCGTATGTAAATTGTTCACTTTTCTCTGCTTTCTAATTCTTTTTCTTTTTAGATCATGTGGTCTGTGAAGAAGAATTTAAGTATGCCATGTTGGCGCTCAACTGTGTTTGCCCAGCAACCTCCACCCTCATTACACTACTGATACACACCTCTAGGGGGCAGTAAGTGAAAGAAACAACTTTTACTGTTTTATTGGAGCGTTCATTGTTTATTGACAATGGGAAAGGAATTGGGGTTTAATAATGGAGAGGAAGCTTGCTTCAGCAGAAACCTCCCCCCCATGCCTCGCTTCCTTCATAACAGGATTAAGCATAGTTAGATCACCAACTACTGTATATGGCCGGGAATGGGTTTAATATATAACCAATTAACCATCCTAATACGTCTTTACTTCTGTTTATTACAAATCAACAGTAGAAGCAAAGATAAGAAACATTATAATTTATCTTATCACAGAAATCTGCTTCTTTCCTCTCCTGGACTGATCATTTACTCACTTTATGGTAAAATCTGACACATTTTCCCATTCTTGAGATAAAACATGACAGTTGGTGCATTTGACATTTTATGGAAAGGGGAGGGGAGGAGCTAGAAGCAGAAACAAACATTAGGCTCCTCCTTTCACCTCTCCATAGAATCTTGCGAGCACCAATTGTCATCCTCTATCTAAATAATGGGAAAATCTGTTTTCCCTGGAGATGGATTTGAGCCATGAATTGAGAAGTTTGAGAGTGAATGATCAATCCAGGAGGAGAAAGAAGCTGATAACTTACTCTACAAATTTTCTTATTTGAAAATAATTATTTAAGGATACATTTAATACTAGTTCCAGCCATCCTATAGTTTTATTTGTTAATCCATAATATCCAATTGTTCTTTTTAAGGGCGATCACTACTGATTCATTCCGCCAGCGCCCAAGCCCCTGGCAAGCCCTCTCCAGGTACCATGATAGACTTCTGGTCTGATTTTAGTTTCTCGAGACTCGTAAACATTTCACCACTCACCCAGGTGCAGGGCACATTCATTCAGAGACCAAACCTTTTTACAATTTGGTCCTCAGGGGAAAATCAGCTGATCGCTGTAGCTCCCGTACCTGACATCCCTGGTGAACAGATAATTTTGCCTTGGAAAGCAGTGTGTCACAATGTTGCAATGCAGGTAGATGCAAGCTCCACTAGATGGCAATAGAGTGGAGGGAGGAATGCACACAGCAAGAGCAGACCTTCAACGCAGCAGCGAGGTCACCACCAGGTGGCAGTGGAATAGTCAACAAGCCGGGTCGATGTTAGTCTGTAGCACAGTACAAAAGGAATTGACAAGCACAGTGTCAAAAACAAGCCAAACGGGTCAGTACCGGTCAGGAGTGGATATGCCACAGACAAAAGACAAAACAGCAGGTCAGGGTCCAAACCAAGTCAGAACCAGGGAGTCAATACACAAAAGGGGAACACAGACGGGATGGGAAGAGGGGATAAACAGACACAGGTTCAGTCAGCAAGCAGCAGGACAAATCAGGGCAAACGGAGTCAGCTACACAAGCCGTAGGCAGAAACTATAACTGACACCGCCTGCAGAGTGCAGCAGAGATAAATAGCAAACCTGAAACCAGACTGAGGCTGAGAAAGTCAACCCCTGACCTGACCAGACCGGGAAAAGGGGAAGACAGGACTCAAAACCCAGTCTGGATCATGACACAGTGGAGAGAAAGGTTTAGTGGAGTACATGGTGATGGCCATTGACATGAATGGCGACCTTTGTAGTCCAAGGATGGCTCTGGGACATCAGGACACGTTGGCTTTCAGTATTGGCTGATAGTGAGGAGTCGCTAGCAGGGTACCCCCTTTATGATGTCCAAATGCCATAGTCAACATTGTAATACCAATTAGTTAGATAGCTGTGTGAAGATGTTATTTGGGAACTGTATGTTTGTATTCTTTCAGCAATGTATGACGGCACTTTGTTGTGTGTAGTAGTATAACAATATATTTAGTAAACCGTATAGAAGTAATATTTGCCCAATATGAAGCTTTCATTTGAGCATTATACCAAATACAACTATTAATTAGGGCATATAATGACAGTACAGTATTGACGGCACCAGTGGAAGATAACATAAGGAATAGTCCAATGTAAGGCCTGCATTGTTAAGATAGGTTTCTGGTGAAGATCTGACACTTGCCATAAATATGTATTTTTTTACTTGAGTAAATGCCGCCGTTCTCCTGAACCCAACGTTGTTTTTCTTTTTTTTCTGTGCCTCTCCATTCCTGAGATAAAGCCCTGTCTTCCCTACATAAAAATCTAGCATTGTTAGCTTAGTAGGTGTGACCTCAATGGTTCTTAGTGGGTGGCTTTTCGAGTGCCCCACCCACTTGGCGAACAAGACTAGATTTTCATGCAGGGAATAGAGGGCCAAATCTTAGGAATGGAGAGGCACAGAAACACAAGAAAAACTACGCCGGATTCAGGAGAACAGCGGCATTTACATTAGGTAAGAAAAAAAATAAATATAGTACAGACCAAAAGTTTAGACACACCTTTTCATTTAAAGATTTTTCTTTATATTCATGACTATGAAAATTGTACATTCACACTGAAGGCATCAAAACTATGAATTAACACATGTGGAATTATATACTTAACAAAAAAGTGTGTAACAACTGAAAATATGTCTTATATTCTAGGTTCTTCAAAGTAGCCACCTTTGCTTTGATTACTGCTTTGCACACTCTTGGCATTCTCTTGATGAGCTTCAAGAGGTAGTCACCGGAAATGGTTTTCACTTCACAGGTGTGCCCTGTCAGGTTTAATAAGTGGGATTTCTGGCCTTATAAATGGGGTTGGGACCATCAGTTGTGTTGTGCAGAAGTCTGGTGGATACACAGCTGATAGTCCTACTGAATAGACTGTTAGAATTTGTATTATGGCAAGAAAAAGGCAGCTAAGTAAAGAAAAACAAGTGGCCATCATTACTTTAAGAAATGAAGGTCAGTCAGTCCGAAAAATTGGGAAAACTTTGAAAGTGTCCCCAAGTGCAGTTGCAAAAACCATCAAGCGCTACAAAGAAACTGTCTCACATGAGGAGCGCCCCAGGAAAGGAAGACCAAGAGTCACCTCTGCTTCTGAGGATAAGTTTATCCGAGTCACCAGCCTCAGAAATCGCAGGTTTACAGCAGCTCAGATTAGAGACCAGGTCAATGCCACACAGAGTTCTAGCTGCAGACACATCTCTACAACAACTGTTAAGAGGAGACTTTGTGTAGCAGGCCTTCATGGTAAAATAGCTGCTAGGAAACCACTGCTAAGGACAGGAAACAAGCAGAAGAGACTTGTTTGGGCTAAAGAACACAAGGAATGGACATTAGACCAGTGGAAATCTGTGCTTTGGTCTGATGAGTCCAAATTTGAGATCTTTGGTTCCAACCACCGTGTCTTTGTGCGACGCAGAAAAGGTGAACGGATGGACTCTACATGCCTGGTTCCCACCGTGAAGCATGGAGGAGGAGGTGTGATGGTGTGGGGGCGCTTTGCTGGTGACACTGTTGGGGATTTATTCAAAATTGAAGGCATACTGAACCAGCATGTCTACCACAGCATCTTGCAGCTGCATGCTATTCCATCTGGTTTGCGTTTAGTTGGACCATCATTTATTTTTCAACAGGACAATGACCCCAGACACACCTCCAGGCTGTGTAAGGGCTATTTGACCAAGAAGGAGAGTGATGGGGTGCTACACCAGATGACCTGGCCTCCACAGTCACCAGACCTGAACCCAATCGAGATGGTTTGGGGTGAGCTGGACCGCAGAGTGAAGGCAAAAGGGCCAACAAGTGCTAAGCATCTCTGGGAACTCCTTCTAGATTGTAGGAAGACCATTTCCGGTGACTACCTCTTGAAGCTCATCAAGAGAATGCCAAGAGTGTGCAAAGCAGTCATCAAAGCAAAAGGTGGCTACTGTGAAGAACCTAGAATATAAGACATATTTTCAGTTGTTTTATACTTTTTTGTTAAGTATATAATTCCACATGTGATAATTCATAGTTTTGATGCCTTCAGTGTGAATGTACAATTTTCATAGTCATGAAAATACAGAAAAATCTTTAAATGAGAAGATGTGTCCAAACTTTTGGTCTGCACTGTATTTATGAAAAGTGATCAGAGTTCTTTAATATCCAGATTAATACATTGGAGGTCTGACCATGACCACCCATTATCTGATTATAGGGGCTGTCACTCCTGCAGGGATTTAATGGTTTTCCCTTCATTTCCCCCCACTAGAGATAATCCCACATCATCTGACCAGTGGCAAAGAAACTACAGCCGATGTTCTGCCAATGAAATCTACCACATACGACTAAGCGAGAGTAAATTCTTTGGAGAATTTGAGGGGAAAAGCTTCACATATTCTTCCTTTCATGCTCATAAAAAGTAAGTTGTCTGCAAATTTTTCTAACATTCTGGAGATTGTTTAGGTTCTGTTCACATCTGCGGAGCCCCCATTGCAGATTTTATCATGTTTTATGGAATAACAGACCCCATTATAAGCCAGTTGGGTCCATTTTGCCATCCGCATGTGTTTAATTTCCCTGCAGCACCCCCACAGGGAAAGTGAAGAATTGCAGTGTTCTGATCAAAATCAGTTATCAGTGAATATAACGCATGGACATGTTGGGCTTTTCTATGTCTATGTTCACACTGAAAATCCCCTTCAAATTCCACTTGGAAAACTGAGAAATCCACTTTACTCTTTATAAGAGGAGTTTATGAGAGTTATTTTTCACAAAAAGGTTTTAAAGTGTTATGGAATTGAATCCTCTCCAATCTAGGTACCATATAATGCAAAGACTGCAAAGAACGCTTCAAGGAAAAAAACAAATCTTCCATATGTCTTCAAAAATTTGCTACAGGAAAAAGAAAAAAGGTATTCAAAAACTCCCATAAAAATGAGCGTTTCTTGGAGCAGAACGTCTCAAAAAAACTCTGTCTGAACACAGCCTAAGCGAGGGTTGCATTGCTGAGACTTGTAGTTGTGCTCTATCTGTAGAGCCGCAGTTTGGGATCCATTATTCGTATTTGGTGATGGTGGTGATTACCCCATCTGGTGAAGTCGTACATTTTTGTGCCCCTTTTGTACCAATCTTAGAACTTTTCTAAAAAAAAAAAAAAATAGTGGAACAAATTAACTATAGACAGAAAATTACCGCACATGGTGTCCAAAATCTACGGTAGATGAGATTGTTCTCATGTACATATTATGGAGAATAAACAGCCCTAGAGATGCACCACATTAATTTAGAGGAATTTTACAATCTTAGTAAGGTTGACGCACTTCACTTCATGGGGCTTTAGGTTCAAGACTGGGGTATCAAACATCAGAGTTGTTAAATTGTCTACTATGTTTTTAACCTGTGGTACCTCTGTCTACCCTAAGGGGCACATGTCATGTTTCCAGGGATACTCAGTCATGTAAAATTGGAGGTACAGTGTATGATCACAGTCTTGGAGGTGTTTTCTATAACTTGTTTGAACAGGGGGTAATTAAAGACACTAGAATAGGGTGCCCATTAGGTTCCTCACCCCATGAAATCTTTGACCAACCCAGCAAGGGGAGCAAATCTATTAAGTTGCTGTGTTCTTGGTTGGGTGACACTCTTGGTAGTCATATATAAGTTTTGGTGAGGAGACTTCACGTGCCCCTACCCCTTGTTAAGCTTCTACGCCTTTGAGATCTCCTTGCCACAGAAGAAAACACAAGCACCATAAATGGACCATGGTGGGTGGAGGCCCTGTTACAAACTTTTGCAGTATTCTGAGACCACAAGATGGGATCTCTGTGAACCACCTCCTTCTTGCCGGCATCTCCAAATCCCCTTTAGGTTAACCGGTCTGGTGTAACTCATGTTTGCGTCACACTGCAACGATGATGCTGCACCAGATCAGCTAATCAATTGGTTCCTGGTGGGTAGGACATTGACGCAGGGCTCAATTCCAATGGCCACAGAAAACTGGTAGTCCCCAGGTTACAAAATAGACAGGTTTTGTAGGTTTGTCCATAACTTGAAGTTATATGTAAATTGGAATGGGTTTAGGGCCGCCAAAAAACCAAACAACTAATAATTCATTGCTCACCTCTCCGGCCGTTTTCCTGCCCGTTGTCTAGTCCTCTTCTTTCTGCTGTTGTGCACCACATCTCCAGCCTCTTCACTATAGACTAGGATTTCTGGCCATGTCCAGACCTAATCGTCACTGCATGTCATATGGTCATGTTGTGAAAACGTGCGCTGCTACCTTAGGATGCACGGTGACTTTTGAGGCCTAGTTGCGGCTGGAAGTCCTGGCCTATAGTGGTGAGACCAAAGATGCATTGGACAATGGTGGAAAGAAGAGGACCAGACGTCGGGCAACGAGGTGGTTGGAAAGTTGGAAAGGTGAGCAATGAGGCGAGTTTTAGTTGTTTTTTGTACATATTACATTCATAGCTACGAGTTGTACGTAAGTCAGATGTCTGTAGTTCGAGGACTGCCTGTAATCTACTGACCACTGGACCTGAGTCCTGCGAATCGATTCACTAATCTTTATATATATCTACAATCAAAGAGAGAGAGAGACAATGCCATATACTGGGGGCATGGAGCATAGCGGTGCCATCCGGGCCCACCAAAGAATCTTACATTGGGCTAAACACCCAACCTACATTTGTACATATGTTTAGTCTGGAGGGTTTGCAGCCAGAACTATCTCCTGTGGATGACCGAGGGTTCCTCAATCCATGGAAGTCCACATGACCATCTCTGAATGTATCCTGCAGCCTGGATTTGTCTTTCTTTTTCCTCTCTTTTATCCCTTGCACTGCTGACACTGGTGAGGTGAGTTCAGCACGTCGACATGTTGATCTGCTGGCTTGCACCTGCTGGAATTGGTTTTGCTCTGATTTCCTTAGGCTTCTCATAATCCTCTCCTGGATGCTCGGCTTTCTATTCCTCTTTTATTTTTGGCATTGGCTATGGATCTTGGGTCTCTCCACTTTCGCCCCAAACCATGTGATGTGCTCAGTGCTGGAACTGGAACGTCTTGAAATTGCCCAGCAGAGCAGTAATGGGTTTCTGTGATTGATCCTGTCTGTATATCGGCCTCCACTATCATGAGACATCATGTTGTCCTCACATACGACACTACTGCCTGCCGCAGAGAGCCGCCCGACTGGCAGAAAGGAGACGATGGCCTCGGTCATTTCTCACACTACTCTGGTAAAATGGAGGCTGAGCACTTCATCGCTTTTGCTGTGTAGGAGGGCACAATAGTGGGGGAAAATGTGCAATGGGGCCATCATACATAGTGTGGAGGGGCATGGGTTGAAGCATTATTGAGGTTTCATGTGTCGTCATAATACTGTAGGGCATCATTGTGTGGGGGGCACAGCAGTAGTAGGGGCATTATGTGTGGAGGCATCATTATATGAAGGGCACTGTACATGCTGTGTAAGTTCTCCAGGGTCAAAATATGGAGGGCACTAAAGGGACATCATACTGTGTGAGGAAACTGGGGGCATCATGTCTGGAGTTCACTGTAGGGGCATTATGTGGGGGGCATCATGTATGGCATCATACAGTGTGAAGATCACTGTTGGGGGGAACATACTGTGTGTGATGGCATCATCGGGACACTGTAGGGACGTGTGTGAGGTATAATTCTGTGGAGGGTGGGTCATCACACTGTGTAGATAGTCCAGTGGGGGCATCATACTTTTTGGGGGGACTTCATTGTGTATTTTAGGGGCATAGTTCTGTTTGGGCATCATAATGTGTGTGTGGGGGAGGCATCATGCAGTGTCAGGGTGCTACGTGGGAGGGACATCCACTATGTAGGAGGGGCTCTGAGGGGTCATCATACTGTGTGTAAGGAGCTGATGGGGCCTCATACTGTGAGGGGGCTTCATTATGTATGTGTGTGGGGGAGTCATCTTTGGAAATACTACAGCCCTATTTCTGTGTGGGTGCACAAGAAGGACTGGCCAAGGTTGAGGGCTGTAAATAACTGCTGCAATTTGTGTCCCTATTTCCTGTCTTTCAAGGTTGAGACGTCTGGTAAGGCCGGGATCACACATGCGAGAAACACGCATAGAATTACATGCAGCCGCACACTCCGGTCCGAGTGTCGGCAGCAGCGCCGGGTGTTCATGCGAGAGACTTGCACGAGAATCGTGCGAGTTTCTCGCATGGGTGATCCCAGCCTTAGTATTACAGCACATGTGTTTCCCACCATCAAGTGGAATCCATTTGTCACAATTATTGTAACCTCCTCTAGACTGAGGATCCTTTTACAATGGCAGATAAATTGCCCATAATGATCCCTGATCGAGAACATGGCGAGTCGTTCAGACTCTTGCACTGATACATTTCAGTAATCGTGTGTATTTTTGCGTCGGCGATCACTTATCTTTCCTCCTCTCGTACGTTCTCCATTATAGATGACAGGCAGATGTGTCACCTACACACGATCATTCGTATGTCAGCGATCAATGGAACTTATTTAAAGATTCCAAGATTTCAGCAATGAATCTGTGTCGACCCGCCACCACAATTGTGGGTTACCAGGGCAATGGGGTACTCAGAGCCGAGCCCATGGAAGTCTATGGGGATTCTTGTCACAGGTAGCTGTGGCTCGGTCTGTGGCCCTGGCGGTCTGGCGTATGTTGGGGGAATATTTACAGGGGATAGATTTATATACAGTTCGTGACGCCACCTGTAGTATTCTGGTAATTTGTACCAGCGCTGCTATAGATCTCTGAGGGGATGGTGATGCAGCTAGATGTCGGGTCCCCTACAGGTGGGACTGGTCCCTCAGGTCGGTAGTTAGGTAGGGATTGTGCGGGCATGCAAATCAATAACTCAGTCTCACACGGTCAGCGTCTTTCCATACCTTTACTTGCAAGATGGTAAGGCAGGTCCCAGGGAGGCTGATGGGGTTGATGGAGGATGAGCTTTGAGGCAACAGCTAAGCAAGTTAGGGGCCTCCTTTACTGTCCAATAACGATGAGTACAACCAGCTTCAGCGTAGTTCCCTCTTTAATTTCAGCTATTCCAGAGCTGTTCTGCCCAGTCAGATTTGTGGTGAAGTCTTCCAATTGATGAAACTAGGTTCTTGCTTTTGTCTGCGCTTGACTCAAAGTCCCTATTCCACCTGACTCCAGTTACGTACTGACTATATGGGGCTGTTTGCCGCGACCTAGGGTCCGGTAAATCCCTGGTTTTCTTACCACTATGCTTGTAGCTAATAGTGATCCTTCGGTCCCCAGTGACCGGTAGCAATGTGCAGGACTTTTCCAAGCCAAAAGCACTTTTCCAATAATCTTCCTTCCACTTTGCCCTTCGATTTGCTCGACTCTTAATAGATAGTTCAGTCTTTCTTCCAGTGGGGCACAGCTCTGACTAGGCTAAGGTGAATTAGACCACCTGTACCAGCCCCCACTTTCTGAACTGCTGACAGGCTCAAACTGGACACGTCTACTCTGTCCAAGGACAGGAAACTGACTGACTAGAAATCACTCCCTTCCACACCCCTGCTGGGTGTGTCAGAAGTGTACATGATGTCATGAAGAGACCTTAACTGTTACCTCTCCACCCATCCTCCTGGTATTGTGTACCAGGGCTACACATTCCCCCATGGTAAACGACAGCACTCCCGGGCTGTAAAATATAAAGAGACATTTTTGTTTATGCATGAAAACATCAACAATAACATTAATTCGTCCCATCCGGGAGGTGAGGATATCTTGAACGTTGCAAACAATAACATTATATATAGAAATACAAAAGTATTAAATAGCATTCAATAAATATACAGTATTCTTGTGAAGGACCCGCACCAAACCTTCAACGTGGGTCCTGGGTGGGCTGCAGGACATCCGAATGCAGACCTCACTCAGTGCCACACCACACGGGTTTTCTGTTCAGAGGTAAGTCAAGGTTTCATGTGAAACCATTAAAAAGGCACTTTAGTGCAACTATTTACAGGATACAGTTTTTGGGCTGGCTCAGTCCTCAGCCTCTGAGTCCATTGTAAAACATAATAGGGAAAAACACATATATATATATAGACTTTTTACAATATTCACATCAATTCGTTATAATCACTGCTGATATCTAATGGGTAACTTCCCTTTGGAGGTTCGCTCTGATCTACGTGGTGTAGCCTCAGGTATATCAAGTTGCGATCTGTCTGCACTGCGTAACGGCAAACTATAGAACTGCCTTAATCTTTCTATGGATCTGGCAAGCGTACTGATGGCTGGGCGGTGTGAGTCAGCTTCACCAGGGGATCCCATAGTATGGGGCGCTGCTTCAGATGATCCTTTTGAGATTCCACAGGTTGAGGTGTTGCTGGGATGGGTAACTCCTGAGCGGGCTCAACTGGCACCACAGGCACAACTGGAGGTAGAACTTCCTCTTGTGGCTGATAAAACTGCAACACTGGAATTATCACAGCATCTCCCAGTCGGGGCCAATCCGCAGGAAAATCTCCCAGCTCTGTGTGTAGGACCTCTTCCTTTCTTTCTCCTTGATTGAGGACAGGGTTCTTTTCACAACGCTTTAAGTGTTCTGGACACAATTTCAAATGATCTCTGGACACAGTGATTGTTGTTCTTCCTCCGTCCTTACTGACGACACAAACTTTTCTGTTGTCATATTTAGAATCTTGTATGACGTAGGGTTCTTGCTCCCACTGGTTATCCAGTTTGTGCATCTTCCTTTTTCTTTTTAATACTACCTCTCCAGGCATCAAAGGCTTGGCAGGAGCATTTCTGTTGTAAACATCTTCCTGTTTCTCCCTGCTTTATTGAGACTTTCCTCTACACAGATTTGTACTCTTCTGTATTGCTCTTGCCGATTGACGTCCCAGTTTTCAACAGCGTCGTCTGCCTCCGGTTCTACCACTCCAAGTTCTAAATCCATTGGTAGTTTTCCGGGCCTTGCTCGCATAAGACAAGCTGGAGTGCAGTTAGTTGAGCTTACAGGTATATGATTATACAAATCAACCAAATCAGGCAGTAAATCCGGCCATCGATTCCTGTCTTCCAACGGTATGGATCTCAACAAGTCAAGGACAATATGGTTCATCTTTTCACAAAGACCGTTGGTTTGAGGGTGATATGGTGTTGTTCTTATTTTCTTGCACCCGTACATGTGACAGAATTCCTTGAATAAATCGGCTTCAAAAGCAGGTCCCTGATCGGTTAATACTTGCTCGGGATACCCATGCGGTCTGCAGAAGCTTGCTTGAAAGGTTTTCGCTGCCGTCACTGCGGTCTGGTCCTTAACTGGAACAACCACCAGAAATCTGGAGTAATGGTCCACCATAGTCAAGGCGTATGAGTATCCAGATCTACTTGGCGACAATTTGACGTGGTCCAGGGCCACAATCTCCAGGGGACGAGTCGTCCGGATAGGTTGCAGGGGTGCCTTCTGACTACCGTAGTCCTTTCTTCTGAGACCACAAGGTCCACAGTTCCGACACCACCTCTCGATGGAGCAGCGCATCCCTACCCAGTAGAACCGGCATCTCAACAGGGTCTCCAGCTTTCTCCAGCCAAAGTGTCCTGCTTGATCGTGGTACGCTTCCAACACCATCGGACGTCTGCCTTGGGGACCACTATTTGCCAGACCATTTCATGGGTTCTGGGGTTGACGTATCTCCTGCACAACTTCTCACGGTATAGGAACAACCTGCTTTTCTCGTTCCACAGGAGCTTGGCTGACATAGGTGCATCCTTTTCCAGAGAGGAGCCTTCCTGTCTTAACAACTCCTTGATGCGGCTGACCACTGGATCACTGTCCTGAGTCTCTTTCCAACTGTGATGGGGTAAAGGATTTAATGTTGCACCATACTGCTTTCTGTGGACTCGATGCTCGTGGACTACCCCATTTCGATGGAACGCAGGTAGCTCAATTTCTTCCAGGTCGTCCGATTCTTCTTCCGTATCAGAGTCATGCGGCATTCGGGACAACGCATCAGCATTAGCATTCTTTCGACCTGCCCGGTACTTGATAGTAAACTGGTAATTGGACAACCGAGCCATCCAACGCTGCTCCATGGCGCCCAGCTTGGCGGTTTCCAGGTGCGTTAACGGGTTGTTGTCTGTGTACGCCGTGAACTTATTGGAGGCCAGATAGTGCTTAAATCTTTCAGTAATGGCCCAGACCAGCGCCAGAAACTCCAGCTTGAAGCTGCTATAATTTTCCGGATTCCTTTCAGTTGGCCTGAGTTTTCTGCTGGCATATGCGATGACTTTTTCTTGGCCATTCTGCTTCTGACTGAGAACTGCTCCCAACCCTTCATTACTGGCGTCGGTGTACAACAGGAACGGTTGGCTGTAATCAGGATAGGTTAAGATCTCATCACCTGTAAGGATCTCTTTCATCTTTTGGAATGCTTCAGCCTGTTATTTACCCCAATTAAAGGGAGGGTTTCTGCTCTTCAGGGATTGTCCTACTAGGAGGTCCTGTAAAGGAGCTGCCTTCTTCGTGTAATCTTTCACGAATCTCCTGTAGTAACCCGTTAGTCCCAGGAACTGTCGCACTTCCTTAAGGTTCTTCGGCTCCGGCCACTTCTGGATGGCAGTGACTTTCTCTGGGTCTGGCGCTACTCCTTCCGAACTGACGATGTGCCCCAAGTATTGCACCTTCTGCTTGAGTAGATGGCATTTTGAGGGTTTTAATTTCATCCCGTACCTGGACAGGGACTCGAATACTTCTGCCAGGTGCTTCAGATGGTCCTCATATGTCTTGGAATACACGATGACGTC
This sequence comes from Oophaga sylvatica, assembly GCA_033576555.1. NCBI lineage: Eukaryota > Metazoa > Chordata > Amphibia > Anura > Dendrobatidae > Oophaga > Oophaga sylvatica. Next base: position 544,318,755 of record JARQOD010000004.1, on the reverse strand, counting down.
GTCTAGGTATAGCAGCACGGTTTCAAAATTGAGATGTCCCAGACAGTTTTCCATCACTCTCTGAAATGTTCCTGGGGCACTACTGAGCCCAAACGGCATTCTGTCGAACTCACAGAGCCCCATTGGGGTGGTGAAAGCCGTTTTCTCACCGATCCTCCTCAGCCACAGCCACTTGCCAGTAACCACTAGTCAGATCAAGGGTAGAAAAGTAGTTAGCCGTTTTCAGAGCAGCTAATGATTCCTCTATACGTGGTAACGGGTATGCATCCTTGTGTGTTATGCGGTTCACCTGCCTGTAATCCACACACATTCTCATACTACCATCTTTCTTTTTAACCAGAACTAGAGGGGCTGCCCAGGGGCTACAACTATCCCTTATCACCCCAGCTTTCTTCATATCATTCAACATTTCTTTAGCCTTCTGATAATGAGCTGGAGGTATGGGCCTATACCGCTCTTTGATGGGAGGATGACTGCCTGTAGGGATATGATGTTGTACCCCTTAATTACCCCAAAATCAAGTGGATTTTTGCTAAACACTTGGGCGTACTCTTGCACCACCCGTAATACCCCTTGCTTCTGGTGAGCGGGAGTGGTGTCCGTCCCAACATGGAGTTGCTGACACCATTCCGCCACCTGAGTTGCTAGGTCATTGTCCTCCGCTATTTGACAGGAGTCTAAGGACTCAGCCGGGAGAATAGAATTATTATCAACAGCATGAAGTTTAGCAATGGTTGCATAACGGGGTAAATTTACCTCATCATCTCCCCAATTGAGAAGCCGTACCGGTACTCTTCCATTCACCACTTCTACTACTCCTCTAGCAGTCATAAGTGTAGGTCTATGTTCTGAATGGTGGGGTTCTACTACAGCTTGGTAATTCTGTCCTCTCAGACCTATGGCTGCCCTGCACCAAATGATCATTTCACTCATTGGGGGTATCACAATAGGATCCGAGTCAGTGACCCGTACATTACCAATTTCGCCGTCGGTAAGCTTCGCTTGCTGCTGACACACCAGGGCCCGGATCTCTCTTTGGATTACTCCTTTCTGCCTTGGTCGGGCAATCTCAGCGAGCTGTTGGAGCAAAAACACAACTTCTCCCAAACAATTACCGATAATGTTAGTACCCAAAATTATATTTAAACCGTTCTCCTCATTTACAGTCTTTACTACCAGAAGCCCTTGGTCTTTCAACTCCTCTCTGCCCACCTTTACATCTACACATTTTGTTCCGAGTACTTCTACAGGAAGACCATTAGAAGCATATACAGTAAAGTCAAGGCTCGGAGGTTTAAGACTGTCCATTGACCAGTACTTGGTATATAGAGCATCAGGTATTAGGGTCACCTGGGACCCAGTGTCTAACAATGCTGGAACAGCAATACCATCTAGAATAATAGACAGGTAGGGTCGCCCGCCCACATACCTGCGGTTCCAACCTAGGGGGCCTGACGGGTATTCTCCTGGGTGTTGGCCCTTGGACCCAGGTTCTGCCCGTTTAAAGGACACTGTGGAGACAGATGACCTTTCCGGTTGCAGCGATAACAGATGATCTCTCGACGAGGAGGGTGTTGATCAGAGGTTGCTCCTGGGGGTGGCGTTGTCCTCCTCCGGGGGGGCGACGTCTTCTTTCTTCTCCGGTGCATCCACGGAACGTCTTCTGGGCAGTCAGCTAACAAGATCTTCCCTTCCTCCTCTTTCCGCAGCTGTAGGGCACTCATCACAGCGGCCAGATTTTTAGTCAGCTGGCGCACCTCTGAGCGCAGACAGTCCAATTCACTAGGAGGTGTCATCTGCGCTTTGGCTTCGGCCACTAACGGGGAACAGGGGGTTACTGCCGGTTCCAGAGTGACTTCACCCTGATGATGTTGGGTGGCCACCTCAGGTTTGCCCAGGGGCCGCAGCCCTTTTATTGCCATGTCCTTTAGGGCATCAAAGGTAGCATCCGGATGATCTAAGGACCACCAATTTACAGTTCTGCGTTCCTCTGGGGATCTCAATCCCTGTATAAATTGTTCTTTCAGCATTCTATTCTCGTCGATAGCATTTAAATTGTTAATTTGCTTGAGGGCTCTCAGGGCTCCCTGTAGTCGGCAAGCGTAGTCCCGGATGCTGTCACCTGGCTGTTGTGAACAGTGATAGAAGGCCATCCGGAGATCCGTTTCTGTGGGTCTTCAAATATGGCATGCAGCTTAAGGAAGATCGCAGGTACCGACTCCTGATCAACGGGATCCCAAGTCTCCACTTCCCTCTCAGCAGCGCCAGTTAGCTGCCCTATTAGCACAGCAGCTTTTTGTCTCTCAGGCATGGAGTACATTTCTAGGATGCTGCATAACTTCCGCTTGAAGCCTGCTAATGTGCCTGGCCCACCGCTGTATTGGGGAAGCCATTTCGCCCCAGGCATATATGGGAGCGTTAGTGGCATGATCGGGACTACCGGACTGGGTGCAGGGCCTGCGCCCCCATCTGGCGCTACAATACCAGACGGTGCGGGATTGGGGCCTCCGGCCGGGGCCGCACTGTCAGCCGGTTGTTGTGACATCTTAGCGCCCCCTTGGTTAAACGGAGCCTACCGGTTTCAGACGCTGCTATTTCACAGGCACCGCAGTGAGAACAGGACCTTCGTCGCAGGCGCTCTGATGTCAGAGCGTTCACTTCCTGTTGCAGGACCTGCCGATGAGTCAGAGCCAGGGGCGTGTCCAAGACTCTGCGCGCTCTTTCAGGTACGCCCACCTTCTTCTCCAGCGCCTTAGGGCGCGAATATGGCGACAAAAATGGCGATTTTTGGCGCCAAAAGTGCAAACAGTCCTTTTTCACAAAAACAATCCACAGGCACACAGGGCTCGCAATGCTGCAAGTTTCGTATCCTGTTCGTGACGCCAAAGTTTTGTGTCGACCCGCCACCACAATTGTGGGTTACCAGGGCAATGGGGTACTCAGAGCCGAGCCCTGAAGTCTATGGGGATCTTGTCACAGTAGCTGTGGCTCGGTCTGTGGCCCTGGCGGTCTGGCGTATGTTGGGGGAATATTTACAGGGGATAGATTTATATACAGTTCGTGACGCCACCTGTAGTATTCTGGTAATTTGTACCAGCGCTGCTATAGATCTCTGAGGGGATGGTGATGCAGCTAGATGTCGGGTCCCCTACAGGTGGGACTGGTCCCTCAGGTCGGTAGTTAGGTAGGGATTGTGCGGGCATGCAAATCAATAACTCAGTCTCACACGGTCAGCGTCTTTCCATACCTTTACTTGCAAGATGGTAAGGCAGGTCCCAGGGAGGCTGATGGGGTTGATGGAGGATGAGCTTTGAGGCAACAGCTAAGCAAGTTAGGGGCCTCCTTTACTGTCCAATAACGATGAGTACAACCAGCTTGCAGCGTAGTTCCCTCTTTAATTTCAGCTATTCCAGAGCTGTTCTGCCCAGTCAGATTTGTGGTGAAGTCTTCCAATTGATGAAACTAGGTTCTTGCTTTTGTCTGCGCTTGACTCAAAGTCCCTATTCCACCTGACTCCAGTTACGTACTGACTATATGGGGCTGTTTGCCGCGACCTAGGGTCCGGTAAATCCCTGGTTTTCTTACCACTATGCTTGTAGCTAATAGTGATCCTTCGGTCCCCAGTGACCGGTAGCAATGTGCAGGACTTTTCCAAGCCAAAAGCACTTTTCCAATAATCTTCCTTCCACTTTGCCCTTCGATTTGCTCGACTCTTAATAGATAGTTCAGTCTTTCTTCCAGTGGGGCACAGCTCTGACTAGGCTAAGGTGAATTAGACCACCTGTACCAGCCTCCACGTTCTGAACTGAAGACAGGCTCAAACTGGACACGTCTACTCTGTCCAAGGACAGGAAACTGACTGACTAAATCACTCCCTTCCACACCCCTGCTGGGTGTGTCAGAAGTGTACGTGATGTCATGAAGAGACCTTAACTGTTACCTCTCCACCCATCCTCCTGGTATTGTGTACCAGGGCTACACAAATCTGCCACGTGTGAATATAGTCACGCTGAGGGGTGTTTTTTTAATAAAGATTTTAAAGCGGATCTGCTCCAAAATCCACATAGAAAAATGGTTTCAGATACCTTTTGAATACTCAGGCTATTGATTTCAATAGAAAATCCACATTGCTGTTTATAAGGCTAATTTTTTGTGATTTTTGTTAAAAGACGGCAAAAAAAGTGTAGAAAACATTTTTCAAGAACCTCTTCAAAACTGTGTGAAAACCACATAAGGGCATGTATTCTTTCAGACTTTAATATCCGCCGAGTTTTTAAGACGGGGACACTTCAGAAAAACGCCGGCTGTGTTCTATCCGAAGCGTCTTCATTGACTGTTATTCCGTCTTGTTTGCGGTGACTCCACCGTCGGCGTCCGTTAAACTGTTTCTCATCTTTCAAAGTCTGAAGCCATCAAAAGAAGTGTCAAAAGACGGAACATGTGCGCAGAGTCGCTTTTACATTGCTGAGCATTATGTTTGTTCTTGGTAGTTTTATTTTTGCGCTTATTCAGGCGGTATCCCCCTGAAAAGGCATCATGTGGACATACCCCTTAAAAAAGACTTTTTTGAAAACCTTGCCAAAAACCATACTGATTCCTGATGTGGATTTCTTTTGAAAACCATTTCAGATTTGTCTGTCTCTAAAAACCTCCATGTGAACATAGTAAGGATTAGTTAACATACAGTTTTGACGTGGATTTTTGCAGTGGATACTTTTCCAAAATCGACATAAAAACCCTTCAAAAATTCACTGATTTAATGGGAAAACACACATGCACATGTGTAGTGCACACAGTGCTGTTTTTTTATTCTATGTGTTTCACCTCAGCATTGAAAAAGAAGCAACAAATCAATTCTTGAGACGGTTGCTTCAAATTTGACTTTATCATTAAAAGAAGCAAAAAAAACACAAAAAATCCTCAATTTATCTGTTTTCTTTTTTCATGAAGATCCCTCATACCTATACGAGTCTATGGCGTTGTTCACATGTCAGTTTTTATTCCTCGGATCTAGTGGTTTGCACAAAAGCACTGAGACTTGTCCGATATTGATCTGAGTGTCGGATTAATGTCACCAATGCAAGATTGCGGATCCATAAAAGCCAACAGCACTACTATGCCTTCCTTGTGCTGCCCACAGGTTTCATGGGGGAAGCTTAAGAAACTGCCATATATTTTTATTTTTTTTTGTCCAAGAAAAACTGATGAAACTCGGACCGAACTCTGATGGTAAAAATTTACACAATAACCAAAAACCGAGACATTTTTTCTCCTTCGCCTCATTGGGGGACACAGGACCGTGAGTGTATGTTACTGCCGCTAGGAGGCTGACACTAAGTGAATACAAAAAAGTTAGCTTCTCCTCCGCAGTATACACCCTCATGCTGGCTCTAAGCTAACCAGTTCATGCTTCGTGTCCGTAGGAGTCACACGAGTCTTGTTTTCAGACCATTCTTTTTTTTTTCCCTCACCATGAAGATGAGACTGGCGACGGACCCTATTGAAAGGGTCTGATCTCCCCAAACCAACAACAAGTGAGCACGTGGAGTGTCGCCTCCATGTATCTTCTCCTGCAATGTGGGACATTATGCGGACGCAGCCCTGACCACTCTAAGGTACGGAAACCCTAGGTTGTACATAAAAGCAGTCCGTGCGGCTCCCACTGCATCACTTATGCTGAGACTGCGGTGATGGAAGGAGGCGAACAGTCCCTCTCCTCATCCCCCTTAAGGGAAGACGGATTTAGGGTGCCTGCACCGTCCTTGTAACAACCCCCCTCCCCTCTAACCTGGCAATGGACGGAGCATGTGGAAGGGGAGGTGCTGGGAGGGCTCCTGCAGCGCTGCGTTCTTCGGCAGGTGAGGGCACGAAGCAGCCGGCGCCCTCATCCTCTGGATGCAGCTTCCGATCATAGCAGCGTGGCGCTAGTCTGGGCCTCATAAGCGCCTCAAAGCCCCTGTCTTTCATAGCGCCCCAGGGACCCAGTGCCTTGGGCCTTGTGGGCGTCACTCTCGGCGCCCAAGTCCGTGTCCTGTACAAATCTGCCAGTGTTGGGGAACCTCCGGATGTGGACCTGATAGCCTCCAGGTTAAACACCAAGGTTCCCGAGTTTGTTGCTCGGTTCCGGGACCCAAAGGCCGCCGCCGTGGACGCCTTGGTTCTGTCATGGAACCAGTTTCATCTCCCGTACATGTTCCCCCATTACCACTTCTCCCGAAAGTTATCCGGAAGATCAGGTCAGAAGGGGTCCCAGTAATCCTGGTCGCCCCAGACTGGCCTCGTCGGGCATGGTACGCAGAACTAGTGCAACTAGTTGCCAAAGTTCCCTGGTGGCTACCGGGTCAGCCGGACCTACTTTCCCAAGTGCCGATCTACCACCAGAACTCAGGGGCCCTGTGTTTGACGGCCTGGCCATTGAGTCCTGGATCTTGACTCAAGCAGGTTTTTCCTGAAAGGTAGTTTCTACAATGATTAGCGCCTGGAAGCCCGCCTCGGCACGGATCTATCACCGCACCTGGAAAGTTTTCTTTGCGTGGTGCAGAGATCACGGTCGCCCTCCTCTCATTTTCTCCATCCCCAACATTTTAGAATTCCTCCAAGCCGGCCTGGACTCAGGTCCAGCACTGAGCTCTCTCAAAGGACAGATCTCAGCCTTATCCATCTTATTTCAACGCAGAATTGCTTCCAACCTGCGGTTAAAGACTTTCATTCAGGGGGTCTCCCACGTGGTACCTCCCTATAGGACTCCTCTGGACGCCTCTCTTGGAAGGTGTTTTTTCTCGTTGCCATAACGTCAGTTAGGCGGGTTTTGGAGTTAGCTGCCCTATCCTGTCGAGCCCCGTTTCTGATTTTTCACCAGGATAAGGTGGTTCTTAGGCCGGCCCCTCCATTTCTGCCAAAGGTCGTTTCTTCGTTTCACATTACCGAGGACATTGTCTTGCCCAGCACCGGTCCACCGTGTGTTAAGGGCCCTTCATATATTGGATCTAGTGAGAGCTCTCAGGAGGTACCTATCTCGGACGGCATCTTTTCGCCAGACAGACACGCTGTTCGTGCTCCCCGAGGGTCGCAGGATGGGACTTGCCACCTCAAAGTCAACAATAGCCAGGTGGATTCGTCTGGCTATTCAAGAATCTTACCGCGTCAGGGGCACACCTGTTCCAGCAGGGTTCACGGCACACTCCACCTGGGCAGTGGGCAGTTCTTGGGCTCTTTGGCACCAGGCATCAGCAGAACAGGTTTGCAAGGCTGCAACCTGGGCTAGCCTACATACATTTTCAAAGCACTACAATATCCATACTCAGACTTTAGCTGACGCAAGTCTGGGCAGAAGGATTCTCCAGGCAGTGGTAGCACACCTATAAACAGTTGGCACTTAAGACTTAAATCCGTTGGGTCAATTTCCCACCCAGGGACTGCTTTGGGACCTGTGGTCCTGTGTCCTCCAATGAGGCAAAGTACAAATAGGGATTTTTGTGAGTACTCACTGTAAAATCCTTTTCTCCGAGACGCTCACTGGGGGACACATCACCCACCCTATTAGCCTGACGACTCCTTTTTGTTTTCCTTTTTTGGTAGGTGGGTTTTTTGACATGTTGTACCTGTATTAAGGTCGATTTATTTTGTTCTCCTACTGCTTTTGCACTGAACTGATTTGCTTAGAGCCAGCATGAGGGTGTATACTGCGGAGGAGGAGCTAACTTTTTTTTGTATTCACTTAGTGTCAGCCTCCTAGCGACAGTAGCATACACCCACGGTCCTGTGTCCCCCAATGAGCGTCTCGGAGAAAAGGATTTTACAGTGAGTACTCACAAAAATCCCTATTTGTGTGTAGAAAAATATTTAGAGTTGAGAGTCCTCAGTGGTTGATACCTTTTAATGGCTAACTGAAAAGATGGTAATAAATTGCAAGCTTTCGAGACTACTCAGGTCTCTTCATCAGGCTAGACTAATACAAAATGCTTCATTTCTCCTCTGGGGGTGCTGTAGAGAAATTGAATACTTAATAATCAGGGCCGGCGTCAGCACCCGGCACACCCGGGCAAGTGCCGGAGCCCTGAGCAGGCGGGGGGGCCCACTCGCCGTCTGGCACCCCCGCGCCCGTTAGCGGAGGAGAGCGGTGTCAGCGCCGCCACTGGGCGCCCCCCCCCGCTTGCTCAGGGCCCCGGCATCAGCTGGCACAATACTTACCTCTCCCGTGCCTCCGCTGCCGCAGCTCCGGGCTCCAGGGGGCGCCGGCGCTTCCTCTCACAGCAGCGCCGCTGAATGACGTCATCATTCAGCGGCCGGCTGTGGCAGAAAGCGCGCGGACGTCGGACGGGTAAGACGTGTCCGTGTGTGTGTGTGTGTGTGTGTGTGTGTGTGTCTGTGTGTGTCTCTGTGTGTGTCTGTGTGTATGTAGTGCGGTGCTTTGTGTGTGTGTGTGTGTGTGTGTGTGTGTATAAGTATGTGAGAGAGTGCTTGTGTGCTGTCTGTGTGTGATGATGGGCAGGCATTGCTGATAATGGGGAGGCATTGATGATGATGATGGGGAGAAGATGATGATAATGGGCAGCCAGGGCAGGCATTGATGATGGGGAGAAGATGATGATGGGCAGGCATTGCTGATAATGGGGAGGCATTGATGATGATGATGGGGAGAAGATGATGATAATGGGCAGCCAGGGCAGGCATTGATGATGGGGAGAAGATGATGATGGGCAGGCATTGCTGATAATGGGGAGGCATTGATGATGATGATGGGGAGAAGATGATGATAATGGGCAGGCATTGATGATGGGGAGAAGATGATGATGGGCAGGCATTGCTGATAATGGTGAGGCATTGATGATGGAGAGAAGATGATGATAATGGGCAGGCATTGATGATGGGGAGAAGATGATGATGGGCAGGCATTGCTGATAATGGGGAGCCATTGATGATGATGGGGAGAAGATGATGATAATGGGCAGGCATTGATGATGGGGAGAAGATGATGATGGGCAGGCATTGATGATGATGGGGAGGAGATGATGATGATGGGCAGGCATTGATGATAATGGGGAGGCCATGATGATGATGGGGAGGCAATGATGATGATAAGGAGACAATGATGATGATGGGGAGGCAATCATGATGATAATGGGGAGTCTTTCCACAGCGCCCTTACCTGAGCCGTAACAGTGCAGAACGCAGTACAGCGCAGAGGAGAGCTCCATATTTTGTATGGAGCATTATATGGGGACCAGTATCCTGTATGGAGCATTATATGGGGACCAGTATCCTGTATGGAGCATTATATTGGGTCCAGTATTCTGTATGGAGCATTATATGAAGGGTGACATCCTGCATGGGGTATTATATGGGTGATGAGGGGGAGACTGTGGTGCCCATAATATTGTATGGAGGACTGTACTGTGCGCTGTGAGGATTTGGCGGTTTTTGAGCTATTGTACAATTTACAATAGATATCACTCATGTAATGTAAGAAGTGAAGTATTTGGCGTTGTACTATACCCATATTTCTCTGCTGTATCTGTGCATCATGAATCGTGGTCTGTGTTAAAGGGGCCCACTGGGGCTCCTTCGCCCGGGGCCCATAAAAACCTGGAGCCGGCCCTGTTAATAATAATAATAATCTTTATTTATATAGCGCCAACATTTTCTGCAGGGCTTTACAGTTTAATACTTGCATTCAAGTTTCCCTACAGCTGATCACTGGCATCATCCTGGGATGATCATTAGAACAACCTATGATGATTAGATATTTGAAGGGATTTTCTAGAAAAAAAGACATATACAAAGAGGACGCCCCCTTTAAATACCTATTAAAGATTTCTTCTTTTTTTGTTATATATACCACGTTTCTATATTTAAATGTATAGTTCTTCGTTGATGTGAGACAAACTTTATATATAACGACTTGAACAGTTTATTCTTTTGTAACCACAAAAGCTCAGTGAGGGTTTGGCCACCAGGCACCACGGTAAAGTATAAGAGCAGGACCACCTACTCACCGGAAACGAGTTCTGCTCTAACGGGAGTCTTCGCATAATTTCACAATACAATACCCAGTACATTTTCTTCTCCTGCTTATTTTAACATGCAAATAAAGTGCACTTATTCACCCGCTGATTTTTGTTTTAATTATGATTTGCAGCCTGCGGGGATTGTTTATAATGTTCTGAACAGGAAAAAGCGTGTGTCGAAAACCTAGTAATACCCGAAGTAGAATTTATCACAATGTTCTCCGCACCCTTCACCCGCTTTAATTGTACCAGAGAAACTGCACAAAATCATTTTAATATCAGATCCTGAAACTAGTTCATAAATTATGCCTTTTTTTTTCCTGAATATTGATTCATAATTGGCTCTGCGCGATATGATCATATTACTGTTGGATTTATGGATCTCAAAGAAAAGTTTTCCACAGCGTGCAGTTGTAGAGGGACTCTGGGGTGTGACGGCCAATGTCATGTGTGTCGACCCGCCACCACAATTGTGGGTTACCAGGGCAATGGGGTACTCAGAGCCGAGCCCGTAGAAGTCTATGGGGATTGTCACAGGTAGCTGTGGCTCGGTCTGTGGCCCTGGCGGTCTGGCGTATGTTGGGGATATATTTACAGGGGATTGATTTATATACAGTTCGTGACGCCACCTGTAGTCTTCTGGTAATTTATACCAGCGCTGCTGTAGATCTCTGAGGGGATGGTGAGGCAGCTAGATGTCGGGTCCCCTACAGGTGGGACTCTTCCCTCAGGTCGGTAGTTAGGTAGGGATTGTGCAGGCATGCAATAATAACTCAGTCTCACACCGTCAGCGTCTTTCCATACCTTTACTTGCAAGATGATAAGGCAGGTCCCAGGGAGGCTGATGGGGTTGATGGAGGATGAGCTTTGAGGCAACAGCTAAGCAAGTTAGGGGCCTCCTTTACTGTCCAATGAAGATGAGTACGACCAGCCTGAAGCGTAGTCCCCTCTATGATTCCAGCTTTCCAAAGCTGTTCTGCCCAGTCAGATTTGTGTTAGGAGCCTTCCTGCGAGAGAGCTGAATTCTTATCTTGTCGTGCACTGACTCAAAGTCTTCACTCCCCCTGACCCCAGTTACGTACTGACTATATGGGGCTGTTTGCCGCGACCTAGGGTCCGGTAAATCTCTGGTTTTCTCTTCACTATGCTTGTAGCTAATAGTGATCCTTCGGTCCCCAGTGACCGGTAGCAATGTGCAGGACTTTTCCAAGTCAAAAGCACTTTTCCAATTATCTTCCTTCCACTTTGCCCTTCGATTTGCTCGACTCTTAATAGATAGTTCAGTCTTTCTTCCAGTGGGGCACAGCTCTGACTAGGCTAAGGTGAATTAGACCACCTGTACCAGCCTCCACTTTCTGAACTGATGACAGGCTCAAACTGGACACGTCTATTCTGTCCAAGGACAGGAAACTGACTGACTAGAAATCACTCCCTTCCACACCCCTGCTGGGTGTGTCAGAAGTGTACGTGATGTCATGAAGAGACCTTAACTGTTACCTCTCCACTCATCCTCCTGGTATTGTGTACCAGGGCTACACATTCCCCCATGGTAAACGACAGCACTCCCGGGCTGTAAAATATGAAGAGACAGTTTTGTTTATGCATGAAAACATTAACAATAACATTAATTCGTCCCATCCGGGAGGTGAGGATATCTTGAACGTTGCAAACAATAACATTATATATAGAAATACAAAAGTATTAAATAGCATTCAATAAATATACAGTATTCTTGTGAAGGACCCGCACCAAACTTTCAACGTGGGTCCTGGGTGGGCTGCAGGACATCCAAATGCAGACCTCACTCAGTGCCACACCACACGGGTTTTTGGTTCAGAGGTAAGTCAAGGTTTCATGTGAAACCATTAAAAAGACACTTTAGTGCAACTATTTACAGGATACAGTTTTTGGGCTGGCTCAGTCCTCAGCCTCTGAGTCCATTGTTAAACGAAGACATAATAGGGAAAACACATTTATATATATAGACTTTTACAATGTTCACATAAATTCGTTATAACTACTGCTGATATCTAATGGGTAATTTCCCTTTTGTGATTCTCTCTGATCTACGTGGTGTAGTTTCAGGTATATCAAGTTGCGATCTGTCTGCACTGCGTAACGGCAAACTATAGAACTGCCTTAATCTTTCTATGGATCTGGCAAGCGTACTGATGGCTGGGCGGTGTGAGTCAGCTTCACCAGGAGATCCCATAGTATGGGGCGCTGCTTCAGATGATCCATCTTGAGGTTCCACAGGTTGAGGTGTTGCTGGGATGGGTAACTCCTGAACGGGCTCAACTGGCACCACAGGCACAACTGGAGGTAGAACTTCCTCTTGTGGCTGATAAAACTGCAACACTGGAATTATCACAGCATCTCCCAGTCTAGGCCAATCCGCAGGAAAATCTCCCAGATCTGTGTGTATGACCTCTTCCTTTCTTTCTCCTTGATTAAGGACAGGGTTCTTTTCACAACGCTTTAAGTGTTCTGGACACAACTTCAAATGATCTCTGGACACAGTGATTGTTGTTCTTCCTCCGTCCTTACTGACGACACAAACTTTTCTGTTGTCATATTTAGAATCTTGTATGACGTAGGGTTCTTGCTCCCACTGGTTATCCAATTTGTGCATCTTCCTTTTTCTTTTTAATACTACCTCTCCAGGCATCAAAGGCTTGGCAGGAGCATTTCTGTTGTAAACATCTTCCTGTTTCTCCCGTGCCTTATTAAGACTTTCCTCTACACAGATTTGTACTCTTCTGTATTGCTCTTGCCGATTGACGTCCCAGTTTTCAACAGCGTCGTCTGCCTCCGGTTCTACCACTCCAAGTTCTAAATCCATTGGTAGTTTTCCGGGCCTTGCTCGCATAAGATAAGCTGGAGTGCAGTTAGTTGAGCTTACAGGTATATGGTTGTACAAATCAACCAAATCAGGTAGTAAATCCGGCCATCGATTCCTGTCTTCCAACGGTATGGATCTCAACAAGTCAAGGACAATATGGTTCATCTTTTCACAAAGACCGTTGGTTTGAGGGTGGTATGGTGTCGTTCTAATTTTCTTGCACCCGTACATATGACAGAATTCCTTGAATAAATCGGCTTCAAAAGCAGGTCCCTGATCGGTTAAGACTTGCTCCGGATACCCATGCGGTCTACAAAAGCTTGCTTGAAAGGTCTTCGCGGCCGTCACTGCGGTCTGGTCTTTCACTGGAACAACCACCAGAAATCTGGAGTAATGGTCCACCATGGTCAAGGCGTATGAGTATCCAGATCTACTTGGCGACAATTTGACATGGTCCAGGGCCACAATCTCCAGGGGACGAGTCGTCCGGATAGGTTGCAGGGGGGCCTTCTGACTTCCGTAGTCCTTTCTTCTGAGACCACAAGGTCCACAGTTCCGACACCACCTCTCGATGGAGCTGCGCATCCCTACCCAGTAGAACCGGCATCTCAACAGGGTCTCCAGCTTTCTCCAGCCAAAGTGTCCTGCTTGATCGTGGTACGCTTCCAACACCATTGGGACGTCTGCCTTGGGGACCACGATTTGCCAGACCATTTCATGGGTTCTGGGGTTGACGTATCTTCTGCACAACTTCTCACGGTATAGGAACAACCTGCTTTTCTCGTTTCACAGGAGCTTGGCTGACATAGGTGCATCCTTTTCCAAGGAGGAACCTTCCTGTTTTAACAACTCCTTGATGCGGCTGACCACTGGATCACTGTCCTGAGTCTCTTTCCAACTGTGATGGGGTAAAGGATTTAATGTTGCACCATACTGCTTTCTGTGAACTCGATGCTCATGGACTACCCCATTTCGATGGAACGCGGGTAGCTCAATTTCTTCCAGGTCGTCCGATTCTTCTTCCGTATCAGAGTCATGCGGCCTTCGGGACAACGCATCAGCATTAGCATTCTTTCGACCTGCCCGGTACTTGATAGTAAACTGGTAATTGGACAACCGAGCCATCCAACGCTGCTCCATGGCGCCCAGCTTGGCGGTTTCCAGGTGCGTTAACGGGTTGTTGTCTGTGTACGCCGTGAACTTATTGGAGGCCAGATAGTGCTTAAATCTTTCAGTAATGGCCCAGACCAGCGCCAGAAACTCCAGCTTGAAGCTGCTATAATTTTCCGGATTTCTCTCAGTTGGCCTGAGTTTTCTGCTGGCATATGCGATGACTTTTTCTTGGCCATTCTGCTTCTGACTGAGAACTGCTCCCAAACCTTCATTATTGGCGTCGGTGTACAACAGGAACGGTTGGCTGTAATCAGGATAGGTTAAGATCTCATCACCTGTAAGGATCTCTTTCATCTTTTGGAATGCTTCAGCCTGTTCTTTACCCCAGTTAAAGGGAGGGTTTCTGCTCTTTAAGGATTGTCCTACTAGGAGGTCCTGTAAAGGAGCTGCCTTTTTCGTGTAATCTTTCACGAATCTCCTGTAGTAACCCGTTAGTCCCAGGAACTGTCGCACTTCCTTAAGGTTCTTCGGCTCCGGCCACTTCTGGATGGCAGTGACTTTCTCTGGGTCCGGCGCTACTCCTTCCGAACTAACGATGTGCCCCAAGTATTGTACCTTCTGTTTGAGTAGATGGCATTTTGAGGGTTTTAATTTCATCCCGTACCTGGACAGGGACTCAAACACTTCTGCCAGGTGTTTCAGATGGTCCTCATATGTCTTGGAATACACGATGACGTCGTCTAGGTATAGCAGCACGGTTTCAAAATTGAGATGTCCCAGACAGTTTTCCATCACTCTCTGAAATGTTCCTGGGGCACTGCTGAGCCCAAACGGCATTCTGTCGAACTCACAGAGCCCCATTGGGGTGGTGAAAGCCGTTTTCTCACGATCCTCCTCAGCCACAGCCACTTGCCAGTAACCACTAGTCAGATCAAGGTAGAAAAGTAGTTAGCCGTTTTCAGAGCAGCTAATGATTCCTCTATACGTGGTAACGGGTATGCATCCTTGTGTGTTATGCGGTTCACCTGCCTGTAATCCACACACATTCTCATACTACCATCTTTCTTTTTAACCAGAACTAGAGGGGCTGCCCAGGGGCTACAACTATCCCTTATCACCCCGGCTTTCTTCATATCATTCAACATTTCTTTAGCCTTCTGATAATGAGCTGGAGGTATGGGCATATACCGCTCTTTGATGGGAGGATGACTGCCTGTAGGGATATGATGTTGTACTCCCTTAATTATCCCAAAATCAAGTGGATTTTTGCTAAACACTTGGGCGTACTCTTGTACCACCCGTAATACCCCTTGCTTCTGGTGAGCGGGAGTGGTGTCCGTCCCAACATGGAGTTGCTGACACCATTCCGCCACCTGAATTGCTGGGTCATTGTCCTCCGCTATTTGACAGGAGTCTAAGGACTCAGCCGGGAGAATAGAATTATTATCAACAGCATGAAGTTTGGCAATGGTTGCATAACGGGGTAAATTTACCTCATCATCTCCCCAATTGAGAAGCCGTACCGGTACTCTTCCATTCACCACTTCTACTACTCCTCTAGCAGTCATAAGTGTAGGTCTATGTTCTGAATGGTGGGGTTCTACTACAGCTTGGTAATTCTGTCCTCTCAGACCTATGGCTGCCCTGCACCAAATGATCATTTCACTCATTGGGGTATCACAATAGGATCCGAGTCAGTGACCCGTACATTACCAATTTCGCCGTCGGTAAGCTTCGCTTGCTGCTGACACACCAGGGCCCGGATCTCTCTTTGGATTACTCCTCTCTGCCTTGGTCGGGCAATCTCAGCGAGCTGTTGGAGCAAGAACACAACTTCTCCCAAACAATTACCGATAATGTTAGTACCCAAAATGATATTTAAACCGTTCTCCTCATTTACAGTCTTTACTACCAGAAGCCCTTGGTCTTTCAACTCCTCTCTGCCCACCTTTACATCTACACATTTTGTTCCGAGTACTTCTACAGGAAGACCATTCGAAGCATACACAGTAAAGTCAAGGCTCGGAGGTTTAAGACTGTCCATTGACCAGTACTTGGTATATAGAGCATCAGGTATTAGGGTCACCTGGGACCCAGTGTCTAACAAGGCTGGAACAGCAATACCATCTAGGATAATAGACAGGTAGGGTCGCCCGCCCACATACCTGCGGTTCCAGTCTAGGGGGCCTGACGGGTATTCTCCTGGGTGTTGGCCCTTGGACCCAGGTTCTGCCCGTTTAAAGGACACTGTGTAGACAGATGACCTTTCCGGTTGCAGCGATAACAGATGATCTCTCGACGAGAAGGGTGTTGATCAGAGGTTGCTCCTGGGGGTGGCGTTGTCCTCCTCCGGGGGGGTGACGTCTTCTTTCTTCTCCGGTGCATCCACGGGACGTCTTCTGGGCAGTCAGCTAACAAGATCTTCCCTTCCTCCTCTTTCCGCAGCTGTAGGGCACTCATCACAGCGGCCAGATTTTTAGTCAGCTGGCGCACCTCTGAGCGCAGACAGTCCAATTCACTAGGAGGTGTCACCTGCGCTTTGGCTTCAGCCACTAACGGGGAACAGGGGGTTACTGCCGGTTCCAGAGTGACTTCACCCTGATGATGTTGGGTGGCCACCTCAGGTTTGCCCAGGGGCCGCAGCCCTTTTATTGCCATGTCCTTTAGGGCATCAAAGGTAGCATCCGGATGATCTAAGGACCACCAATTTACAGTTCTGCGTTCCTCTGGGGATCTCAATCCCTGTATAAATTGTTCTTTCAGCATTCTATTCTCGTCGATAGCATTTAAATTGTTAATTTGCTTGAGGGCTCTCAGGGCTCCCTGTAGTCGGCAAGCATAGTCCCGGATGCTGTCACCTGGCTGTTGTGAACAGTGATAGAAGGCCATCCGGAGATCCGTTTCTGTGCGGTCTTCAAATATGGCATGCAGCTTCAGGAAGATCGCAGGTACCGACTCCTGATCAACGGTATCCCAAGTCTCCACTTCCCTCTCAGCAGCGCCAGTTAGCTGCCCTATTAGCACAGCAGCTTTTTGTCTCTCAGGCATGGAGTACATTTCTAGGATGCTGCATAACTTCCGCTTGAAGCCTGCTAAAGTGCCTGGCCCACCGCTGTATTGGGGAAGCCATTTCGCCCCAGACATATATGGGAGCGTTAGTGGCATGATCGGGACTACCAGACTGGGTGCAGGGCCTGCGCCCCCATCTGGCGCTACAATACCAGACGGTGCGGGATTGGGGCCTCCGGCCGGGGCCGCACTGTCAGCCGGTTGTTGTGACATCTTAGCGCCCCCTTGGTTAAACGGAGCCTACCGGTTTCAGACGCTGCTATTTCACAGGCACCGCAGTGGGAACAGGACCTTCGTCGCAGGCGCTCTGATGTCAGAGCGTTCACTTCCTGTTGCAGGACCTGCCGATGAGTCAGAGCCGGGGGCGTGTCCAAGACTTTGCGCGCTCTTTCAGGTACGCCCACCTTCTTCTCCAGCGCCTGAGGGCGCGAATATGGCGACAAAAATGGCGATTTTGGCGCCAAAAGTGCAAACAGTCCTTTTTCACAAAAACACTCCACAGGCACACAGGGCTCGCAATGCTGCAAGTTTCGTATCCTGTTCGTGACGCCAAGTATTTGTGTCGACCCGCCACCACAATTGTGGGTTACCAGGGCAATGGGGTACTCAGAGCCGAGCCCGTAGAAGTCTATGGGGATTGTCACAGGTAGCTGTGGCTCGGTCTGTGGCCCTGGCGGTCTGGCGTATGTTGGGGATATATTTACAGGGGATTGATTTATATACAGTTCGTGACGCCACCTGTAGTCTTCTGGTAATTTATACCAGCGCTGCTGTAGATCTCTGAGGGGATGGTGAGGCAGCTAGATGTCGGGTCCCCTACAGGTGGGACTCTTCCCTCAGGTCGGTAGTTAGGTAGGGATTGTGCAGGCATGCAATAATAACTCAGTCTCACACCGTCAGCGTCTTTCCATACCTTTACTTGCAAGATGATAAGGCAGGTCCCAGGGAGGCTGATGGGGTTGATGGAGGATGAGCTTTGAGGCAACAGCTAAGCAAGTTAGGGGCCTCCTTTACTGTCCAATGAAGATGAGTACGACCAGCCTGAAGCGTAGTCCCCTCTATGATTCCAGCTTTCCAAAGCTGTTCTGCCCAGTCAGATTTGTGTTAGGAGCCTTCCTGCGAGAGAGCTGAATTCTTATCTTGTCGTGCACTGACTCAAAGTCTTCACTCCCCCTGACCCCAGTTACGTACTGACTATATGGGGCTGTTTGCCGCGACCTAGGGTCCGGTAAATCTCTGGTTTTCTCTTCACTATGCTTGTAGCTAATAGTGATCCTTCGGTCCCCAGTGACCGGTAGCAATGTGCAGGACTTTTCCAAGTCAAAAGCACTTTTCCAATTATCTTCCTTCCACTTTGCCCTTCGATTTGCTCGACTCTTAATAGATAGTTCAGTCTTTCTTCCAGTGGGGCACAGCTCTGACTAGGCTAAGGTGAATTAGACCACCTGTACCAGCCTCCACTTTCTGAACTGATGACAGGCTCAAACTGGACACGTCTATTCTGTCCAAGGACAGGAAACTGACTGACTAGAAATCACTCCCTTCCACACCCCTGCTGGGTGTGTCAGAAGTGTACGTGATGTCATGAAGAGACCTTAACTGTTACCTCTCCACTCATCCTCCTGGTATTGTGTACCAGGGCTACACACATGCTAATTAACAGCTGGCTGCCAGTTAGGCAGCGGGGAGCTAGCTGTCAATCAGCATGACATCAGCTCATGCCCCAGAGCAGTAAAGGAAGGACTGCTCTATTGACATAAAAAAGCATAATCGCTGGCAGCATCAGCATCATCTTACTGTTGGATTTATGGATCTCAAAGAAAAGTTTTCCACAGCGTGCAGTTGTAGAGGGACTCTGGGGTGTGACGGCCAATGTCATGCTGATTGACAGCTGGCTGCCAGTTAGGCAGCGGGGAGCTAGCTGTCAATCAGCATGACATCAGCTCATGCCCCAGAGCAGTAAAGGAAGGACTGCTCTATTGACATAAAAAAGCATAATCGCTGGCAGCATCAGCATCATCTTACTGTTGGATTTATGGATCTCAAAGAAAAGTTTTCCACAGCGTGCAGTTGTAGAGGGACTCTGGGGTGTGATGGCCAATGTCATGCTGATTGACAGCTGGCTGACAGTTAGGCAGCGGGGAGCTAGCTGTCAATCAGCATGACATCAGCTCATGCCCCAGAGCAGTAGAGGAAGGACTGCTCTATTGACATAAAAAAGCATAATCGCTGGCAGCGTCGGTCCGGGAGCACTCTGAGCCAGAACCGGGTAGAACAAGCAGGTAGTTAGCAACTACCTGCCTGTTAGTTTTTAAACCTATAATACTATAATAAAAAAATTAAATAGTTCAGGATAACCCCTTTAACCTCTTACTGCTGTTTTCAGCATTCCTTAACTCTGACCTATTTCACTTTATGCAGCAATAACTCCTGTTAAACCCTGATCTGTTCCCTTCCCCACCCCATGAAGCATGGGACTGAAATGTAAGGTAAACAAGTCACAAAGACAAAACAGGGGTAACACAAAACCTCTATCATATAAAAGCACTAACTAAGGATAGGAAGGAGGATAGGGTCAGGGAGGAATACACTACATGGGAACAGGGACCAGGAAATAAGCACACACGTACTACAGCAAACCACAAGCACTACTACATCAACTGTACTCCAACCACTTAGCTTTAGCACACAGCACAGGAAGATGAATCTTTCACCAGCAGGGACAAGAAGGTTTAACCAGTTTTTATTTGAAGTGGTTATGTCCAGATCAGAAGCAGCTGAAATGGAGCTGCATGTTTCTGACCAGCATAGAAAGGGTTGTTAACCTGTCAGCACCAGAGGAAACTAAAATTTAATATAGGACACAAAACAAGCCATCTCTAAAGATCTGTGACTTGTCCGTCTAACTCCTGGTCTTCCAGGGGGATGTGACATCCTCATGCCATGGAGCTTCTGTATCTCCCAGTGATTCTGAAATTCTTTTTTTCGTGACACATTGCACTTTGTTTTGTTTTTTGTTATGAAAATATAAAAAATTTGCCAAAATTTTTTAAGTGTTAAATGGTCAAACTTTTTCATTTTTATGCCCTCATAACAGTTGTACCACAAAAAATAATAAATAACATTTCTATATGATCACTTAACATCAGCATCATTTTTTTCAATGGCCTTTTATTTTGTTACGATGTTAGAATTCATGAAAGCTTTTACGTAAAAAGTTTTTGAAAAGTTGCAAAGTTTTTGCAGAATCTGAGGCAGCCAAAAATGTTGCCAATTCTGGTGTTTTCACAATGTTTTCACCCAGCTTGGACAAGCAGACAGAGCTGGGACGCTACAGGGGTGTGATGGGGTATATCAACTGCTGTTCGTCAAATTCATGACGAACAGTGGCATATAACCCATAAATCTTACTCCAGTCACTGACTGGAGTAAGATTTGCGGCGAGGTGCACACAGTGACGTACGCCTCTTCGCACCTTGCCTGATTCTTTAAGACATGTCAGCCTCTTAATGAATCAGGCGCCTTCACTACAGCACTACACCTACCCCTTCATCAAGACTGGTGTGAAAAATACCGGTCTTGATTAATCGGGGCATTCATTTTTTCAACTAAATTTACACATTTTTTTAAAGATCTATTTAGCTTTAAAGAACTTTCAGGGGGCTTGTGTGACACAAAGGTCTAACAGGCTACTGTAGCTGGGTGAACCCAAGGCCACTACTCTTGTGTGTTACGGAATGGGGTAAAAATAGAGCCCCCACCCTCTCGAATAAGCATCTAGATGCCTCTGTCACTTTGGCAGCGTCATCTGAGGGGGTAAACAGCCACGAGCGCTGCAAACAGGGTGTAAAGTAAGATTTACAGCTGACTGCTGCTGATGATCAGTCAGACTTTGCTCAACATTGACGCAACTACACTGCAACAGTTGCTTGTAGATGGCCATGCTGCAAGGCTCAAGAAAAGCATCAGACATTGACTTATTGGATAGCTACATAGGCGTCCAAGGGCTGACTTGGTGCTGGTCACTCTACTACCTGCTTCCAAGGGTTCCTCAGTATTTTTCATGTCACAAAGATCTCACCTCCACTTCAGGGATGACTGTTTTTCATCCGCAGTAGTAGGTGTAGGAAATAGGTGCTGGCCGGTGGAGCGAGTTGAAAGAACGAATCCTAGATGGATCAGAATCAGAGAGGCGGTGCAATGAAAAAATCTGAACCAATACAGTAGTCAGTGGATTGCAGAGTTCAAGTATAGGAGATTAAGTCAGTACTGTCGGGTAGAGACAGTAGTCAAAAAGTTTCAGGCTTCTCCTGAATCAGTGTCTCACCCTTAAAATAGTTTTGAAATACAACTTGGGTTATAAGACATAGTGGAGACACTCAACCTTGATTGAAGCCATTTTGCATACTATTTTGCAGAGAGCACTTCGCCTTCTACTAGTGTTACTCTCACCAGGTGAGTTGGATCCTTCAAGCCCAATGTCTAGGTGGGCACACATGCCATGGGCGACAGTGCAGCAGAGGTGTGAGACACGGACAGCTGAGGGACTGGAAACCGCAGGTAGACAAGAGACGACCAGGGGACCATGGAGAGGTCAACTGGGATGCTGAAAACCGCAGGCAAGCGGTAGACATACAGGAGATCCTGGACAGACAGTGAGAATGCTGGAAACTGACAGCAGGCAGGAGACATTCAGGAGACCGCAGACAGGCAGCAGGAATTGTGGAAGCTGCAGGCAGGCGGGAGACATCCAGGTGACTACGAACAAGCAGTTGGAATGCTGTAAAGCGCAGGCAGGAGTCGTCCAGGAAAGCACGGAAAGACAACAAGAATGATGGACATTTCAGGCAGATGGAAGATGTCCATGAGACCATGAACAGGCAGCGGGAATGTGGGAGATTCCAGGAGGCCAAGTACAGGCAGCAGCTCAGAGTCTTAGAAGCACTTATGTCTTATTAGAAATTCTTAAAAAAAGACACAGGTATGTGTCTTGGGAAGCCTTATATAGGCCCAAATCATATGGGGGCACTCTGGGCTACTTTCAGTGCTTGACGTGGCGTACAAGAAAGTTCAACGGACCGAGGTCTAAGGAACAGAGCACGGATCTGGGACATGTGCATAACAACTAGCTAGATTTCCACAAGGAGAATTGGAACCTTTCAAGACCCCATGCAAATGGCTTATTTAATGCCCAACCAGAACTTTCGTGGTACTTGCCAAAGGAGAAGCAACCCAGAAACAGCTGTCCACAGATGCGTGTCTATTGTTCGGATTGTACCTTTATTCTTTTTACTTTTACGATATTTTAAGGGTTTGGCATTAATTTAAGTGGCACTAGAGAAATCTTTCTTCATTCTGGAGAAGAGCTCTTGCATTTTGTCCAAACACGTCCTACACGCTGAAGTCTTCCGGGAAAATTGCTACCTTCTGAGAGTAATGTAAAGGAACAGACCCATTTCATTCCACCTATTATCATTAACCTTAACAGCATGCTGTGGCAAAAAGCGTTCATAGTGACAGTGCTCTTACAGTAAAGAACCCTTTTATAATACTAGTGACTTTTTTTTCTTGTAGATTTCACAGTTTAATAAAGACCATTAAACTAAAATATATATGGATATAATTGTAACAGGGGTTGTCTCATCTTTTGTTCTTCACGATCACACTACTTTCCTGCCTTCTGATGTTCTGCTTGTCGGGGTGCAGTGTTCTTACGATGACTAATAGTATGGACTACGTCGCTGGCCCGAACTGTGCGCTCTCTCGTGCTGCAAGCAGAGATAACGTTCCCTCTGCAGCACTGGAGGAGTACACTAGCACTAAAGCCGGCGCAGTGATCCGCCAGTTTTTGAGCAGCACTTGCAAGTTCTGTAGCAAAGAACTTGTAAGCGTTGCATTCCATGCCTAGGAGACAGGCCACCTCTGATAGACTGCATTGATGGTCGGTAACTTAGGCAATGAGCAGTAAACTATTAAGGAACACCACAATTCGTCAGGAATTAGTCCATTTTGACGAAACTGGCGTGAAAAACACAAAAGTCGCAAAATTTTTGTGCAAATCTGAACGCATAAGAATTTTTGAAACTTATCAAATATACAAATTGTCTCTTCAGAGAGGCTTGTGAGGAAGTCGATATTGACTTTTAGGATCACTGCTTCTAATAGGTGGCGCTACAGTTCTACTTCTCTTCCTCCCTGAAGAGAGAATTTGCATATTTAATTTCCCAGAGGCACATGCATGGCTTATAAGTCTCCTCACTCTGACATGTCAGGCTTGGCTTGTCACTCTCCACATGGAGAAACTTTTCAAAGCAATTTGCACCAGAATTCTGCCAAAATTTCTGTGATGAATCAGGGCCTATATTTCTTGCTGCATTCCATTATACTCTTGGTATGTCTACTGACTGCTGCAATAATATAACCCATCTTTCCTGATCCCAATCATCCTGCATCTCTCTGCTACTCTTGGTATGTCTACTGACTGCTGCAATAATATAACCCATCTTTCCTGATCCCAATCATCCCTGCATCTCTCTGCTACTCTTGGTATGTCTATGACTGCTGCAATAATATAACCCATCTTTCCTGATCCCAATCATCCTGCATCTCTCTGCTACTCTTGGTATGTCTACTGACTGCTGCAATAATATAACCCATCCTTCCTGATCCCAATCATCCTGCATCTCTCTGCTACTCTTGGTATGTCTACTGACTGCTGCAATAATATAACCCATCTTTCCTGATCCCAATCATCCTGCATCTCTCTGCTACTCTTGGTATGTCTACTGACTGCTGCAATAATATAACCCATCTTTCCTGATCCCAATCATCCTGCATCTCTCTGCTACTCTTGGTATGTCTACTGACTGCTGCAAAAACTATAACCCATCTTTCCTGATCCCAATCATCCTGCATCTCTCTGCTACTCTTATGTACCTACTGCTGCAACAATATTAACCCCAATCTTTCCTATCCAATCATCCCTGCATCCCCTGCTACTCTTGTTGATCTCTAACTGACTACTGCAATACCTTATTTCCTAGATGTCTCTCTTTGCTTCCCTCCTCACTGATGGTGACAATCTCCCAATCCTGGACCCCCACAGCTCAACCTCCCATTATTACCCCCTCCTATCGCTCCCAACCCAGTATTAACACCCGAAATCTTTCCAACCTCAAATCCGTGCCCTTGACGCCCACCACCCTGCTCCCTCTCTCTGGATCACTCTGGAATGCCGGCTCCGTCTGCAATAAACTCCATGTGATTCACAACCTCTTTACCTCTCATAATTTTACCTTCCTTGGCCTCACTGAAACATGGCTGACACACTCCGACACCGCCTCCCCTGCTGCGCTCTGTTACGGCGGCCTCCACTTCACCCACACTCCCTGCCCCGGCAACAGACATGGTGGAGGTGTGGGCCTTCTCCTTTCTTCTAACTGTATCTTTAACCCAATCCCACCTCTTCCTTCCCTTATCCTCCCCTCTTTTGAACTCCACTCTGTCCACATCTACTCTCCCTCCAACCTCCAAGTGGCCGTCATATACCGACCTCCGGGCCCGACCACTGCTTTTATTGACCAATTCTCCACCTGGCTCCTCCACTTTATCTCTCTGCTGACATTCCCACCATCATCATGGGTGACTTCAACATCCCCATTGACACCCAGCAGTCGGCAGCCTCTAAACTCCTATTCCTTACATCATCTTTTGGACTTACCCAGTGGTCCTCCTCAGCCACGCACACAGACGGGCACACTCGACCTGGTCTTCACCCGTCTCTGCTCCCTATCTAACTTCACAACCTCCCCTCTCCCCCTATCTGACCACCATCTACTCACTTTCTCATCCCTGTCCTCCTCACCTTTCACCCATGTCCAGCAACATGCGCACCCCCGCAGAAACCTTGCACACCTAGACACCCACAATTCTCTGACTCTATTCTACCACTGGCATCCATATCCTCACTCCACGACACAGACACTGCCAAAAGTTTCTACAATGCCTCTCTTGCATCAGCCATCGACTCGGTCGCCCCTGTCATGCATAACAGACTGCGACAAATCAATAGACAACCCTGGCACAATAACACCACAAAAAAGCTTCGGCAAGCATCCAGAATTGCTGAACGGCGCTGGAAGAAAACGCATTCACAAGACGACTTCACTGCACTCAAACAAGCAACACTTGCATTCAAATCAGCTCTCACCTCTGCTAAACAGGCTTACTTCACAACCCTCGTATCTTCCCTATCCTACAACCCCAAACAATTGTTCAATACTTTTAACTCCCTCCTCCGCCCGCCACTGCCCCCTCCTACCTCCCTTATCTCTGCTGAGGACTTCGCCATGCACTTCAAAAATAAGATAGACCAAACACAGAAAGTCTTTATTATTCAACCACCACAACCCCTTTGTATATCTGACCAATGCCCAAACCCCATAACCTCCTTACCCAACATCACGAAAGGGGAGCTTGCTCATCTTCTCTCCAAATCACACCTCACCACTTGTGCACTCGACCCCATCCCATCCCACCTCCTCCCCAACCTCGCCACCACTCTTATCCCATCACTAACCCACCTCTTCAATCTATCACTAACTTCTGGTACCTTCCCTTCTGCTTTCAAACATGCCACAATCACGCCTATCCTCAAAAAGCCAACCCTCGACCCAACCGCTATGTCCAGCTATCGCCCAATATCGCTGCTCCCACTCGCTTCCAAACTCCTGGAGTTGCACGTCCACGCTGAACTTTCCTCCCATCTCTCATCTAACTTGCTCTTTGACAATCTACAATCTGGTTTCCACCCCCATCATTCCACTGAAACAGCCCTGACCAAAATTACTAACGACCTACTCACAGCCAAAGCTAACGGACAATACTCTATACTCCTTCTTGACCTGTCCTCTGCTTTCGACACAGTTGACCACTACCTTCTACTACAGATTCTCTCCTCCTTTGGCATCAAGGACCTTGCCCTATCCTGGATCTCCTCATACCTTTCCAACCGCACATTCAGCATCTCCCACTCCCTCACTACCTCCTCGTCCCACCCTCTCTCTGTTGGAGTCCCCCAAGGCTCTGTTCTAGGACCCCTACTCTTCTCAATCTATACACTTGGCCTGGGGCAACTCAAAGTCCCACGGATTCCAGTACCACCGTTATGCTGATGATACTCAGATCTACCTCTCTGGCCCAGACGTCACCTCTCTGCTGTCCAGAATCTCTGAGTGTCTATCAGCCATATCCTCCTTCTTCTCCTCCCGCTTCCTCAAACTCAATGTGGACAAATCTGAACTCATCATCTTTCCCCCATCTCACAGATCTTCCTTACCTGACCTATCTATAACAATTGACAACACCACGTTTTCCCCCGTACCGGAGGTCTGCTGCCTCGGAGTAACCCTTGACTCTGCCCTGTCCTTCAAACCACACATCCAAGCTCTTTCTACCTCCTGTCGCCTCCAGCTCAAAAATATTTCCAGAATCCGTCCCTTCCTCAACCCTCAATCTTCTAAAATGCTTGTGCATGCCCTCATCATCTCCCGCCTCGACTACTGCAACATCCTTTTCTCTGGCCTCCCTGCTAACACCCTCGCACCTCTCCAGTCCATCCTTAACTCTGCTGCCCGACTAATTCATCTCTCTCCTCGCTACTCCTCCACATCTCCCCTCTGCAAATCTCTTCATTGGCTCCCATTCCCTCAGCGCATCCAGTTCAAATTACTAATACTGACCTACAAGGCCATCTATAATCTGTCTCCTCCTTATATCTCTGAACTAATCTCCCGATATCTTCCCTCACGTAATCTCCGGTCCTCCCAAGACCTCCTTCTCTCCTCCACACTTATTCGCTCCTCACCCAACCGCCTCCAAGACTTCTCCCGAATATCCCCCATCCTCTGGAATTCTTTGCCCCAACACGTCCGACTATCAACCACTCTCGGATCCTTCAGACGTAACCTGAAAACCCACCTCTTCAGGAAAGCCTACAGCCTGCAATGACCATGTGGCCACCTCACCACTACTAGAGATATTGCCTCAACCAACACCGGAACTGCTGCAACCCCCCAACCTGCTGTCTCCTTCCCCACCATCCTGCAGAATGTAAGCCCGAAAGGGCAGTGTCCTTTCCCCTCTGTATCAGTCTGTGATTGTTAGTTTGTTTACTGTAAGTGATATCTGTAATCTGTATGTAACCCCTTCTCATGTACAGCACCATGGAATCAATGGTGCTATAGAAATAAATAATAATAGTAATAATAATAATAATAATAATAATTATCCTACCTGCCTTTTCGGCAGCTGCCTGGCATTGGTTTCCCCAGTTCAATTTGTATGTATGCAGTCTTTTTTTTTATGGTAATTTAAGGGTTTGGCATTGACTTAAGTGGCACATGGGTAATGTGGAGTGGAGTTGATCAGTGGGATCAGTGTTTTATGGAAGAATGCAACACTACTAGGGTCTTTTGTCAGTGATGGAAACATCTACTGCCACCAACGTGTCACTATCTCATATGGACCTTATGTCTTTCTTGTATTGATGTGTTTAGATACGGTGTTTGCCTCATTGGAGTCTGCCGGGAAGATAAATCCAACATTCTCCTGAATCCCGGGCCCAGCCATATAATGTCCTCATCCGATACTTGTTTCTACATAAACATATCTAAGGAGGAAAACTCAGCCTTCAGCTTTAAGGAGCAGGAAAACATGCAGAGATCGGGGGTGCCTAAATCTGCCTACCACGGCCTGACCAGACTCCCAGTGCACAGTATTATAGCCAGCATGGGTAAGAGTGCATGAGTGAAATCAGGCGTCCAGAACCAACCAAAATGTTGTGAAGCTTGATGAAATTCATTTTTTACTACTGAAGGGGGCGCCATTGGCCATGGTGGCTGGGACAGAAAGCACCTGGTAGTCCTATACCCAGGCTTCATTTTTTTGTCTCCATCCAGGTACAGTTGCAATTGATCTACAGGGGTCAAGAAGCCCAGAGAATACAGATAGTAATATGCTAAGCCCACCCGCAGGCTCCAGCCACAAAAGGAAGCATAGCATCGATCCTGTGCCTGACCTCATTGATGGTGACACAAACACAACTTTTGACCTCCTGAGTGACCAGTCCGAGGATGAGATCAGTCAGTCAGATGATGAATTAGGCTCGTTCAATGAGTACGCCATGCAAATGATTACTACATACAGTATGACATATTATTTCAGTGTTATACAACAGAGTTAACCATGTTTTAAAAAGAAAGCAATTTATACGCGTTATATTCTCGTACATAGTTGGCAGTATTATAGTAGTTATATTCTTGTACATAGGGGCAGTATTATAGTAGTTATATTCTTGTACAAAAGGGCAGTATTATGTAGTTATATTCTTGTACATAGGAGCAGTATTATAGTAGTTATTTTCTTGTATATAGGAGCAGTATTATAGTAGTTATATTCTTGTACATAGGGCAGTATTATAGTAGTTATATCTTGTACATAGGGGCAGTATTATAGTAGTTATATTCTTGTACATGGAGCAGTATTATAGTAGTTATATTCTTGTACATGGAGCAGTATTATAGTAGTTATATTCTTGTACATAGAGGACAGTATTATAGTAGTTATATTCTTGTACATGGAGCAGTATTATGTAGTTATATTCTTGTAGATAGGGGCAGTATTATAGTAGTTATATTCTTGTACATGGAGCAGTATTATAGTAGTTATATTCTTGTACATAGAGGACAGTAGTATAGTAGTTATATTCTTGTACATAGGGGCAGTATTATAGTAGTTATATTCTTGTACATGGAGCAGTATTATAGTAGTTATATTCTTGTACATAGAGGACAGTATTATAGTAGTTATATTCTTGTACATAGGGGCAGTATTATAGTAGTTATATTCTTGTACATAGGGGCAGTATTATAGTAGTTATATTCTTGTACATAGGAGCAGTATTATAGTAGCTATATTCTTGTACATAGGAGCAGTATTATAGTAGTTATATTCTTGTACATAGGGCAGTATTATAGTAGTTATATTCTTGTACATAGGGGCAGTATTATAGTAGTTATATTCTTGTACATGGAGCAGTATTATAGTAGTTATATTTTTGTACATAGAGGACAGTATTATAGTAGTTATATACTTGTACATAGGAGCAGTATTATAGTAGTTATATTCTTGTACATGGGGCAGTATTATAACAGTTATATTCTTGCACATAGGAGCAGTATTATAGTAGTTATAGTCTTGTACATAGGGGCAGTATTATAGTAGTTATATTCTTGTACATAGGGAGCAGTATTATAGTAGTTATATTCTTGTACATAGGAGGCAGTATTATAGTAGTATATTCTTGTACATGGAGCAGTATTATAGTAGTTATATACTTGTACATAGGGGCAGTATTATAGTAGTTATATACTTGTTCATAGGAGGCAGTATTATATTAGTTATATTCTTGTACATGGAGCAGTATTATAGTAGTTATATTCTTGTATATAGGGGCAGTATTATAGTAGTTATATTCTTGTACATGGAGCAGTATTATAGTAGTTATATACTTGTACATAGGGGCAGTATTATAGTAGTTATATTTTTGTGCATAGGGGCAGTATTATAGTAGTTATATTCTTGTACATAGGAGCAGTATTATAGTAGTTATATTCTTGTATATAGGGCGCAGTATTATAGTAGTTATATTCTTGTACATAGGGGCAGTATTATAGTAGTTATATTCTTGTACATAGGGGCAGTATTATAGTAGTTATATACTTGTTTATACAAGTCCAGTGAAATTCATTTGGGGCTTTATGCATTTTCTACAATATATGTAGTACAACATTTAATCCGCTGTCTCTTCTTTCTCCTCAGCTGGGTGAAGGGTTATCCATCCAATACTCCCTACATTGGCAGCTCGCCCACCTTGTGCCATCTCCTCCAGCAGAAGAGTCCATATTGCTGCTTGCGTCTTGATAAGGTATGCTTGAAGCGAGACTACCACCATTGTCGATCACGCAGTGGTTCTAGTTGTGTCATAACACAACTTGGCTCTTCATTCACACTGCCGTCTTCCTACATTGAGCAGCCTAGGACGGGCTTCCCCATACTGTGCTATTGCAGTATATATAGAAAAAGTCAGATTTGTCATTTAGCAGGTGCCGCATCTCCGTCACCAAACAATACAATAAAAGGTGATGAAAATATTTGTGGCCCATAATGGTACGATATAACCTTCTTGCACAGCTATGTCAACGGAGGAATAGAAGAAGTATGACCCTTACGAGAAGAGACGGTAAAGATGAAAGCGCAAAACCAAAATTGGCCTTGATGGAAAGGGGATTATGTAAAGCTCGCTGTGTCATGTCTTAGTATCCGCTGAGGACAAAGTGATGGATCTGGAATTTTTTTTTTTTTTTGAAGGTTCAAAAGATTTTCTACGTTAATGGCCTCATCCTTGGTTTCCTGGTGGTTGCAGTGTGATCCTTCTCTCTGGTTTAGCTTAGTAGTCGAAAACGTAATTCTCTTTATAGAAAAATATGGCGCCCTGTGATCTTTCTCTAGAGACCTTTCAAAGGCCTTTAATATCTTGTTCTGATCCCGTTATGAGCACAGGGGATGTGTAATACAGGGGCTGAGTGATATCTGGGTCATCCAGTGAAATTTATTAATATTAGCAAGTTCTATAAGTTTATAATAATTGACCTTAGAGGGAAAAAGTTCACACTGATATACATTAAAAGGGCTTTCCTGGGCAATTTTGGGGTGGAATGGGGCTGAAGTATGCAGCAATTTGAGGTTGGTAAGTATGCTTTACTGTACTTTAGTGTGTATGATTTACTGCAATAGGCAGCAC
The DNA here is from genome assembly GCA_033576555.1 of Oophaga sylvatica. Lineage (NCBI taxonomy): Eukaryota > Metazoa > Chordata > Amphibia > Anura > Dendrobatidae > Oophaga > Oophaga sylvatica. The sequence continues at coordinate 544,287,863 of JARQOD010000004.1, read as the reverse complement.
AGCAGGAGGTGTGCACTTTATGGCAGTGTCATCCATTATTATTATTATTTATTTATAGAACACCATTGATTCCATGGTGCTGTACATGAGAAGGGGTAACATACAAATTACAGGTATCACTTACAATGACAGACTGATACAGAGGGGAGAGAAACTTGCCCTTTTGGGCTTACAGTCTACAGGTTGGGGCATTGCAGCAGTTCCGGTGTTGGTTGAGGCGATATCTCCGGTAGTGGTGAGGAGGTAGCAGGGTCATTGCAGGCTGTAAGCTTTCCTGAAGAGGTGGGTTTGAAGGATCCGAATGTGTTTGATAGTCGGACGTGTTGGGGTACAGAATTCCAGAGGATGGGGGATATTCGGGAGAAGTCTTGGAGGCGGTTGGATGAGTAGTGAATAAGTGTGGAGGAGAGAAGAAGGTCTTGGGAGGACCGGAGATTACGCGAGTGAAGGTATCGGGAGATTAGTTCAGAGACATATGGGGGAGACAGGTTATAGATGGCCTTGTAGGTCAGTATTAGTAATTTGAACTGGATACGCTGAGGGAATGGGAGCCAGTGAAGAGATTTGCAGAGGGGAGAAGCGGAGGAGTAGTGAGGAGAGAGGTGAATTAGTCGGGCAGCAGAGTTAAGGATGGACTGGAGAGGTGCGAGGGTGTTAGCAGGGAGGCCAGAGAAAAGGTTATTGCAGTAGTCGAGGCGGGAGATGATGAGGGCATGCCCAAGCATTTTAGTAGATTGAGGGTTGAGGAAAGGACGGATTCTGGAAATATTTTTGAGCTGAAGGCGACAGGAGGTAGAAAGAGCTTGGATGTGTGGTTTGAAGGACAGGGCAGAGTCAAGGGTTACTCCGAGGCAGCGGACTTCCGGTATGGGGGAGAGCGTGATGTCGTTAATTGTGATAGATAGGTCAGGTAAGGAAGATCTGTGGGATGGGGGAAAGATTATGAGTTCAGATTTGTCCATATTGAGTTTGAGGAAGCGGGAGGAGAAGAAGGAGGATATGGCTGATAGACACTCCGGGATTCTGGATAGCAGAGAGGTGATGTCTGGGCCAGAGAGGTAGATCTGAGTGTCATCAGCGTAAAGGTGGTACTGGAATCCGTCCGTATTGTCCGTTCGCTTTGGCTGTAAGTAGGTCGTTAGTAATTTTGGTCAGGGCTGTCTCAGTGGCGTGATGGGGCAGAAACCAGATTGTAGAGTATCAAAGAGCAAGTTAGCTGAGAGGTGAGAAACATCAAAGGAAGACCATAAGGGCTTAAATGTCACTAAACAGTAGATAATAATAAATCAAGTCCCAAAAAATTGTATCTTAATATAAATACATCCTTTTTATTAAATATCATTAAAAAAAACCGGGACATGTAAGACATAACAAGGGGTCCCACGGGAGGCGTGAGGATACGATTATATTACTGGTGAGGCAACCACAGTGCTTACTTATCTGGTGGTATATTTTGTGTGCATTTACTATGGGCCTTCATGTTGGTATTGCCACTTATATACAGAAGACCTTCTGTGTTTTTTTTAAGTTACTTAAACCCAAACCATGGGTAACATGATCAAACATAGTTCCAATAGGGAACAGGGCAACTCTTTACATAGTTTATTCAGATCAGAAGAACAGAGCATCTAGCCCAGCTAATAATAAGGAATTCTAACAGAATTTCTCTTAAAGAAATACATTTTATTGAAAAAAATATATAACAATAAAAACGTTCACACAAAAATGTAATACTGGTGAAGTATAGTGGTGAATAGAACAAATGAAAGACCTAACTTTACATGGTGCACTAACTTATGCGTACCCACCCTACAAAAAGCCCAAAATGATCAAAAAAACTGCCAATAAGACAGTTTAACAATAAAATGTGTAAATGGGCATCACAGTGAAAGGTACACCCAGGAAAGCGGTGTCATGGCAACATGAGGGGTTTGTGTAGTATCGCAACAAGTGCAGTTAACCTCCCTACAAAATGCCATCTGGAGTGATATGAACAAAGTGTACCGCCATATACTGGAGCACCATACACGGATAGGGGAAAATCAAAAAAACCTAAATGGGACCATAGTAAATGCAGCATATAATGCAATCATGCTTACCCATGTGGGAATAAAGTGCCGGGTACGTGCCCCAACGCACGTTTCACTATCTTTAGCTTCCTCAGGGGGCGATGTGAAGTAATGTGCTGCTCATCAAATAAGTAATAATACTTCACCAGTATTACATTTTTGTGTGAACGTTTTTATTGTTATATATTTTTTTCAATAAAATGTATTTCTTTAAGAGAAATTCTGTTAGAATTCCTTATTATTAGCTGGGCTAGATGCTCTGTTCTTCTGTGTTTTTTGCAGGATGTGCAGCATTTGTCTGCAATGACTCTTATGTGTTTATTTAACCTGCGTTCACGGTCGATCTAAGCACATAACCACCGGTCTTTTTCCCTACATGTGGGGTTTTTTGCTTACCTTGGGTTACTATATTCAATGTATCCTCACTCACCTTGTGTGGTTGCATTACCATCCTCCTGCTACTAAGTTTTAATATGTATCTATTATGCTATATTGGTGATTTCTTGTTATGTCTTACATGTCCCGGTTTTTTGTAATGATATTTAATAAAAATGATGTATTTATATTAAGATACAATTTTTTGGGACTTGATTTATTATTATCTACTGTTTAGTGAGATTTAAGCCCTCATGGTCTTCCTTTGATGTTTCTTAAGTTTATGGAGGGTATCTCCTATTAGAAACTATGATCTTTTTCCATGTTCCTAGCTATGTATTTAGATGAGAAGTGGTAGGAAAGTCAGCGTGGACTGCAGCTCCAGAGTTTGGAAGCGAATGGGAGCAGCGATATTGGGCGATAGCTGGACATAGCGGTTGGGTCGAAGGTTGGCTTATTAAAGATGGGCACAATTGTGGCATGTTTGAAAGCAGAAGGGAAGGTACCGGAAGTTAGTGATAGGTTGAAGAGGTGGGTTAGGGATGGGATAATAGTGGTGGTGAGGTTGGGGAGGAGGTGGGTTGGGATGGGGTCAAGTGCACAGGTTGTGAGGTGCGATTTGGAGAGGAGACAATTAAGCTCCCCTTCGGTAATATTGGAGAAGGAAGTTATGGGGTTGGGGCATTGGTCTGGTATACAAAGGGGTTGTGGTGGTTGAACAATGAAGACTTGGCTTGTTTGGTCGATCTTATTTTTGAAGTGTGTGGCAAAGTCCTCAGCAGAGATAAGGGAGGTAGGAGGGGCAAGTGGTGGGCGGAGGAGGGAGTTAAAAGTTTTGAATAACTGTTTGGGGTTGTAGGATAGGGAAGATACGAGGGTTGTGGAGTAGGCCTGTGTAGCAGAGGTGAGGGCAGATTTGAAAGAGAGTGTTGCTTGTTTGAATGCAGTGAAGTCGTCTTGCGAATTTGTTTTCTTCCAGCACCGCTCTGCAATCCTGGACACTTGCCGGAGCTTTTTAGTGGTGTTATTGTGCCAGAGTTGTCTGTTGGTACGTCGCACTCTGCCATGAACGTGAGGGGCAACCGTGTCAATATCTGATGCGAGAGTGGCATTGTAGAAAGCAGTGGCACTGTTGTGTCGTGGAGTGAGGATATGGATGCCAGTGGTAGAATACAGTCAGAGAGTGTGTGGGTGTCTAGGTGTGCAAGGTTTCTGCGGGGGTGCGCATGTTGCTGGACATGGGTGACATGAGAGGAGGAAGAGGAGGACAAGGATGAGAAAGTGAGTAGATGGTGGTCGGATAGAGGGGAGGTGGTGAAGTTAGGTAGAGAGCAGAGGTGGGTGAAGACCAGGTCTAATGTATGTCCGTCTGTGTGGGTGGCTGAGGAGGACCACTTAGTAAGTCTAAAGGATAAGTAAGGGACAGGAGTTTGGAGGCTGCTGACTGAAGGGTATCAGTGGAGATGTTGAAGTCACCCATGATGATAGTTGGGATGTCAGTGGAAAGAAAGTGAAGAAGCCAGGTGGAGAATTGGTCGATGAAGGCAGTGGTCGGGCCTGGAGGTCGGTATATGACGGCCACTTGGAGGTTGGAGGGAGAGTAGATGCGGACAGAGTGGACTTTAAAAGAGGGGAGGATTAAGGAGGGAAGAGGTGGGATTGGGTTAAAGATGCAGTTAGAGGAAAGGAGAAGGCCCACTCCTCCACATGTCTGTTGCCAGGGCGAGGAGTGTGGGTGAATTGGAGGCCACCGTAACACAGCGCAGCAGGGGAGGCAGTGTCAAAGGGTGTCAGCCATGTTACTGTGAGTGCGAGAAAGGCAAGATTGCGAGAGAGAAAGAGGTCATGAATCACATGAAGCTTATTGCAGATGGAGCGGGCATTCCAGAGTGCTCCAGAGAGAGGGAGCAGGGGGGTGGGTGTCAATGGCACGGGTTTTACGTTGGAAAGATTGCGGTAGTTCTTATTAGATAGCGAGCGGTAGGAAGGGGTAGTAATGGTGGGTATGAGCTGTGGAGGTCCAGGATTGGGAGATATGTCACCAGCAGTGAGGAGAAGCAGAAAAAGGGAGAGCAAGTGGGAGAAGGAGAGTGGGCGGCTTGTTTTATGTTTTATTAGGATAGATTTGAGGTTGAGGAGCAGCTCAGCAGAGGAGGTCAGGTGGGGAGGAAAGATGGAAGGGGAGATGATTATTTGGTTAGAGGGTGCTGGGGTTTGCGAAGGAGAGTGAGGATTAACAGAGCAAACACTGTGAGGCCATATGTAAACATGGTGAAGGAGTAAGGGCTCCGTCACACATAGCGACACACCAGCGATCCCGACAACGATATGCACTTGTCAGGATCGCTGGTGTGTTGCTACATGATCGCTGGTGAGCTGCCAAACAGGCAGCGATCAGGACAGTGACATTGCGGGTAACGTCGCTTAGTTACCCGCAGTGTACGTTGGATACCAGCCCGCTGGTGCAGGGAGCTGGTAACCAAGGTACACATCGGGTTTCCAGGCGCTGCGCGGCACCTGGAAACACGATGTGTACCTTGGTTACCAGCTCTCCTGCAGCAGCGCGCTGGTATCCAACGTACACATCGGGTTTCCAGGCGCCGCCCGGCACCTGGAAACCCGATGTGTACCTTGGTTACCAGCTGATCGCTGGTCTCTTGCCTACCACACGCAGCGATGTGTGCTGGCCAGCAGGAGACCAACGATCAAAAAAATGTCCAGGACATTCAGCGACGATCAGCGATACCCTACAGGGGGACTGATCGTCACTGAATGTCACACACAGCGATATCGCTGGGGAGATCACTGTTGCGTCACAAAACTAGTGACTCACCAGCGATGATAAGGGTACCGTCACACTCAGCGACGCAGCAGCGATCCCGACAACGATACGACCTGGCAGGGATCGTTGCTGCGTCGCTTTGTGGTCGCTGGTGAGTTGTCACATAGGCAGACTCACCAGCGATCAGAACCAGCGAACACGCTGGTAACCAGTGTCAACAGTGGGTAACTAAGCGCCGCGCGGCACCTAGTTACCCGATTTGTACCCTAGATACCGGCTCTCAGCTTCTGCTGTAGAGCGCTGAGAGCCGATATTCAATATACACATCGGGTATCTAAGCACCGCGCGGCACCTAGTTACCCAATATGTACCCTAGATACCGGTTCTCAGCTTCTGCTGTAGAGCGCTGAGAGCCGGTATCCAATGTACATATCGGGTTACTAAGCACCGCACGGCACCTAGTTACCCGATATGTACCCTAGATACCGGCTCTCAGCGCTCTACAACAGAAGCTGGGAGCCGGTAACCAGGGTACATATCGGGTAACTAGGTGTCGCGGGGTGCTTAGTTACCCGATGTGTACATTGGATACCAGCTCCCAGCTCACTGATCGTTGGTCTCCCGCTGTCACACGCAGCGATGCGCGCTGGCCAGCGGGAGACCAACAATGAAAAAATGGTCCAGGACATTCAGAGACGGTCAGCGATACACAGCAGGGGGGCTGATCGTCGCTGCGTGTCACACATAGCGAGATCGCTGGTTAAGGTGCTGTTGCGTCACAAAATCGGTGACGCTTCAGCGATCTCACTAGTGATCTCGCTTAGTGTGACGGGGGCTTAAGATGGGTAAATAGAAAAGCCAGGTACAAGTAATTAGAAGTGCTTGCTCAGCAGACATACCCAAAAGAGACATAGTGTGGTGTCCTGACTCCTGCCGTGACTAACTGCCATTGAAATAACTGCAGCTTCATGACACTTTTGCTGCAGTGATACTTCTGCTGCACACGCGTGCCTGACCCCACACGCGTGCCCCCTTAGGCTGCTACTGAATATATAGGACTGAGTAGAGGATCAGGTGAGAGGGATTGTGGGAGCTGGTTTGGTATAAATTAGCAGCTGGCCAGCACACCAGGGAATTTTAGACAATCAAAAGCACAGGGCCTGGCTACATCCATATGCTGGTAACACCTTGCACCTCCATGGGGACTAATGAGAATAAACCTTTTACCTCCTCTAGGATGATGACATTAAATACCACCTGAAATTAGGAAATAGTCTAAGGAGATGCATGCAAAGTTTTCTGTGTTTAAACCAACTCCCCTGTCTATTGTTATCCATTGTGTAATCCTGCCTATCTAGCATCCAGCACTATAATAAATCTTATACTACCCACATAACCCTGACATTCCCTCAAGATTACGGTAAATGCCACCCAAAATTAAGAAATAGCCTAAGGAGATGAATGCAAAATCTTCTGTGTTCATACCCTCTACCACGTCGGCTGTTCTCAATGGTGTTATCCTGTGTGTCTAGTCTCCAGCAGCAGAATAGATCTTATAATGCCCACAGTATACTGAGATTTAAAGCGGAATAAAACTTCACCCTCTCAAGGAAGATGTCACAAAAAATGAAGAATTGGCCATATGCAAAGGCTTCGGTGTTTATACACTCTCTCTGGTGTTTTCTGTGATGTAATCCTGTGTGTCTAGTCTCCAGCAGTACAATAGATTTTATACTGCCTACACAATACTGATATTCAAAGTGGAATAAAACTATACCCCCTCTATGAAGATGATGTTATATGCCACTCAAAATGAAGAAATGGCCTAAGGAGGCACATGCAAAGGCTTCTGACTTCATAACCACTCCCCGTCTGGTGCTATCTATGGTGAAATCCTGCCTCTCTAGTCTCCAGCAGTACAATAAATCTTATACTGCTCACACTAAACTAAAATTCGAAGTGGGATAAAATTGTACTCCCTAAAATTCTTCTGTCTTTATACCGACTCCCCTGTCTTGTGTTACCCATGGTGTAATCCTGCCTCTCTAGGCTCCAGCCTTTGCATGTGCCTCTTTAGGCCATTTCTTCATATAACATCATCTTCCTAGAGGGGGTAAAGTTTTATCCCACTTTAAATTTTAGTTTTAAAGTGGGATAAAACATTACACAGTCAGATTTTTGTCTTTATACCAACTCCCCTGTCTGGTGTTATCCATAGTGAAATCCTGCCTCTCTAGTCTCCAGCAGTATAGTAAATCTTAAAATGCTCACAGAATAACTGACATTCAAAGTGAAAAGTATTCCAGCTCCTTATTCAGGTTGTTCCCAGGGGTCATCTTTTAGTTTTTGTGCTATGTCCCATTGTTACATACCTTCCCTTGTTTTTTCACTCCAATCTTCTTAACCCTTTACAGAGCTGCCACCATTTTCCCTATGAAGACGCGAGGGCATACGGCTTCAGGAACGCCCTGGTGATTGTGTCAGCGGAAAGAGCCGGCAACGGGCTGTACAACTTCATAGTTCCCCTGAGAGCATATTACAGAGCCAAGAAGGAGCTGAGTCCCGTCATCCTCCTCCTGGAGAACCCGTGAGGATCAACCCGTGACGTCTTCAGGGGAATTATAGGGCAGATCATGATGGGAGTTGTCAAAGTGTACTATATATAAGAAATACAAATAAAGCAGTAGGGGCCAAGGTGTAACCAGACGAAGCTAATAAACCCCGCTAAGAGATACTTTATTACATATGCAGAATTTATTTTTCATATGTCCAAGTACTTGGTTTTTGACACGTGCTGTTTTTCATTGGTGTTTTCTCTATTTTAAGAGATGTGTCACACTGGGGTCTGCAGTTAGGGTTGGTCCGGCTACGTTGAATGAGGGGAGCCATATTGCTTATCTATAGGGTGCCAGCCTTCACGGTCAGGAAGGCTCTGATGGGGTTGAATAGGGTCAGACTATTGCATCTATGTGCTACCTACCATATATTCTCGTGTCTCCCACCCCCTCTTTTTTTATAATTGCCCTACTTTTCCTTGGGACATCACTGGATGGGCTCCATCTAGTGGATAGGCAGGGAACTGCATTAGAGCTTCACCTACTGGATGAACAGAGGATGCGATTATAGCTCAATCTAGGGCATTAACAGGGGGTAGCACTATGAATTCACCTAGTGGCTTGGCAGATGAATGCATCATAGCTTCACCTCGTGGATGAGGGGAGGACGGCATTAACCTAGTTGATGTGCATATGAAGGCATTATAGCGTCACCTAGTGGATGAGCAGGGTGCTGCATCATATGTACCGAGTGGGTGTGTAGAGGATGGCATTATAACTTCACCTAGTGGATGGAGAGGGTACTGCGTCGTAGCTTTACTTAGTGGATGGGCAGAGGACAGCATCATACCTTCATCTAGTGGATGGGCAGGGTACTGCATCATAGCTTCACCTAGTGGATGGGCAGGGTACTGCTCCATACCTTCACCTAGCGGATGGGCAGGGTACTGCACCATACCTTCACTTAGTGGATGGGCAGGGTACTGCTCCATACCTTCACCTAGCGGATGGGCAGGGTACTGCACCATACCTTCACCTAGTGGATGGGCAGGGTACTGCACCATACCTTCACCTAGTGGATGGGCAGGGTACTGCACCATACCTTCACCTAGTGGATGGGCAGGGTACTGCTCCATACCTTCACCTAGCGGATGGGCAGGGTACTGCACCATACCTTCACCTAGTGGATGGGCAGGGTACTGCATCATAGCTTCACCTAGTGGATGGGCAGGGTACTGTGTCATAGCTTCACCTAGTGGATGGGCAGGGGATGGCATCCTGAAATATTAAATCGCTTCAGTCATATATACTTGAACTGTACTGAACACAGTATTGGACGAGGGTCTTTTCTTTTCCCCTTAGAGGTTTTTCTTTGTGGCCCCTCATCATTATAGAACAGGTAATGGTCTACTAATTGCTTTGTAACCTGTAATCAGCAGATATATGAATTCTATGGTTTCTGTTGTTACCCTAAACATATATACAGTATATCAGGGGTCTCAAACTCGGCTGTATATATGGGTCGCAAATAAAAAAAAAAAATAATTTGGGGGGGCTGCATTATTTGCATTAAAAAGTGGCGTTTTTAGTGATACCGTTTTTTTCAATACACCTTCTGATCATTTTTTTAAAACAATTTTGCCGTGTTTATTTTTTTTTTTAAATGCCATTCATCGTATGGGTTATGGCAGTTTTATAGCTTGGGTCGTTATTGATGTGGATATAAAAAATGTGCATTTTTTTGGTTTACTTTAGTTTATATGTAGAACAGCATTTTTAGTGACAAAATATTTTTTCATGCTTTATTTTGATTTATTTTTTTCATTTTTACAATTTTGTTTGCCTCAATTTGCCACATCCAGTAATATTGTCTTACAATTAGCACCATATTGTAATTCTGGCAAACATTTTGTAGTAATGTGCCCCATCCTGGTCTTCTTCTTGTAGTAATGTCCCTATTCAGGTCCCCAAATTATAGTAATGTCCCTATCCTGGTCCCCATCTTGCAATAATGCCCCATCTTGTAGTAATCTCCCCATCTAGGTCCGCATATTGCAGTAATGTACCCATCTTGTAGTAATGCCCGATGCTGGTCCCCATCATGTAGTAATGTCCCATCCTGGTCCTCATCTTGGACTAATGTCCCCATCCTGGTCCCATTCTTGTAATAATTTCCCATCCTGGTCCTGATCTTGTAGTAATATCCCCATCTTGAGCCTTATCTTATAGTAATGTCCTCCATCCTGGCCCTCTTCTTGTAGTAATGCTCCATCCTGTTCCTCATCTTGTAGAAATATCCCCAACCTGTAGTTATGTGCCCATCCTAGTCCTCATCTTGTAGTAATGCCCCATCCTGGTACTCTTCTTGTACAAATGCCCCATCCTGGTCCTAATCTTGGAGTAATGTTCCCATCCTGGTCCCCTTTTTTTTAGTAATGTCCCCATTGAGGTCCCCAAATTATAGTAATGTCCCCATCCTTGTCCCATCTTGTAGTAATGCCCCATCCTGGTCCCCTTCTTGTAGTAATGTCCCCATCCTGGTCCTCCTCTTGTAGTAATGCCCCATCCTGGTCACCATCTTGTAACAATGTCCTCATGTTGTAGTAATGTGCCCATCCTAGTCATCATCTTGTAGTAATGTCCCCATCCTTGTCCCCATCTTGTAGTAATGCCCCATCCTGGTCCCATTCTTGTACTAATCTCCCCATCCAGGTCACCATATTGTAGTAATGTCCCCATCTTGTAGTAATGCTCCATCCTGGTCACCTTCTGGTACTAATGTCCCCATCCTGGTCCTCCTTTTGTAGTAATGCCCCATCCTGGTCACCTTCTTATAGTAATGCTCCATCCTGGTCACCATCTTGTAGTAATGCCCCATCCTGGTCCTCCTCTTGTAGTAATGCCCCATCATGGTCCCCTTCTTGTAGTAATGTCCTCATCCTGGTCCTCCTCTTGTAGTAATGCTCCATCCTGGTCACCTTCTTGTAGTAATGCTCCCTCCTGGTCACCATCTTGTAACAATGTCCTCATGTTGTAGTAATGTGCCCACCCTAGTCCTCATCTTGTAGTAATGTCCCCATCCTTGTCCCCATCTTGTAGTAATGCCCCATCCTGGTCCCCTTCTTGTACTAATCTCCCCATCCAGGTCAACATATTATAGTAATGTCCCCATCTTGTAGTAATGCTCCATCCTGGTCACCTTCTGGTAGTAATGTCCCCATCCTGGTCCTCCTCTTGTAGTAATGCCCCAACCTGGTCACCTTCTTATAGTAATGCTCCATCCTGGTCACCATCTTGTAGTAATGCCCCATCCTGGTCCTCCTCTTGTAGTAATGCCCCATCCTGGTCACCTTCTTGTAGTAATGCTCCATCCTGGTCACCATCTTGTAACAATGTCCTCATGTTGTAGTAATGTCCCCATCCTGGTCCTCTTCTTGTACTAGTGCCCCATCATGGTTCCCTACTTTTAGTAATGCTCCATCCTGGTCACCATCTTGTAATAACACCCCATTCTGGTCTCCATATTATAGTAATGTCCCCATCGAGGTCCCCATCTTGCAGTAAAGTCCCCATCCAGGTCACCATATTGTAGTAATGTTTTGTGTCGTTCTTCACATCCTCTTTTCTGCACATGTGGCCCGCATGCGCTGAAGACCTCCTGACGATTGTGGCCCGGTCCAGGGGTCCGCCGACGGCAGCTCTTTATTGCCGTTGAAGGTATTTCCTTGGATGCACAATCAATTGAAATGTTTTGCCGCACAGAGACAAGCTCTATGTACAGTAACACCAATGCCAGCTGCCGGCCAATCAGAGGCCAGCAGTTGACATCGGCCAATCAGAGTCCAGCAGCTGACATTGGCGTGCCGGTGCATGGCAGTGGCATCGTATGCCGCCGCTATTTCACACTGATGTCAGCTGTTGGCCTCTGATTGGCCGATGTCAGCTGCTGGCCTGTGATTGGCCAATGTCAGCTGTTGGCCCCTGATTGGCCGGCAGCTGGCATTGGTGTTGCTGTGCATGGCGCTTGTCTCTGTGCGGCAAAACATTTCAATTGATTGTGCATCCAAGGACGCACCTTCATCTGCAATAAAGAGCTGCCGTCGGCGGACCCCTGGACCGGGCCACAATCCTCAGGGTGCATATAGTGCCTGCGGGCCACATGTTTGAGACCCCTGTACAGTACAGTACACCCTGTATATACAGTGTATATATCTCAATGTAGGTAAAGATGCATAAAAGTTTTTACATTTTTATCACCCTTCTCCTTCAGGCCGGACACACAGTTTCTTGAAGCGATCTGCTGGTTCCCGCTTGTCTATTACATGGTGGGATCCATTGACAAGTGAGTAATAATGAGAAATATATCAATATTATTTATTATATGGGACCAATACACTCTGCATACCTTTGTATCTGCCCAACCTTAAAAAAATGCTACCAAAAATAGCGCCACACCTGCTGACATGTTGTGTCCGGTATTGCAGCTCAGCTACATTCACTCCCAGAGCGAACTCCAGGTCTACCCCGTTCTTTGCTTTACATCCTTATTCAGATTTTCATTGACGCCCAAACTCAGTTAATCCTGACACATCTACCTAGGTTTCCCCTCTCACGGGGATCGCAACAGTCAGACTATTGTTTAGCCATTTATGGCTTATCCTTTCACAATCCTATAAACCAGACTTATCTTTGGTGCCATATTAATCAGATTTGTCTCCATTGCCATATTAATCAGATTTTTCTCCACTGCCATATTAATCAGATTTTTCTCCACTGCCATATTAATCAGATTTGTCTCCATTGCCATATTAATCAGATTTGTCTCCATTGCCATATTAATCAGATTTGTCTCCATTGCCATATTAATCAGATTTTTCTCCATTGCCATATTAATCAGATTTTTCTCCATTGCCATATTAATCAGATTTTTCTCCATTGCCATATTAATCAGATTTTTCTCCACTGCCGTATTAATCAGATTTTTCTCCATTGCCATATTATTCAGATTTTTCTCCCTTGCCGTATTAATCAGATTTTTCTCCACTGCCGTATTAATCAGATTTTTCTTCATTGCCGTATTAATCATATATTTCTTCATTGCCATATTAATCAGATTTGTCTCCACTGCCATATTAATCAGATTTTCTCCACTGCCATATTAATCAGATTTTTCTCCACTGCCATATTAATCAGATTTTTCTCCACTGCCATATTAATCAGATTTTTCTCCACTGCCATATTAATCAGATTTTCTCCACTGCCATATTAATCAGATTTTCTGCACTGCCATATTAATCAGATTTTTCTCCACTGCCATATTAATCAGATTTTTCTCCACTGCCATATTAATCAGATTTTTCTCCACTGCCATATTAATCAGATTTTTCTCCACTGCCATATTAATCAGATTTTTCTCCACTGCCATATTAATCAGATTTTTCTGCACTGCCATATTAATCAGATTTTCTTACTGCCTTATTAATTAGATTTCCCTTTTATTTCTTTTCTAATCAGATTTTTCTCTTACTGCTTTTGTAATCAGACCCCCATACACATTAGATTAAAGTCAGACAAACTCACCAATATTAGTGATATAATTCAATAGTCTAATGTATATGGGGGTCTCTCCTGGCTCTCCCAGACAACTGATATCTGGGAAATTAAGGGTTGGGAAGATTAAATGTAATTCCGGAGATAAGCCGCTGCCATACTGTATAGCGGTGGCTTTTTCTGCTTTTCCCTTTGAATGTACATGGACCTTCAGCCTAGCCGATGGTTCCAAGTGTATGGCTGAGTCACGAGAGATATCTAATGGCCACGTGAGCCATCAGCCGTTAGCTATTGCATGTGTATGGTCATCTTCACTGCCTTTTTAATCAGATTTTTCTCCTACTACCATATTTTTCAGATTTTTATCTTTTCAGTATTTTATACAGATTGTTTTCTTAAGTTGCCTTTACGTTGAAAGATAATCATGAATAAGCATTTTTAAAAACGCTCATTTCACGATTATCCCTATGTGTAAACAGGTTGCCGGTCACCCGATAAATGAGTAAAATGCTCATTAATTGACTGAAGCGACCTTTTGTGCAACACAGAAATTCATTGTTCTCTGCTGCCCATCGTCCCGTGTAAACAGGACTCGCACTGCCAAGAATCATGACAGCCCGGCACACTGAGATCTGCTCCAGATCACTTTGTTTGCTTTGTCTATTTCGGTCTGTATAAACAGGATATTAAATGACTGTTGATCTGTAAAGATTTACTGATTGTCAGTCGTATCCTGCCCACGGCGGTCAGTTTGTGTAAACGGACCCTTATGGTCTTATTAATCTAATCTTTCTCTTACTGCCATTTTATTCAGACTTTTCTCTTATTACCTTATTAATCAGATTTTTTCTCTTCCTGACATGTTATTCAGATTTTTCTCTTACTGCCTTATTAGTCAGATTTTTCTCTTAATACATTTTAATCATATTTTTCTTTATCTGTCTTATTTGTCAGATTTTTCTCTACATATCTTTTAATCAGATTTTTTGCTTACTGCCTTATTAATATGATTTATCCCTTGCTGTCTTATTAATCAGATTTTTTTCTTACTGTCTTATTAGTCAGATTTTTCTTTTAATGCCTTATTAAAAAGCTTTGTCTCTTACTGCCTTATTAATAAGATTTGCATCTTACTGCCTTATTAATAAGATTTGCATCTTACTGCCTTACTAATAATGTGCCTCTAACCACATTATTAATAAGATTTCTCATTCCTGCCTTATTAATCAGATTTTTCCTTTAGTGCCATTTTATTCAGATTTTTCTCTGGCTGTCATTATCTTCAGATTTTTCTCTTACTGCTTTATTAATCATATTTTTTTCCCGCCTTACTAGTCATATTTTTCCCTTACTGCCATTTTATTCAGATTTTTCTCTTACTTCCTAGTTAATCAGATTTTTCTTAAAATATATTTGAACAGATAACACCATTTATTTCACCTATGTTAACAAAGAAACCCTCCAATAACAATAAAATATGTACAGACATATAGATTATTAATACTAGCATCATCAACCAGAGTCTGATAAAACAAAAAAAATATTGTTACCCACTGTGTAATATGGTTTAGCGCCCCTCGCTGGAAATGCAATACTTTCCTCTGCGCAATGTATCGGTGCTATATTGGAATCAGCAGTGTTGTTTTCTCCGCAGTCTTGATGACCTGCTACGTTGTGGTGTAAGTTACGCTGCTCACATGGTCGTTGTTGGTGAGGAAAGCTCCATGATTGCAGAGGAAGATTATATGGCTGATGCTCGGACCATAGTAAATGTGCAGACACTTTTTAGGTAAGACCTTCTCTCTTATGTAGAGAATGTCATCTAGTGCTCTAGGTCTCCTTATCACAAGGCCACAATCCCCCCTCACCTCCTCTTCTTTCCCTTGCTAGTAAGGAAAAATAATTAGGTTATGAAGTGCAAAATCCACACTCAAAATCAGCTACTGATCTGCAGCATCTGAGTGAGCAGGTTACATGGATGCAACAGCACATACAATGAAGAGACAGTGGTACTTAACTAACACTATTTATTTGACTATCTATAAGTACATATATATATATATACTGTACATATACTGTATATATTGTGGTAGATTGGTTCACTCGGCTGCTCATAGAGGTAGACCCAGGAACGCTATCTCTTTAAATTTTCCACTGGTTTATTTAGGTACAGAATAAACCAGGGCAGGGTTAGCTGCATAAAAACGGCCTTCCTGGCCTAACAGAAATAAAAACAAAACAAAACCAATGGCATAGTCTGTGCTGCTGCAGGGATCTTCCCGCTCAGGAAACAAGCATATAAAAAAGGTCCAACTTTCCTTAATCTTCACACACAGGTCTGGAGTTCACATCTCCAGACACACCACACACCTAATGAGCCAGAAGGCAGTGTATTTATCCTTTGGACTCCACCCTGGAATGGAGATATGTTGAACAGCCTCACACCCACGCTACAGTTGTTTAATCAACCCAGCCCTAAACATAGCCGAATGAGACCTCTCAGCAATGTGCTGGTGTGCTGGAGCATTTTATAGGTTCATATCACTGAAGCGAACAACCTCAGTGATACATATCTGCCCTCCAGGCCTTGGCCAGTGACTCAACCAGTGTCTTATCATACTTAAGACGCTGGGTGAGAAGGAGACAACTGTTGGTGCAATAGTAAGAAAATGGAAGAAATACAAAATGACGGTCAATCGACATCAGTCTGGGGCACCATGCAAAATCTCACCTTGTGTGGTATCGTTGATCATGAAGAAGGTGGGAGATCAGCTTAAAACTACACGGGGGAACTTGTTAATGATCTCAAGGCAGCTGGGACCACAGTCACCAAGAAAACCATTGGTAACACATTATGCCGTAAAGGTTTAATGCAGTGCCCGCAAGGTCACCCTGCTCAAGAAGGCACATGTGCAGGCCTGTCTGAAGCTTATCAATGAACACCTGGATGATTCTGTGAGTGAATGGGAGAAGGTGCTGTGGTCAGATGACACAAAAATTGAGCTCTTTGGCATTAACCCAACTCGCCGTGTTTGGAGAAAGAGAAATGCTGCCTATGATGCAAAGAACACCATCCCCACTGTCAAGCATGGAGGTGGAAACATTATGTTTTAGGGGTGTTTTCCCTGCTAAGGGCACAGGACTAGTCTTACATAAATGGATATATCGAAGGGTGAGAATAAATGGCTAACTAGAAAAAACCTTATAAAATATAACTTTTATTAAGTTCAATAAAATTAATTTATATAACTATATACCCACCAGGACTACTTCACCTCATCAATGGGAGAATGGATGGAGCCATGTACTGTAAATTCCTGAGTGATAACCTCCTCCCTCCGCCAGGACATTAGAACTGGGTCGTGGGTGGGTCTTCCAGCAAGACAATAACCCAAAACATACAGCCAAGGCAACAAAGGAGTGGCTCAAAAAGAAGCACATTAAGGTCATGGAGTGGCTAGCCAGTCTCCAGACCATAATCCCATAGAAAACTTATGGAGGGAGGTGAAGCTCCGAGTTGCCAAGTGACAGCCTCAAAATCTAAATGATTTAGAGATGATCTGCGAAGAGGAGTGGAGCAAAATTCCTCCTGACATGTGCGCAAACCTCATCATCAACTACAAAACGTCTGACTGCTGTGCTGCCAACAAGGGTTTAACCACCAAGTATTAAGTCTTGTTTGCCAGAGGGATCAAATACTTATTTCTCTCTGCAAAATGCATATAAATTTATATAATTTATACAATGTGATTTTCTGGATTTGGCAAGATTTATTTTGCAAATTATGGTGGAAAATAAGTATTTGGTCATTAATAAAAGTTCATCTCAATATTTTGTTATTTATCCTTTGTTGGCAATGACAGAGGTCACACGTTTTCTGTAAGTCTTCACAAGGTTGGCGCACACTGTTGGTGGTATGTTGGCCCATTCCTCCATGCAGATCTCCTCTAGAGCAGTGATGTTTTGGGCCTGTCGGACTTTCAAATCCTCTCTTGGGGTTCCTGCTTCTATAATTCCGTCTTTACTTTCACTTTTGCCTTTGACCCGCAGATGGCGGTGTTCACTTGCAGTTGTTCAGTTAGGTATCAACTGTACTCGTCTCGTCTATTGTCCACCTCCTTACATCTGAACTTGTTCTTATGTGTATGGGTATATGGAAAGATAGTAACAAATGTTTCTTCCCCCCTCATCCTCCAGACTGTTTCCCGGACTGAATATTATCACAGAATTAACACACCCAGCAAATATGAGGTTCATGCAGTTCAAAGCCAAGGACAAATACTCAGTGGTGCTGTCTAAACTGGAGAAGGTAAAGGCCTTAAAACTCGTCAGATACCTGTCTGACTGTCTCTCTAATGTCTGTCATCTTCCTATGTCTTCTTCTCCCTTTCCTAATCCCTCCCTCAAAGCTCTGTCCTCTCACAGAGGGAACGTGAACGGGGCTCTAACCTGGTCTTCATGTTCAGACTGCCTTTTGCTGCTGGGAAGGTCTTCAGTGTCAGCATGCTAGATACCCTGCTATATCAGGTACGGCCAATAAATCACTGCCATCCACACTATTACATTGTACTATTCCTATGGCCTCTCCTATATCTGTTCTCATTACCCCATATATCCTCCCTATATCTCCTCCTATTACTCCATATATCCTCCCTATATCCCCTCCTATTACTCCATATATCCTCCCTATATCTCCCCCTATTACTCCATATATC
The DNA here is from genome assembly GCA_033576555.1 of Oophaga sylvatica. Classification (NCBI taxonomy): domain Eukaryota; kingdom Metazoa; phylum Chordata; class Amphibia; order Anura; family Dendrobatidae; genus Oophaga; species Oophaga sylvatica. The sequence goes on along the minus strand of JARQOD010000004.1, from coordinate 544,269,817 downwards.
CTCCCTATATCTCCTCCTATTACTCCATATATCCTCCCTATATCCCCTCCTATTACTCCATATATCCTCCCTATATCTCCCCCTATTACTCCATATATCCTCCCTATATCTCCTCCTATTACTCCATATATCCTCCCTATATCCCCTCCTATTACTCCATATATCCTCCCTATATCTCCCCTATACTCCATATACCTCCCTATATCTCCTCCTATACTCCATATACCTCCCTATATCTCCTCCTATTACTCCATATATCCTCCCTATATCTCCTCCTATTACTCCATATATCCTCCCTATATCTCCCCCTATTACTCCATATATCCTCCCTATATCTCCTCCTATTACTCCATATATCCCCTATATCTCCCCCTATTACTCCATATATCCTCCCTATATCTCCCCTATTACTCCATATATCCTCTATCTATCTCCTCCTATTACTCCATATATCCTCCCTATATCTCCCCTATTACTCCATATATCCTGCCTATTTCTCTCCTATTACTCCATATATCCTCTATCTATCTCCTCCTATTACTCCATATATCCTCCCTATATCTCCTCCCATTACTCCATATATCCTCCCTATATCTCCTCCCATTACTCCATATATCCTCCCTATATCTCCTCCTATTACTCCATATATCCCCCTATATCTCTCCTACTACTCCATATATCGTCCCTATATCTCCTCCTATTACTCCATATATCCTCCCTATATCTCCATCTATTACTCCATATATCCTCCCTATATCTCCTCCTATTACTCCATATATCCTCCCTATATCTCCTCCTATTACCCATATATCCTCCCTATATCTCTTCCTGTTACTCCATATATCCTCCCTATATCTCGTACTATTATTCCATATATCCTCCCTATATCTCCTCCTATTACTCCATATATCGTCCCTATATCTCCCCTATTACTCCATATATCCTCCCTATATCTCCCCCTATTACTCCATATATCCTCCCTATATCTCCTCCTATTACTCCATATATCCTCCCTATATCTCTCCTATTACCCCATATATCCTCCCTATATCTCCCCTATTACTCCATATATCCTCCCTATATGTCCTTCTATTACTCCATATATCCTCCCTATATCTCCTCCTATTACTCCATATATCCTCCCTATATCTCCTCTATTACTCCATATATCCTGCCTAATCTCCTCCTATTACCCATATTCCTCCCTATATCTCCTACTATTATTCCATACATCCTCCTATATCTCCTCTATTACTCCATATATCCTCCCTATATCTCCCCCTATTACTCCATATATCCTCCCTATATCTCCTCCTATTACTCCACATATCCTCCCTATATCTCCCTACTATTATCTCCATACATCCTCCCTATATCTCCTCTATTACTCCATATATCCTCCCTATATCTCCCCTATTATCCATAATCCTCCCTATATCTCCTCCTATTACTCCATATATCCTCCCTATATCTCCTCCTATTACTCCACATATCCTCCCTATATCTCCTCCTATTACTCCATATATCCTCCCTATATCTCCTCTATTATCCATATATCCCCCTATATCTCCCCTATTACTCCATATATCCTCCCTATATCTCCCCTATTACTCCATAAACCTCCCTATATCTCCTCCTATTACTCCATATATCCTCCTATATCTCCTCCTATTACTCCATATATCCTCCCTATATCTCCTCCTATTACTCCATATATCCTCCCTATATCTCCCCTATTACTCCATATATCCTCCCTATATCCCTCCTATACTCCATATATCCTCCTATATCTCCTCCTATTACTCCATATATCCTCCCTATATCTCCTCCTATTACTCCATATATCCTCCCTATATCTCCTCCTATTACTCCATATATCCTCCCTATATCTCCTATTACCCATATATCCTCCCTAATCTCCCCTATTACTCCATATATCCTCCCTATATCTCCTCCTATTACTCCATAATCCTCCCTATATCTCCTCCTATTACTCCATATATCCTCCCTATATCTCCCCTATTACTCCATATATCCTCCCTATATCTCCTCCTATTACTCCATATATCCTCCCTATATCTCCTCCTATTACTCCATATATCCTCCCTATATCTCCTCCTATTACTCCATATATCCTCCCTATATCTCCCCCTATTCTCCATAATCCTCCCTATATCTCCTCCTATTACCCATATATCCTCCTATATCTCCTCCTATTACTCCATATATCCTCCCTATATCTCCTCCTATTACTCCATATAATCCTCCCTATATCTCCTCCTATTACTCATATATCCTCCCTATATCTCCTCCTATTACTCCATATATCCTCCCTATATTCTCCTCCTATTACTCCATATATCCTCCCTAATATCTCTCTCCTATTACCCCATAATATCCTCCCTATATCTCCCCTATTACTCCATATATCCTCCCTATATCTCCCCTATTACTCCATATATCCTCCCTATATCTCCTCCTATTACTCCATATATCCTCCCTATATCTCCTCCTATTACTCCATATATCCTCCCTATATCTCCTCCTATTACCCATATATCCTCCCTATATTCCTCCTATTACTCCATATATCCTCCCTATATCTCCCCTATTACTCCATATATCCCCCTATATCTCCCTATTACTCCATATATCCTCCCTATATCTCCTCCTATTACTCCATATATCCTCCCTATATCTCCCCTATTACTCCATATATCCTCCCTATATCTCCTCCTATTACTCCATATATCCTCCCTATATCTCCTCCTATTACTCCATATATCCTCCCTATATCTCCTCCTATTACTCCATATATCCTCCCTATATCTCCTCCTATTACTCCATATATCCTCCCTTAACCCTCCAATTCCTCCATATATCCTACCCCTATATCTCCTCCTATTACTCCATATATCCTCCTATATCTCCTCCTATTACTCCATATATCCTCCCTATATCTCCCCTATTACTCCATATATCCTCCCTATATCTCCTCCTATTACTCCATATATCCTCCCTATATCTCCCCATTACTCCATATATCCTCCCTATATCTCCCCTATTACTCCATATATCCTCCCTATATCTCCTCCTATTACTCCATATATCCTCCCTATATCTCCTCCTATTACTCCCATATATCCCCCCTATATCTCCTCCTAATTACTCCATAATCCTCCCTATACTCCTCCTATTACTCCATATATCCTCCCTATATCTCCTCTTAATATACCCCCTTCCATATATCCTCCCTATATCTCCTCCTATTACTCCATATATCTCCCTATATCTCCTCCTATTACTCCATATATCCTCCCTATATCTCCTCCTATTACTCCATATATCCCCCTATAATCTCCTCCTATTACTCCATATATCCCCTATATCTCCTCCTATTACTCCATATATCCTCCCTATATCTCCCCTATTACCCATATATCCTCCCTATATCTCCCCTATTACTCCATATATCCTCCCATATCTCCTCCTATTACTCCATATATCCTCCCTATATCTCCTCCTATTACTCCATAATCCTCCCTATATCTCTCCTATTACTCCATATATCCCCCTATATCTCCTCTATTACTCCATATATCCTCCCTATATCTCCTCCTATTACTCCATATATCCTCCCTATATCTCCTCCTATTACTCCATATATCCTCCCTATATCCCTCCTATTACTCCATATATCCTCCCTATATCTCCTCCTATTACTCCATATATCCTCCCTATATCTCCTCCTATTACTCCATATATCCTCCCTATATCTCCTCCTATTACTCCATATATCCTCCCTATATCTCCTCCTATTACTCCATATATCCTCCTTATCCCATCATATATCTCCCTATATCCTCCTATTACTCCATATATCCTCCTATATCTCCTCCTATTACTCCATATATCCTCCTATATCTCCTCTATACTCCATATATCCTCCCTATATCTCCCCCTATACCCTATACTCTCCCTATATCTCCTCCTATTACTCCATATATCCTCCCTATATCTCCTCCTATTACTCCATATCCTCCCTATATCTCCTCCTATTACTCCATATATCCTCCCTATATCTCCCCTATTACTCCATATATCCTCCCTATATCTCCTCCTATTACTCCATATATCCTCCCTATATCTCCCCCTATTACTCCATATATCCTCCCTATATCTCCTCCTATTACTCCATATACCTCCCTATATCTCCCCTATTACCCATATATCCTCCTATATCTCCTCCTATTACCCATATATCCTCCCTATATCTCCTCCTATTACTCCATATATCCTCCCTATATCTCCTCCTATTACTCCATATATCCTCCTTATCTCCTCCTATTACCCATATATCCTCCCTATATCTCCTCTATTACTCCATATATCCTCCTATATCTCCCCTATACCCATATATCTCCCTATTCCTCCTATTACTCCATATATCCTCCCTATATCTCCTCCTATTACTCCATATATCCTCCCTATATCTCCTCCTATACCATATATCCTCCCTATTCTCCCCTATTACTCCATATATCCTCCCTATATCTCCCTATTACTCCATATATCCCTACTCCCTATTACTCCATATATCCTCCCTATATCTCCCCTATTACTCCATATACCTCCTATATCTCCTCCTATTACTCCATATATCCTCCCTATATCTCCCTATTACCCATATATCCTCCCTATATCCCCCTATTACTCCATATATCCTCCTATATCTCCCTATTACTCCATATATCCTCCCTATATCTCCCCTATTACCCATATATCCTCCCTATATCTCCCCTATTACCCATATATCCCCTATTCCCCTATTACTCCATATATCCTCCCTATATCTCCTCTATTACTCCATATATCCTCCCTATATCTCCTCCTATTACTCCATATATCCTCCCTATATCTCCTCCCTATTACTCCATATATCCTCCCTATATCTCCCCTACCCATTATCCCCCATATTCCCATCCCTAATCTCCTCCCTATTACTCCATATATCCTCCCTATATCTCCTCCTATTACTCCATATATCCTCCCTATATCTCTCCATCTCTAATCTCTAATCTCCTTACCCATATATCCTCCCTATATCTCCCCTATTACCCATATATCCTCCCTATATCTCCCCTATTACTCCATATATCCTCCCTATATCTCCCCTATTACTCCATATATCCTCCCTATATCTCCTCCTATTACCCATATATCCTCCCTATATCTCCCCTATTACTCCATATATCCTCCCTATATCTCCTCTATTACCCATATATCCTCCCTATACTCCTCCTATTACCCATATATCCTCCCTATATCTCCTCCTATTACTCCATATATCCTCCCTATATCTCCTCCTATTACTCCATATATCCTCCCTATATCTCCTCCTATTACTCCATATATCCTCCTATATCTCCCTCCTATTACTCCATATATCCTCCCTATATCTCCTCTATTACTCCATATATCCTCCCTATATCTCCCCCTATTACCTCCATATATCCTCCCTATATCTCCCTATTACCCCATATAATCCTCCCTATTCTCCCCTATTACTCCATATATCCTCCCTATATCCTCCTATTACTCCATATATCCTCCCTATATCTCCTCCTATTACTCCATATATCTCCCTATATCTCCTCCTATTACTCCATATATCCTCCCTATATCTCCTCCTATTACCCATATATCCTCCCTATATCTCCTCCTATTACTCCATATATCCTCCTATATCTCCCCTATTACTCCATATATCCTCCCTATACTCTCCTCTATTACCCATATATCCTCCCTATCTCTCCTCCTATTACTCCATATATCCTCCCTATATCTCCTCCTATTACCCATTATATCCCCTATATCTCCCCCTATTACTCCATATATCCTCCCTATATCTCCTCCTATTACTCCATATATCCCCCTATATCTCCTCCTATTACTCCATATATCCTCCTATATTCCTCTATTACCATCCATATCACCTCCCTATATCTCTCCTTTACCTCCATAAATATCCTCCCTATATCTCCTCCTATTACCCATATATCCTCCCTATTCTCCTCCTATTACTCCATATATCCTCCCTATATCTCCTCCTATTACTCCATATATCCTCCCTATATCTCCTCCTATTACTCCATATATCCTCCCTATATCTCCTCCTATTACTCCATATATCCTCCTATATCTCCTCCTATTACTCCATATATCCTCCCTATATCTCCTCCTATTTCTCCATATATCCTCCCTACGTTTCCTCCTGTTACTCCGCATATCCGTGCATTACTGACGCCTCTTTCCCCTCCACCATGCAGTCGTTTGTGAAGGATTACATGATCTCCATCACGCGTCTCTTGCTGGGTCTGGATTCGATGCCCGGCTCTGGTTTCCTGTGCGCTGTAAGTTCCCTCTTCTGACTTTGCAGCTCTGGATGTGACTAGCGTCCAGTCCATTTATATTGGTTTCATCTTTAGTGAATGGGTTGTCACTGACTGATCGCTTGGAGTATGACCACTGGGATCGGCACTGTGGCAGGAATACAAGGACCTAGTTTCTCTACCAGCCACACATTGCCTGTCCCCTTGTAGTGCCACCTACTAGGAACTTTAGGAACTTTTTGGTCCTCTAAGAACATGTCGGTGGTCCTCAGGGAGCCGTGCTGTACTTGTAGTGCTAAATGTTTTTCTTCACAATCCTAGGAAAGCCACAGCTCTCAGAACAGAATAGTATGTGATGGAGGACGACTCAAGGACTTAGCTATTAGGGCCCTGCGTGCTTCCTGCCTGGGGCCCCACTGATATTGCATAGATGATAAACTATAAAGGGAGAATCAGCCGCCTGATGTTCTGGGGCCGACTGTGTCTTGCGTCTTTCATGATTTTTTATTTTCCACCATCATTCATGCCCTGGGCAAATCATGTTCTGCCGATTCCCCGAGCAATCACGTCCAGAATCCCAGTATTCAGGCAAGACTCTGATATGGAAATCAGCTTTATAATCAAGAGTCAAAGGTTTATGATAAAATCCATTATGTGCAAAAAGAAAAAAAATCTATGCCATAATAAATATATGCATGTACTGTACGTATATAGGTGCATGTGCTAAGTGGACCTCGTATACCCTGTGTGATCAGTGATGGATGGATGTTATTCCCCTTCTATCATTTATAACGTTGTGTGATATGAACATATTTACACTTTGTGTTACTCTGCCCCCTGCTGGTGAAGCTGAGCATTGACGTAATGTTTTCTGGTTCCTACACAGCTGCAAGTTACAGAAGAAGACCTGTGGATCCGATGCTATGGTCGCCTGTATCAGAAGCTGTGCTCCACTACTGGAGACATACCCATTGGAATTTTCCGTACCGAGACTCATGTGTTGTCGACTTCAGAGGTACGCTGCGGCTCGGGCCTCTCTGCATTTTCTTAGTACATTTTTTTGGTTTTTGTCTGCACTCATTGGTCAAAAATGGGAAAACACACACAGGACTGAGAACCGGACAGTGAGAATCAGAAGGTTTAGGTTTTGATGCATTTAAGTGAGGGATGATCTGCAGCAACACTTATAGTGACACACAGTGTAACACCGGGCACGATCACAGTCCAGAAACCAGTCAGCACTGGCCATGGAGACAGAGCAGCATCAGGCACCCGTCACAGTGCAACCCTGGGCACTGTCACAGTGCAGCACAGGGCAGGGTCAAAAGCAGCCCAGGGCGGGCCATAGTGCAGCATCAGGCACGGTCACCATGCACCTCTGTGCACAGTAACAGAACAGCACCCATCACAGTGCAACCCCGGGCACTGTCACAGTGCAGCATTGGGCAGGGTCACAAAGCAGCCCACGGCAGGGCCATAGTGGAGCATCAGGCACGGTCACCATGCACCTCTGTGCACAGTAACAGAACAGCACCCATCACAGTGCAACCCCGGGCACTGTCACATTGCAGCATTGGGCAGGGTCACAAAGCAGCCCACGGCAGGGACATAGTGCAGCATCAGGCACGGTCACTATGCACCTCTGTGCACAGTAACAGAACAGCACCCATCACAGTGCAACCCCGGGCACTGTCACATTGCAGCATTGGGCAGGGTCACAAAGCAGCCCACGGCAGGGACATAGTGCAGCATCAGGCACGGTCACTATGCACCTCTGTGCACAGTAACAGAACAGCACCCATCACAGTGCAACCCCGGGCACTGTCACATTGCAGCATTGGGCAGGGTCACAAAGCAGCCCACGGCAGGGACATAGTGCAGCATCAGGCACGGTCACTATGCACCTCTGTGCACAGTAACAGAACAGCACCCATCACAGTGCAACCCCGGGCACTGTCACATTGCAGCATTGGGCAGGGTCACAAAGCAGCCCACGGCAGGGACATAGTGCAGCATCAGGCACGGTCACCATGCACCTCTGTGCACAGTAACAGAACAGCACCCGTCTCAGTGCAACCCCGGGCACTGTCACAGTGCAGCATTGGGCAGGGTCACAAAGCAGCCCACGGCAGGGACATAGTGCAGCATCAGGCACGGTCACCATGCACCTCTGTGCACAGTAACAGAACAGCACCCGTCTCAGTGCAACCCCGGGCACTGTCACAGTGCAGCACCGGGCAGGGTCACAAAGCAGCCCACGGCAGGGACATAGTGCAGCATCAGGCACGGTCACTATGCACCTCTGTGCACAGTAACAGAACAGCACCATCCAGTGCAACCCCGGGCACTGTCACAGTTGCAAGCCCGGGACTGTCACATGCAGCATTGGGCAGGGTCACAAAGCAGCCCACGGCAGGGACATAGTGCAGCATCAGGCACGGTCACAATGCACCTCTGTGCACAGTAACAGAACAGCACCCGTCTCAGTGCAACCCGGGCACTGTCACAGTGCAGCACCGGGCAGGGTCACAAAGCTCTATATGGTACTATCTGAGCTATGTGACACTACTAATCTATGCTCTGTGTGGCACAATTTATCTGAGCTCTATATGGTACAATCTGAGCACTGTGTGGCACTACTAATCTGTGCTCTATATCTGAGCACTATGTGGCACTACTAATCTATGCTCTGTGTGGCACAATTTATCTGAACTCTATATGGTACTGTATGAGTACTATGTGGCGCTACTAATATAGAGCTCAGATAAATTGTGCCATATAAAGCATGTATGTCACTACTATCTGAGCACTGTGTGGCACTACTAATCCATGCTCTGTGTGGCACAATGTATCTGAGCTCTATATGGTAATATCTGAACACTGTGTGGCACAATTTATCTGAGCTCTATATGGTACTGTCAGGGCACTGTGGGGCACTACTAATCCATGCTCTGTGTGGCACAATTTATCTGAGTTCTATATGGTACTATCTGAAAACTGCATGGCTCTACTCAACTGTACTCTGTGTGGCACAATTTATTTGTGCTCTGTATGACACTGATTATAGATAAGTAGAGCCATGCAGTGCTCAGATTCATATCTCCATACAATGCTCAGATAAATAAGCCATTCAGTACTTAAATTGTGCAAAACTGAGTAGAGATGAGTAGTACTATGCAGTGCTCAGATCAATAATACCATATAATAGTCCACACAGCTCAACTAAATGGTGCACATACTACTAGGATATATAGTCCTATAAAGACAGATAATGCAGGTTCCCAGATAAATAATGCGACACAGTGTGCAGATGAGTAGTGCCACAATGTTTTCAATTAGTGTCATACAGAGCTCAGATAAATGGTGTAATGCAGTGTACAGGTGAGTAGTACCAGGTACAATCTTATACAATTTTCACATAAATAGTATCATACAGTGCTAAGATAGATAACATAGGTGATTAGATAAATAATGTTGCACAGTGGTGTACTGATGAATAGTGACCCACAGTCATCAGATAAATAGTGCAACACAGACTCCAGTGCTCAGATACACAGTCCTGTACAGTGTTTAGATAAATAATGCCGCACAGTGTACAGATGAGAAGTATCACACAGTGCTCAGATAAACTGTCATACAGAGCTCAGATAAACTGTCATACAGAGCTCAGATAAATTGTGCCACACAGAGTACAGATTTATAGTGACACGAAGAGCATGAATGCGTAGTGCCATACAGTGCTCAGGTAAATAGTCCCATACAGTGGTCAAATAAAACATTGCCACCATTCTACAGATAAGTAATACAGATTTGTCCCATATTTAGTGCTGGTATACTGATGTCCAGTGCCCTGCGATACATAACAGTGCCCAGATAGGGAACACAGCAGATTGATAAATCTCACATGGATCGTCAGTTTATTGCCCCTATGTGCTGATGTAGTTCTACCACTATAGGGTGACATAGACTGGAGGAAGAAGCGTATACTGATCACATAGCGCTTTATCTCGTCCCTTTTGCGTATGCTGCTTTTTCACCCTGTTTCTGCCTCCTGCTCCACTGATGTGGCTGAAGCCCTTCATGATGGCACATGTTGTCTTGCCAGTGCACCTAGTCTGGCCGTGTGGCTAAGTAATGACCATTTTTGATTGTTATTATGCCCCTCTTGCTTGTCCTTCTAGTCACAGGTCTCTATCAGCGTGGAAGACTATGAAGACACAAGAGAAAGCCGCTGGGGAGACACCATCCAAAGCCGTGGGCCACATCGCAACTCTACATCCAGCGACCAGTCTGATCATCCATTACTGCGCAGGAAGAGCATGCAGTGGGCTCGGCGGCTGTCTCGTAAAGGAGCCAGGCAGCCTGGGAAGTCGGCGTCAGAAAGGATTAGCCAGCAGAGAATGAGTCTGTACAGACGCTCAGAACGGCAGGAACTCAATGCTCTGGTGAAGACCAGAATGAAACATCTGGGTCTCTCAACTGCAGAGTACAGTATGTCACCCATATTGTCTACTTGTGATGAAAATAGAGGACCATGTGTCCCCAACACAGCGTAATCTACAGAGGGGGAGGAGATATGTTATATGGAGACTACTTCTTCCATCACAGGGTGATAGGAGGGAGGAGCTATATGATATGGAGTCTGCTCCTCCCACTACAGGGTGATAGGAGGGAGGAGCTATATGATATGAAGTCTCCTCCCACTACAGGGTGATAGGAGGGAGGAGCTATATGATATGGAGTCTGCTCCTCCCACTACAGGGTGATAGGAGGGAGGAGCTATATGATATGGAGTCTGCTCCTCCCACTACAGGGTGATAGGAGGGAGGAGCCATGTGACATGGAGTCTGCTCCTCCCACTACAGGTGATAGGAGGAGGAGCTATATGATATGGAGTCTGCTCCTCCCACTACAGGGTGATAGGAGGGAGGACCTATGTGATATGGAGTCTGCTACTCCTACTACAGGGTGACACAGTCAGGAGGCAGGAGCTATGTGACATGGAGTCTGCCCTACCATCATGGGTGATACATTCAGGAGGAGGAGCTATGTTACATGACACTACACCACCACAAGGTGATACAGTCAGGAGGGAGGAACTATGTTACATGGACACTACTCCACCAACCACAGGGTGATACAGTCAGTAGGGAGGAACTATGTTACATGGACACTACTCCACCAACCAAAGGGTGATACAGTCAAGAGGGAGGAGCTATGCTACATGAACACTACTCCACCAACCACAGGGTGATACAGTCAGGAGGGAGGAGCTATGTGACATGGAGTCTGCCCCTACCATCATGGGGTAATACAGTCAGGAGGGAGGAGCTATGTTACATGGACACTACTCCACCAACCACAGGGTGATACAGTCAGGAGGGAGGAGCTATGCTACATGGACACTACTCCTTCAGCCACAGGTGATACAGTCAGGAGGGAGGAGCTATGCTACATGGACACTACTCCTTCAACCACAGGGTGATACAGTCAGGAGGAAGGAGCTATGTTATATGAATACTACTCCTCCCACCACAGGGTGGCAGTCAGGAAGGAGAAGCTATATGAATGGAGTCTGCTCTCCTAGACAGGAGGGAGGAGCTATAAGATATTCTGACTCCTCCCACTACAGGGTGATACAGTCAGGAGGGAGGAGTTATGTGACATGGAGTTTGATCCCCTCACCACTGAGTGATACAAACAGGAGGGAGGAGCTATGTGACATGCAGACTCCTCCCACCACGGGGTGATACAGTCAGCAGGGAGGAGTTATGTGACATGGAGTCTGCTCCCCTCACCACAGCATTTATTTCTCTTTTTCTACAGTGGACATTATGGACACAGATAACGCCTTGTCGTATATCCTTATAAATCCTTCTCCAGACACCAAGCTGGAGCTCAATGATGTGGTGTAAGTACATTTCATATCTCAGGCTCTCCGGGGCGACACCATTAGGGTATGTTACCCCCATTATTTGCCCTGGCACAGTGACTGGTCCATACTGGGGTCTGCGGCTCAGGCTGCACCTTCCTCATTCACTTGTCCCTTCTCTGTCCTCATCAGCGGGGGTCCCAGAGACTGGATCTCCAGTGATAAAGTATTCACTATCCTTAAAACTAACAACCATTCTTCAGAAACAGCTTTGTAAACCCCGGATTTCCCTGGACATCACCAGTCAACTTTTAAAAAGTGGAATTTTGTATTTGCAAATATTTTCCAATTTGTGCTGTTGTGGTTTTGTGTGGAGGCGGGGGTCCGATGTGTCCTCATTGTCTGCTGCTACTCCCGATAGTCTGGCATTTTCCACATCAGCTATCTGCAGATATTCCTCCCCGCGCTCATTACACGATGTGCTGCTTAGAGATCATCTTCCCTTTCATAATTTCGCATTCATCCTCTGCACGTTCTCCTTTTGCATTTTTGTATGACATATTCCCTCTTGTCTCGGCGTTGACGTTGTGTCTTCTGCTCCCTGCGGTTTCTTGGCATTTCATTGTATCTCTAGAAGAGCTGTCCATCTCACTAATGTTCAAGTGTCAGGCTGACTCTTCTTAATGTCTCCCCGTTCTGTGACTTCATCGTCTAATTGTCGCTGTCTTCTCTCTGCGTTCTCTATTCTGTCCACTCCTCCCTGGTCTGACAGTTTAGGTCTTTCCCCTGGTACATTCTGGATCAGAGAAGAGACTGAATATAGTTAAAAAGCAATTCTCTCAACTGAGATGAACATAACCAGTAATTAATCTCCAGCAAGGAACATGAGCAAAATGAACCATTATAACACTGTGAACAGAAATAACTACTATAATACTGCCCCTATGTACAAAAATATAATACTATAATACTGCCCTATGTACAAGAATATAATACTATAATACTGCCCCTATGTACAAGAATATAATTACTATAATACTGCCCCCTATGTACAAGAATATAACTACTATAATACTGCCCCTATGTACAAGAATATAACTACTATAATACTCCCTATGTACAAGAATAACTACTATAATACTGCCCCTATGTACAAGAATATAACTACTATAATACTGCCCTATGTACAAGATATAATTACTATAATACTGCCCCTATGTACAAGAATATAACTACTATAATACTGCCCTATGTACAAGAATATAACTACTATAATACTGCTCCTATGTACAAGAATATAACTACTATAATACTGCCCCTATGTACAAGAATATAACTACTATAATACTGCTCCTATGTACAAGAATATAACTACTATAATACTGCCCTATGTACAAGAATATAACTACTATAATACTGCCTATGTACAAGAATATAACTACTATAATACTGCCCTATGTACAAGAATATAACTACTATAATACTGCCCTATGTACAAGAATATAACTACTATAATACTGCCCTATGTACAAGAATATAACTACTATAATACTGCTCCTATGTACAAGAATATACTACTATATAGCCCTATGTACAAGAATATAACTACTATAATACTGCCCCTATGTACAAGAATAACTACTATAATACTGCCCCTATGTACAGAATATAACTACTATAATACTGCCCTATGTACAAGAATATAACTACTATAATACTGCTCCTATGTACAAGAATATAACTACTATAATACTGCCCCTATGTACAAGAATATAACTACTATAATACTGCCCTATGTACAAGAATATAACTACTATAATACTGCCCCTATGTACAAGAATATAACTACTATAATACTGCCCCTATGTACAAGAATATAACTACTATAATACTGCCCCTATGTACAAAATATAACTACTATAATACTGCCCCTATGTACAAGAATATAACTACTATAATACTGCCCCTATGTACAAGAATATAACTACTATAATACTGCCCCTATGTACAAAATATAACTACTATAATACTGCCCCTATGTACAAGAATATAACTACTATAATACTGCCCCTATGTACAAGAATATAACTACTATAATACTGCCCCTATGTACAAGAATATATAACTACTATAATACTGCCCCTATGTACAAGAATATAGCTACTATAATACTGCCCCTATGTACAAGAATATAACTACTATAATACTGCCCCCTATGTACAAGAATATAACTACTATAATACTGCCCCTATGTACAAGAATATAACTACTATAATACTGCCCCTATGTACAAGAATATAACTACTATAATACTGCCCCTATGTACAAGAATTAACTACTATAATACTGCCCCTATGTACAAGAATAACTACTATAATACTGCCCCTATGTACAAGAATATAACTACTATAATACTGCCCCTATGTACAAGAATATAACTACTATAATACTGCCCTATGTACAAGAATATAACTACTATAATACTGTCCCTATGTACAAGAATATAACTACTATAATACTGCCCCTATGTACAAGAATATAACTACTATAATACTGACCCTATGTACAAGAATATAACTACTATAATACTGCTCCTATGTACAAGAATATAACTACTATAATACTGCCCCTATGTACAAGAATATAGCTACTATAATACTGACCCTATGTACAAGAATATAACTACTATAATACTGCCCCTATGTACAAGAATATAACTACTATAATACTGACCCTATGTACAAGAATATAACTACTATAATACTGCTCCTATGTACAAGAATATAACTACTATAATACTGCCCCTATGTACAAGAATATAGCTACTATAATACTGCCCCTATGTACAAGAATATAACTACTATAATACTGCCCTCTATGTACAAGAATATAACTACTATAATACTGCCCCTATGTACAAGAATATAACTACTATAATACTGCTCCTATGTACAAGAATATAACTACTATAATACTGCCCCTATGTACAAGAATATAACTACTATAATACTGCTCCTATGTACAGGAATATAACTACTATAATACTTCCCCCTATGTACAAGAATGTAACTACTATAATACTGCCTCCTAGCTGAGAGGTTGTGTGTTTGTAGCTCTCCTGATGTCTGGAGCAAGCCCAGGGAGGGGCCACCCTGGGCGGGGAAGCTCCCCAGGCAAGGCCCAGGCTTCCCGGCCTACACTGGGACAAGCCTCCCAGGCCTCTCCTAATGGGAATGTTAATCCCAGAGCCACTGTCAGAGCAGTGAATGCAGCGAGCCAAAGCTGCAGCAGTTCTGTGAAGGAGGAAAAAGCCGTCAGTAAAGTTTTGGGAGGAAAACCTTCTCCAAGTCCAGCAAAGAAGCAAGAAGGAAAAGTGTCGGTCAGCGATGGGTTACAGCACAATGTGAAGTCAGGTAACCCCCCAGTCAGCAAGCAGCTCCTGCCAGGTGCACAGGTGAGATCAGCCCCAGCTGTGCAGATCACCTCTCCTGCTCCCAGGCAGAGACGGACGTCTTTGGAAAGACAAACCATCCAGGAGAACTTACAGCAGCATGGCAGTATGGCGCGGTCAGGACGCACACGGTCGCAGTCAGGTGGCAGCAGTAAAAGTGCTGTGGAGCCTGGAGCCATGAAACCAGCGGTGGTGAAAATTAAGGAGACGTCTGGGTTCAAGCAGCCGGGGACATCGCTGAATGCAGGATCCCAGGAGGAGACGCCACGTGCACCTGAGCTTCAGCTCGCAGAGGAGATCCCAGGACTAGTCAAGAAGTTCGGTGAGTTACAGCAGCAGAAAGACTCACTACAGATGCAGATAGACACTTGCTATAAGCTAAAGGCTATTAATCCTGGGAGTCATGATTTTTATGATGAGACTCTGAACACACTGGGTGTATTGCTGGCAAAAGTGGTGAGGGACATGGACTGCGTCCTAGAGAGGATGGGGCCCCTGGCGGAGACTTATAGGAACCAGGAACTGTTTAAGTCACAGAACCGGAACTCTGCAGGTTCCAGGTCAGACATTGTCCCAGGTGGACCCCAGAAGCAGGTGCGGCCAGTGCTGCAGCCTGCAAGTTTCTGCTTCCAAAAGGGGCAAATGCCGCACCAGCAGCAGCCTGTAGTACAGACCCCAGCAGACGTACCACAAGTTTCAGAATGCCCAGCAAAACTGCCTGCAGCAGATCCAAAGCAGAAGCATGTA
Organism: Oophaga sylvatica; assembly: GCA_033576555.1. Taxonomy (NCBI): domain Eukaryota; kingdom Metazoa; phylum Chordata; class Amphibia; order Anura; family Dendrobatidae; genus Oophaga; species Oophaga sylvatica. The sequence goes on along the minus strand of JARQOD010000004.1, from coordinate 544,253,355 downwards.
GTGCAGATTCCAGCAGAGGTACAACAAGTCACAGAATGCCCAGCACAACAGCCTGCAGCAGATTCCAAGCAGCAGCAATGAAGGGCACATTCCAGTAGAGGTACAACAAGTCGCAGAATGCCCAGTACAGTCGCCTGCAGCAGATTCCAAGCAGCAGCATGGACATTTTTCAGCAGAGGGACTACAAGTCTCAGAATGCCATGCACCACAGTTGGGCAGTGGACATGTGCCGGTAGTTCCTGATGGTGCCCAGCAGGGCTCTGATGCTGGGGATAACCGCGCTGTATCTGAGGGGTCGGGGGTTTGGGGGAGCACAGTATCTTTGGTGGACGCTGCGCAGTCTGATAGTGACATTGATGTTGATGATAATGTACATGACAATGTCTGTGATTTCCCCCCTTTAATTCCGAGCACACAAGGTGTAGAAGCCCCCCCTGCTGCAGACCCTCACCCCGTCAGTCAGCCTAGTGTGACCCCGCAGGTTCCCCCCAGTAATGCCTGGAGTCGTGGTGCTCCGTCCTTCACCTCTGGTGCCAATTATATCGGCCAGGCGTTTAAACGGAGAAACGTTGTGCGTTTCCGGCACAGAGGTGCCAAGGAGGATCTGCCAGATAGAAGGTTTGTGGTCAGGGAGCTCTTGTGTCGCCAGATGGGGTTTGCGCCAGTCAGCATCTTGGCGGTGATTAATCTTCGAGACAGGCAGGGCTATGACGTCAGCTTTAAGCTCATGAGTGACCTGGACAGGTTCTGGTCTAATTTCCCCAAGTTTAGAGACACTGAGGGCTGGAGTAAGTTCAGCTTTATTCCTATCTCTAAGCCAGATACCGTTACGGTAAATCTCATCTTCTGGAATGAGTCTGTTCCCCCGCAGGACATTGTGGTGTGGCTCCGGAGGCATTGTGACCTGGTCTCTGACCTCACCAAAAGCAGAGACAATGATGGTATCTGGACGGGAGGGTGGAGGGTTTTGGTGAAACTGCGCCAGTGTGATAATATCACTGCCCACTTACCCAACTCCTTCTTTATTGGGAGGGAGAGGGGTGTGTGTTTCTATCCTGGGCAGCCTCGTAAGTGCTTCAAATGTGGCAAGGCGGGTCACCTGGCAAATATGTGTACTGTGGTGAAGTGCAACCTGTGTGGGGAGGTCGGCCATGTGGCTGCAGACTGCCAGAACATCAGGTGCAACCTCTGTGGAAGATCGGTCACCCTCACAGGGACTGTCCTGACGCCTGGCACAATATCTGTAAGGACTATCCTGATGAGGATTTGGTGGCAGGGGCAGAGATTCTGGAGGAGGCAGCTTTACTGTCAGGGGAATTACTGTCCAGACCGGAGGTCCACCAGGGGTCTACTCAGGTGACACCAGAGCAGCAGGGTTCAGAGGGTGCACAGGGAAGTATGGAGGTTGTATCTCAGGGGCAGCAGTCACAGGGAGGCATTACTTCAGTACTACCATCTGTGTCTCAGACTAAAAGGAAGAAAAAGGACAAGACCTCCCGTAAACCTGAGAAGGAGTATGACACTGGCCAAGGAGCCAGGAAGAAGGTCCAGAGTTCTGCAGGTGTAATGGACTTATCTAATAGGTTTGGTGTTCTGTCTGAGTCTGACGTTGATTTTGAGGATGACCTTAGAAGACTTGACGCAGAGTTTGATAGGGACGTAGAGGACTGTCCTCCGCCCAAGTGGAAGCCATTACCTGAGAGCTCTCGGGTAGAGTCTGAAATGGAGACCGGCGGTGACCAGAATAACTCCGACTCAGATCTGTGACGCTGTCAACCACATAATGTCTGAGCCCAGATAGATAAAATCATTAGGAAAATTAGGAAATGTTAAGTTATGGAAGGATGTGTCACTGGGTTGAAATATGATGTTTTTTTTTTTTTTTTTCTCCAACCAAGTGTATGGACTCTTTAAGATAATTTTATTGTATAATCCGGATATGTAATGTATGTACAATCCAAGTGAATTTATTTTTGTATTACTGGAGGAATGTCAGTATATTTGTATTTGTTTGGTTTTTACAATAAAAATTGCCCCTATGTACAAGAATACAACTCCTATAATACTGCCCCCTATGTACAAGAATATAACTACTATAATACTCCCCCTATGTACAAGAATATAACTACTATAATACTGCCCCCTATGTACAAGAATATAGCTACTATAATACTGCCCCTATGTACAAGAATATAACTGCTATAATACTGTCCCCTATGTACAAGAATATAACTACTATAATACTGCCCCCTATGTACAAGAATATAACTACTATAATGCTGCCCCTTTGTACAAGAATATAACTACTATAATACTGCCCCTATGTACAAGAATATAACTACTATAATACTGCCCCTATGTACAAGAATATAGCTACTATAATACTGATCCTATGTACAAAAATATAACTACTATAATACTGCCCCTATGTACAAAAATATAACTACTATAATACTGTCCCTATGTACAAAAATATAACTACTATAATACTGCCCCTATGTACAAGAATATAACTACTATAATACTGCCCCTATGTACAAGAATATAACTACTATAATACTGCCCCTATGTACAAAAATATAACTACTATAATACTGCCCCTATGTACAAGAATATAGCTACTATAATACTGCCCCTATGTACAAGAATACAACTACTATAATACTGCCCCCTATGTACAAGAATATAACTACTATAATACTCCCCCTATGTACAAGAATATAACTACTATAATACTGCCCCCTATGTACAAGAATATAGCTACTATAATACTGCCCCTATGTACAAGAATATAACTACTATAATACTGCCCCCTATGTACAAGAATATAGCTACTATAATACTGCCCCTATGTACAAGAATATAACTACTATAATACTGCCCCCTATGTACAAGAATATAACTACTATAATACTGCCCCTTTGTACAAGAATATAACTACTATAATACTGTCCCCTATGTACAAGAATATAACTACTATAATACTGCCCCTATGTACAAGAATTTAACTACTATAATACTGCCCCTATGTACAAGAATTTAACTACTATAATACTGCCCCTATGTACAAGAATATAACTACTATAATACTGCCCCTATGTACAAGAATATAGCTACTATAATACTGACCCTATGTACAAGAATATAACTACTATAATACTGTCCCTATGTACAAGAATATAACTACTATAATACTGACCCTATGTACAAGAATATAACTACTATAATACTGACCCTATGTACAAGAATATAACTACTATAATACTGCTCCTATGTACAAGAATATAACTACTATAATACTGCCCCTATGTACAAGAATATAGCTACTATAATACTGACCCTATGTACAAGAATATAACTACTATAATACTGCCCCTATGTACAAGAATATAACTACTATAATACTGACCCTATGTACAAGAATATAACTACTATAATACTGCTCCTATGTACAAGAATATAACTACTATAATACTGCCCCTATGTACAAGAATATAGCTACTATAATACTGCCCCTATGTACAAGAATATAACTACTATAATACTGCCCTCTATGTACAAGAATATAACTACTATAATACTGCCCCTATGTACAAGAATATAACTACTATAATACTGCTCCTATGTACAAGAATATAACTACTATAATACTGCCCCTATGTACAAGAATATAACTACTATAATACTGCTCCTATGTACAGGAATATAACTACTATAATACTTCCCCCTATGTACAAGAATGTAACTACTATAATACTGCCTCCTAGCTGAGAGGTTGTGTGTTTGTAGCTCTCCTGATGTCTGGAGCAAGCCCAGGGAGGGGCCACCCTGGGCGGGGAAGCTCCCCAGGCAAGGCCCAGGCTTCCCGGCCTACACTGGGACAAGCCTCCCAGGCCTCTCCTAATGGAATGTTAATCCCAGAGCCACTGTCAGAGCAGTGAATGCAGCGAGCCAAAGCTGCAGCAGTTCTGTGAAGGAGGAAAAAGCCGTCAGTAAAGTTTTGGGAGGAAAACCTTCTCCAAGTCCAGCAAAGAAGCAAGAAGGAAAAGTGTCGGTCAGCGATGGGTTACAGCACAATGTGAAGTCAGGTAACTCCCCAGTCAGCAAGCAGCTCCTGCCAGGTGCACAGGTGAGATCAGCCCCAGCTGTGCAGATCACCTCTCCTGCTCCCAGGCAGAGACGGACGTCTTTGGAAAGACAAACCATCCAGGAGAACTTACAGCAGCATGGCAGTATGGCGCGGTCAGGACGCACACGGTCGCAGTCAGGTGGCAGCAGTAAAAGTGCTGTGGAGCCTGGAGCCATGAAACCAGCGGTGGTGAAAATTAAGGAGACGTCTGGGTTCAAGCAGCCGGGGACATCGCTGAATGCAGGATCCCAGGAGGAGACGCCACGTGCACCTGAGCTTCAGCTCGCAGAGGAGATCCCAGGACTGGTCAAGAAGTTCGGTGAGTTACAGCAGCAGAAAGACTCACTACAGATGCAGATAGACACTTGCTATAAGCTAAAGGCTATTAATCCTGGGAGTCATGATTTTTATGATGAGACTCTGAACACACTGGGTGTATTGCTGGCAAAAGTGGTGAGGGACATGGACTGCGTCCTAGAGAGGATGGGGCCCCTGGCGGAGACTTATAGGAACCAGGAACTGTTTAAGTCACAGAACCGGAACTCTGCAGGTTCCAGGTCAGACATTGTCCCAGGTGGACCCCAGAAGCAGGTGCGGCCAGTGCTGCAGCCTGCAAGTTTCTGCTTCCAAAAGGGGCAAATGCCGCACCAGCAGCAGCCTGTAGTACAGACCCCAGCAGACGTACCACAAGTTTCAGAATGCCCAGCAAAACTGCCTGCAGCAGATCCAAAGCAGAAGCATGTAGTGCAGATTCCAGCAGAGGTACAACAAGTCACAGAATGCCCAGCACAACAGCCTGCAGCAGATTCCAAGCAGCAGCATGAAGGGCACATTCCAGTAGAGGTACAACAAGTTGCAGAATGCCCAGTACAGTCGCCTGCAGCAGATTCCAAGCAGCAGCATGGACATTTTTCAGCAGAGGGACTACAAGTCTCAGAATGCCATGCACCACAGTTGGGCAGTGGACATGTGCCGGTAGTTCCTGATGGTGCCCAGCAGGGCTCTGATGCTGGGGATAACCGCGCTGTATCTGAGGGGTCGGGGGTTTGGGGGAGCACAGTATCTTTGGTGGACGCTGCGCAGTCTGATAGTGACATTGATGTTGATGATAATGTACATGACAATGTCTGTGATTTCCCCCTTTAATTCCGAGCACACAAGGTGTAGAAGCCCCCCCTGCTGCAGACCCTCACCCCGTCAGTCAGCCTAGTGTGACCCCGCAGGTTCCCCCAGTAATGCCTGGAGTCGTGGCGCTCCGTCCTTCACCTCTGGTGCCAATTATATCGGCCAGGCGTTTAAACGGAGAAACGTTGTGCGTTTCCGGCACAGAGGTGCCAAGGAGGATCTGCCAGATAGAAGGTTTGTGGTCAGGGAGCTCTTGTGTCGCCAGATGGGGTTTGCGCCAGTCAGCATCTTGGCGGTGATTAATCTTCCAGACAGGCAGGGCTATGACGTCAGCTTTAAGCTCATGAGTGACCTGGACAGGTTCTGGTCTAATTTCCCCAAGTTTAGAGACACTGAGGGCTGGAGTAAGTTCAGCTTTATTCCTATCTCTAAGCCAGATACCGTTACGGTAAATCTCATCTTCTGGAATGAGTCTGTTCCCCCGCAGGACATTGTGGTGTGGCTCCGGAGGCATTGTGACCTGGTCTCTGACCTCACCAAAAGCAGAGACAATGATGGTATCTGGACGGGAGGGTGGAGGGTTTTGGTGAAACTGCGCCAGTGTGATAATATCACTGCCCACTTACCCAACTCCTTCTTTATTGGGAGGGAGAGGGGTGTGTGTTTCTATCCTGGGCAGCCTCGTAAGTGCTTCAAATGTGGCAAGGCGGGTCACCTGGCAAATATGTGTACTGTGGTGAAGTGCAACCTGTGTGGGGAGGTCGGCCATGTGGCTGCAGACTGCCAGAACATCAGGTGCAACCTCTGTGGGAAGATCGGTCACCCTCACAGGGACTGTCCTGACGCCTGGCACAATATCTGTAAGGACTATCCTGATGAGGATTTGGTGGCAGGGGCAGAGATTCTGGAGGAGGCAGCTTTACTGTCAGGGGAATTACTGTCCAGACCGGAGGTCCACCAGGGGTCTACTCAGGTGACACCAGAGCAGCAGGGTTCAGAGGGTGCACAGGGAAGTATGGAGGTTGTATCTCAGGGGCAGCAGTCACAGGGAGGCATTACTTCAGTACTACCATCTGTGTCTCAGACTAAAAGGAAGAAAAAGGACAAGACCTCCCGTAAACCTGAGAAGGAGTATGACACTGGCCAAGGAGCCAGGAAGAAGGTCCAGAGTTCTGCAGGTGTAATGGACTTATCTAATAGGTTTGGTGTTCTGTCTGAGTCTGACGTTGATTTTGAGGATGACCTTAGAAGACTTGACGCAGAGTTTGATAGGGACGTAGAGGACTGTCCTCCGCCCAAGTGGAAGCCATTACCTGAGAGCTCTCGGGTAGAGTCTGAAATGGAGACCGGCGGTGACCAGAATAACTCCGACTCAGATCTGTGACGCTGTCAACCACATAGTGTCTGAGCCCAGATAGATAAAATCATTAGGAAAATTAGGAAATGTTAAGTTATGGAAGGATGTGTCACTGGGTTGAAATATGATGTTTTTTTTTTTTTTTTTTCTCAACCAAGTGTATGGACTCTTTAAGATAATTTTATTGTATAATCCGGATATGTAATGTATGTACAATCCAAGTGAATTTATTTTTGTATTACTGGAGGAATGTCAGTATATTTGTATTTGTTTGGTTTTTACAATAAAAATTGCCCCTATGTACAAGAATACAACTCCTATAATACTGCCCCCTATGTACAAGAATATAACTACTATAATACTCCCCCTATGTACAAGATATAACTACTATAATACTGCCCCCTATGTACAAGAATATAGCTACTATAATACTGCCCCTATGTACAAGAATATAACTGCTATAATACTGTCCCCTATGTACAAGAATATAACTACTATAATACTGCCCCCTATGTACAAGAATATAACTACTATAATGCTGCCCCTTTGTACAAGAATATAACTACTATAATACTGTCCCTATGTACAAGAATATAACTACTATAATACTGCCCCTATGTACAAGAATATAACTACTATAATACTGCCCCTATGTACAAGAATATAACTACTATAATACTGCCCCTATGTACAAGAATATAACTACTATAATACTGCCCCTATGTAAAAGAATATAACTACTATAATACTGCCCCCTATGTACAAGAATGTAACTACTATAATACTGCCTCCTAGCTGAGAGGTTGTGTGTTTGTAGCTCTCCTGATGTCTGGAGCAAGCCCAGGGAGGGGCCACCCTGGGCGGGGAAGCTCCCCAGGCAAGGCCCAGGCTTCCCGGCCTACACTGGGACAAGCCTCCCAGGCCTCTCCTAATGGGAATGTTAATCCCAGAGCCACTGTCAGACCCGTGAATGCAGCGAGCCAAAGCTGCAGCAGTTCTGTGAAGGAGGAAAAAGCCGTCAGTAAAGTTTTGGGAGGAAAACCTTCTCCAAGTCCAGCAAAGAAGCAAGAAAGAAAAGTGTCGGTCAGTGAAGGGTTACAGCACAATGTGAAGTCAGGTAACTCCCCAGTCAGCAAGCAGCTCCTGCCGGGTGCACAGGTGAGATCAGCCCCAGCTGTGCAGATCACCTCTCCTGCTCCCAGGCAGAGACGGACGTCTTTGGAAAGACAAACCATCCAGGAGAACTTACAGCAGCATGGCAGTATGGCGCGGTCAGGACGCACACGGTCGCAGTCAGGTGGCAGCAGTAAAAGTGCTGTGGAGCCTGGAGCCATGAAACCAGCGGTGGTGAAAATTAAGGAGACGTCTGGGTTCAAGCAGCCGGGGACATCGCTGAATGCAGGATCCCAGGAGGAGACGCCACGTGCACCTGAGCTTCAGCTCGCAGAGGAGATCCCAGGACTGGTCAAGAAGTTCGGTGAGTTACAGCAGCAGAAAGACTCACTGCAGATACAGATAGACACTTGCTATAAGCTAAAGGCTATTAATCCCGGGAGTCATGATTTTTATGATGAGACTCTGAACACACTGGGTGTATTGCTGGCAAAAGTGGTGAGGGACATGGACTGCGTCCTAGAGAGGATGGGGCCCCTGGCAGAGACTTATAGGAACCAGGAACTGTTTAAATCACACAAGCAGAACTCTGCAGGTTCCAGGTCAGACATTGTCCCAGGTGGACCCCAAAAGCAGGTGCGGCCAGTGCTGCAGCCTGCAAGTTTCTGCTTCCAAAAGGGGCAAATGCCGCACCAGCAGCAGCCTGTAGTACAGACCCCAGCAGACGTACCACAAGTCTCAGAATGCCCAGCAAAACTGCCTGTAGCAGATCCAAAGCAGAAGCATGTAGTGCAGATTCCAGCAGAGGTACAACAAGTCACAGAATGCCCAGCACAACAGCCTGCAGCAGATTCCAAGCAGCAGCATGAAGGGCACATTCCAGTAGAGGTACAACAAGTCGCAGAATGCCCAGTACAGCCGCCTGCAGCAGATTCCAAGCAGCAGCATGGACATTTTTCAGCAGAGGGACTACAAGTCTCAGAATGCCATGCACCACAGTTGGGCAGTGGACATGTGCCGGTAGTTCCTGATGGTGCCCAGCAGGGCTCTGATGCTGGGGATAACCGCGCTGTATCTGAGGGGTCGGGGGTTTGGGGGAGCACAGTATCTTTGGTGGACGCTGCGCAGTCTGATAGTGACATTGATGTTGATGATAATGTACATGATAATGTCTGTGATTTCCCCCCTTTAATTCCGAGCACACAAGGTGTAGCAGCCCCCCCTGCTGCTGACCCTCACCCCGTCAGTCAGTCTAGTGTGACCCCGCAGGTTCCCCCAGTAATGCCTGGAGTCGTGGCGCTCCGTCCTTCACCTCTGGTGCCAATTATACCGGCCAGGCATTTAAACGGAGAAACGTTGTGCGTTTCCGGCACAGAGGTGCCAAGGAGGATCTGCCAGATAGAAGGTTTGTGGTCAGGGAGCTCTTGTGTCGCCAGATGGGGTTTGCGCCAGTCAGCATCTTGGCGGTGATTAATCTTCCAGACAGGCAGGGCTATGACGTCAGCTTTAAGCTCATGAGTGACCTGGACAGGTTCTGGTCTAATTTCCCCAAGTTTAGAGACACTGAGGGCTGGAGTAAGTTCAGCTTTATTCCTATCTCTAAGCCAGATACCGTTACGGTAAATCTCATCTTCTGGAATGAGTCTGTTCCCCTGCAGGACATTGTGGTGTGGCTCCGGAGGCATTGTGACCTGGTCTCTGACCTCACCAAAAGCAGAGACAATGATGGTATCTGGACGGGAGGGTGGAGGGTTTTGGTGAAACTGCGCCAGTGTGATAATATCACTGCCCACTTACCCAACTCCTTCTTTATTGGGAGGGAGAGGGGTGTGTGTTTCTATCCTGGGCAGCCTCGTAAGTGCTTCAAATGTGGCAAGGCGGGTCACCTGGCAAATATGTGTACTGTGGTGAAGTGCAACCTGTGTGGGGAGGTCGGCCATGTGGCTGCAGACTGCCAGAACATCAGGTGCAACCTCTGTGGGAAGATCGGTCACCCTCACAGGGACTGTCCTGACGCCTGGCACAATATCTGTAAGGACTATCCTGATGAGGATTTGGTGGCAGGGGCAGAGATTCTGGAGGAGGCAGCTTTACTGTCAGGGGAATTACTGTCCAGACCGGAGGTCCACCAGGGGTCTACTCAGGTGACACCAGAGCAGGGTTCAGAGGGTGCACAGGGAAGTATGGAGGTTGTATCTCAGGGGCAGCAGTCACAGGGAGGCATTACTTCAGTACTACCATCTGTGTCTCAGACTAAAAGGAAGAAAAAGGACAAGACCTCCCGTAAACCTGAGAAGGAGTATGACACTGGCCAAGGAGCCAGGAAGAAGGTCCAGAGTTCTGCAGGTGTAATGGACTTATCTAATAGGTTTGACGTTCTGTCTGAGTCTGACGTTGATTTTGAGGATGACCTTAGAAGAATTGACGCAGAGTTTGATAGGGACGTAGAGGACTGTCCTCCGCCCAAGTGGAAGCCATTACCTGAGAGCTCTCGGGTAGAGTCTGAAATGGAGACCGGCGGTGACCAGAATAACTCCGACTCAGATCTGTGACGCTGTCAACCACATAATGTCCGAGCCCAGATAGATAAAATCATTAGGAAAATTAGGAAATGTTAAGTTATGGAAGGATGTGTCACTGGGTTGAAATATGATGTTTTTTTTTTTTTTTTTTCTCCAACCAAGTGTATGGACTCTTTAAGATAATTTTATTGTATAATCCGGATATGTAATGTATGTATGTACAATCCAAGTGAATTTATTTTTGTATTACTGGAGGAATGTCAGTATATTTGTATTTGTTTGGTTTTTACAATAAAAATTGCCCCTATGTACAAGAATACAACTCCTATAATACTGCCCCCTATGTACAAGAATATAACTACTATAATACTCCCCCTATGTACAAGAATATAACTACTATAATACTGCCCCCTATGTACAAGAATATAGCTACTATAATACTGCCCCTATGTACAAGAATATAACTGCTATAATACTGTCCCCTATGTACAAGAATATAACTACTATAATACTGCCCCCTATGTACAAGAATATAACTACTATAATGCTGCCCCTTTGTACAAGAATATAACTACTATAATACTGTCCCCTATGTACAAGAATATAACTACTATAATACTGCCCCTATGTACAAGAATTTAACTACTATAATACTGCCCCTATGTACAAGAATATAACTACTATAATACTGCCCCTATGTACAAGAATATAACTACTATAATACTGCCCCTATGTAAAAGAATATAACTACTATAATACTGCCCCTATGTACAAGAATGTAACTACTATAATACTGCCTCCTAGCTGAGAGGTTGTGTGTTTGTAGCCTCCTGATGTCTGGAGCAAGCCCAGGGAGGGGCCACCCTGGGCGGGGAAGCTCCCCAGGCAAGGCCCAGGCTTCCCGGCCTACACTGGGACAAGCCTCCCAGGCCTCTCCTAATGGGAATGTTAATCCCAGAGCCACTGTCAGACCCGTGAATGCAGCGAGCCAAAGCTGCAGCAGTTCTGTGAAGGAGGAAAAAGCCGTCAGTAAAGTTTTGGGAGGAAAACCTTCTCCAAGTCCAGCAAAGAAGCAAGAAAGAAAAGTGTCGGTCAGTGAAGGGTTACAGCACAATGTGAAGTCAGGTAACTCCCCAGTCAGCAAGCAGCTCCTGCCGGGTGCACAGGTGAGATCAGCCCCAGCTGTGCAGATCACCTCTCCTGCTCCCAGGCAGAGACGGACGTCTTTGGAAAGACAAACCATCCAGGAGAACTTACAGCAGCATGGCAGTATGGCGCGGTCAGGACGCACACGGTCGCAGTCAGGTGGCAGCAGTAAAAGTGCTGTGGAGCCTGGAGCCATGAAACTGTGTCGACCCGCCACCACAATTGTGGGTTACCAGGGCAATGGGGTACTCAGAGCCGAACCCATGGAAGTCTATGGGGGTTTTGTCACAGGTAGCTGTGGCTCGGTCTGTGGCCCGGGCGGTCTGGCGTATGTTGGGGATATATTTACAGGGGATATTTATATACAGTTCGTGACGCCACCTGTAGTGTTCTGGTAATTAGTACCAGCGCTGCTGTAGATCTCTGAGGGGATGGTGAGGCAGCTAGATGTCGGGTCCCCTACAGGTGGGACTGGTCCCTCAAAGTCTATGTGAGTTGTGAAGTCGAGTGCAGATAAAGAATACAGTCTCACACGGTCAGCGTCTTTCCATACCTTTACTTGCAAGATGATAAGGCAGGTCCCAGGGAGGCTGATCCAAGGAGAGTGTATTTTGAGACGGCAGCTGGACAAGTTAGGGGCCTCCTTTATCTCCAATATGACGAGTGCAACTAGCATGGAGCGTAGTTCCCTCAATTCTCCAGCTTATCCAAAGCTGTACCTGCCCAGTCAGCTTAGTGTTAGGGGCCTTCCTATGAAGGAGCTGAATTCTTACGTGGTCCTGCAGAACTCTAAAGTCTTCACTCCCCCTGACCCCAGTTACGTACTGACTATAAGGGGCTTGTCTGCCGCGACCTAGGGTCCGGTAGATTCCTGGTTTTCCTGTCACTGTGCCTGAAACAACAGTGACCCTTCGGTCCCCAGTGACCGGTAGCAATGTGCTGGACTTCTGCAATCCTGTAGCACTAATTCTATAATCCACTTGCCTTTCGCCTTGTCCACGCTGGTAACATAAGCACTCTTACTAGCCAAGGGTTGAGCAGTCACTTCTTTCCTTTTCCTTCCAATGAAGTTAGCCACGGATGCTCAGTTATCACAGGCAGGAGCACGTCACTGTACCTGATACCGTCCTCTAGACAGGGTTGCTGAAGACTTTCCGTGCTAGTACTTCTCCTTTCTTCAGTGGGTGCTGAGAGGGTGATACAGCTCTGACCAGACTAAGGTGTATTCCCAAACACCTATACCAGACTCCACTATATGAACTGGTGATGAAGCAGGCTAGAATCTTTCCTCCCTCCAAACGTCTTCTCACAGAAATCTAAGCTCTACTCCACACGTCCTCACTGTCCAAAGACAGGAACTAGACTAATCACTCTAACACTTACTACCTTGACCACTCCCTCTAGAGTATACTCCACTACCCTAGGGGTGTGTCTAGTATGTGTCAAGTGAATGAATATTGAGCATTAAGCCGCCGTCTCGCCATACACTCTCCAGGGTACTGCGTGTGCCTACCACCAGGGCTACACATTCCCCCATGGTAAACGACAGCACTCCCGGGCTGTGAAATACAAAAGACATTTTGTTTATGCAATAACAATAACAATAACATCTTCCCATCCGGGAGGTGAGGAAATCTTGAACGTTACAAACTTTATAGAAAAATACAAATATCAATTAGCATTCAATAAATATACAAGATACTTGTGAAGGACCCGCACCAAACCTTCAACGTGGGTCCTGGGTGGGCTGCAGGATGTCCGATTGCAGACCTCACTCAGTGCCACACCATACGGGTTTTGTTTTTCAGAGGTAGTTATGGATGGTTTTTGTTAAAACCAAGATAGGGCACCGAAGCGCAACTATGTACAAGAAAGTTCTGGGTTAGCATAGTCCTTAACCTCAAAAGTCCATTTGCAAAAGAAGACATATTATATTAAACCACATTATCAAAGTGCAACTGCTTATCATTTATCATTTACCAATTATCAATTACCAATTACCCAGCCGGGCATTCTATAATTAGAAATATATATTCACTATATATAACCTGTGCAAAACTTTTTCAAAAACATTTTAAACTTTTTTGCTTTCTATTTGTGGTAGATCCGATAGGGATCTCACCAACTCTTTACTATTTATTCATCTTCTACTAATAATTCACCTTCCACTACATCTTTCACGCCGGGGGCTGGAATGATGCAATGAGCCCTAGATCCTAAGACCAGCAAATCATGTGCTGCGATCAGGGTCTGGGTTGCGACAGTTCTGGTGCGAACCTCTAGGGGCGCAACGGGTATACTCTCTCCATGTGACACCGATTGCGTCTCCATTACAGTCAACGATATAGACCGCGTCAGGGTTTGCGATCTAGACTGGGTCGCATGTGGCGATGTGGAGGTGGCTTTAACTTGCGATGAACTTTGGGTCGCTAGTTGCGATGACTTTGCAGGGGGCGATGCTGGGGCACGGCCGGATGCTGCTTGAGCTGGGAACGGGGACGCTGCGGTAATGGTGACGATACCTGCGTCAGGGACGGGGTCGCGGACGATGGCGACGTTCAGGGCATACCACCCCTTCATTCCCCAATGCCGCGTATAGGTGACTATATCTCCGTTCACTAAGTCCCTCCCGGGATGACCTTGCGGCAGGTGAGATTCCACGTCACGCCTGCTGACGAAGACCGCTGGGTAGAGGCCCGGTTCACGGATAAAGCCCCAGCCCTTCCGGAGCTGGAACTCAGCCACACACCCCCGCCGCCGCGGTTCCCGTAAGGTACCTTTGTCGCGACGGACAGTCTCCTTGTCGGCAATCAGCTCGGCATACTGTCGCTGGCGGTTCTTCTGAGCTTCCCGCTCTTCCTCCTGCTGGCGCCTCTTCGTCTCCTCACGACTCCGCCATTCTTGCTCCCACTGGGCGGTGTAGGCGACGTCATCCAGGCGCGCCATTTCGTCCCAGTCCACATCTGGTAGTGACGGACAGGACCCCTCCGGTGTCCCTGCCGGGGACCGATAATCTGCTGCGGCCTCTTGGCCGGGCGGGCGTTCCGGGATTGGCTGTACCTCCTCAACCTCCTCCGCATCCACCGCTTCACCAGTGGGATCGGGAACGGTACTTTCGGGGGCAGCCTCCGGTTGCTCCTTCGCCTTGGGCAGCAGACTTTTCGGTTTTTGGAATCGTGGGGGTTCGTTGAGGGGAGAGGACGCCGTGGTCGTCATTTGCCACTTCAGGTTACATCGGCGTCTCTCTATCTCCTCCAGTCCAGGTTGGAACATCTTCTTTAGGCGTGAGTTCTCCTCCCGAACCTCTAACAACGCCTGTTGCAGGTGCAGGATTGCATAAGTCTCCGATGCCGATGGCAGCTTGGCGGGGGCACGGGGCCTGCCTTCCTCCGCTGCCCCGCTCGGCTGCACACGTCCTGCCTCCATCATGTTCCACAAGATTCTTTCTTTCTGCGGAGACATCCGGTCTCTTCCGTGGAGGTGGGATTTGCGTCTCCTCCTCCTCGCAGGGAAGGTGAAGAGGAGGCGGACCTCCTTTGCTGTAGGGCAGGACCGCATGTTGTAGTAGCACTTTGAGAGGGCAGGCATTTTCTTCGCGCCACAGGGGGGTAGACGCCCACGAAGGTACGCCCACCTTCTTCTCCAGCGCCTGAGGGCGCGAATATGGCGACAAAAATGGCGATTTTGGCGCCAAAAGTGCAAACAGTCCTTTTCACAAAAACAAGTCCTTAGGCACGCAGGGCTCGCAACTTCGCGAGTTTCGTATCCTGTTCGTGACGCCAAGTTTTTGTGTCGACCCGCACCACAAATTGTGGTTACCAGGGCAATGGGGTACTCAGAGCCGAACCCATGGAAGTCTATGGGGGTTTTGTCACAGGTAGCTGTGGCTCGGTCTGTGGCCCGGGCGGTCTGGCGTATGTTGGGGATATATTTACAGGGGATATTTATATACAGTTCGTGACGCCACCTGTAGTGTTCTGGTAATTAGTACCAGCGCTGCTGTAGATCTCTGAGGGGATGGTGAGGCAGCTAGATGTCGGGTCCCCTACAGGTGGGACTGGTCCCTCAAAGTCTATGTGAGTTGTGAAGTCGAGTGCAGATAAAGAATACAGTCTCACACGGTCAGCGTCTTTCCATACCTTTACTTGCAAGATGATAAGGCAGGTCCCAGGGAGGCTGATCCAAGGAGAGTGTATTTTGAGACGGCAGCTGGACAAGTTAGGGGCCTCCTTTATCTCCAATATGACGAGTGCAACTAGCATGGAGCGTAGTTCCCTCAATTCTCCAGCTTATCCAAAGCTGTACCTGCCCAGTCAGCTTAGTGTTAGGGGCCTTCCTATGAAGGAGCTGAATTCTTACGTGGTCCTGCAGAACTCTAAAGTCTTCACTCCCCCTGACCCCAGTTACGTACTGACTATAAGGGGCTTGTCTGCCGCGACCTAGGGTCCGGTAGATTCCTGGTTTTCCTGTCACTGTGCCTGAAACAACAGTGACCCTTCGGTCCCCAGTGACCGGTAGCAATGTGCTGGACTTCTGCAATCCTGTAGCACTAATTCTATAATCCACTTGCCTTTCGCCTTGTCCACGCTGGTAACATAAGCACTCTTACTAGCCAAGGGTTGAGCAGTCACTTCTTTCCTTTTCCTTCCAATGAAGTTAGCCACGGATGCTCAGTTATCACAGGCAGGAGCACGTCACTGTACCTGATACCGTCCTCTAGACAGGGTTGCTGAAGACTTTCCGTGCTAGTACTTCTCCTTTCTTCAGTGGGTGCTGAGAGGGTGATACAGCTCTGACCAGACTAAGGTGTATTCCCAAACACCTATACCAGACTCCACTATATGAACTGGTGATGAAGCAGGCTAGAATCTTTCCTCCCTCCAAACGTCTTCTCACAGAAATCTAAGCTCTACTCCACACGTCCTCACTGTCCAAAGACAGGAACTAGACTAATCACTCTAACACTTACTACCTTGACCACTCCCTCTAGAGTATACTCCACTACCCTAGGGGTGTGTCTAGTATGTGTCAAGTGAATGAATATTGAGCATTAAGCCGCCGTCTCGCCATACACTCTCCAGGGTACTGCGTGTGCCTACCACCAGGGCTACACAAAACCAGCGGTGGTGAAAATTAAGGAGACGTCTGGGTTCAAGCAGCCGGGGACATCGCTGAATGCAGGATCCCAGGAGGAGACGCCACGTGCACCTGAGCTTCAGCTCGCAGAGGAGATCCCAGGACTGGTCAAGAAGTTCGGTGAGTTACAGCAGCAGAAAGACTCACTGCAGATACAGATAGACACTTGCTATAAGCTAAAGGCTATTAATCCCGGGAGTCATGATTTTTATGATGAGACTCTGAACACACTGGGTGTATTGCTGGCAAAAGTGGTGAGGGACATGGACTGCGTCCTAGAGAGGATGGGGCCCCTGGCAGAGACTTATAGGAACCAGGAACTGTTTAAATCACACAAGCAGAACTCTGCAGGTTCCAGGTCAGACATTGTCCCAGGTGGACCCCAAAAGCAGGTGCGGCCAGTGCTGCAGCCTGCAAGTTTCTGCTTCCAAAAGGGGCAAATGCCGCACCAGCAGCAGCCTGTAGTACAGACCCCAGCAGACGTACCACAAGTCTCAGAATGCCCAGCAAAACTGCCTGCAGCAGATCCAAAGCAGAAGCATGTAGTGCAGATTCCAGCAGAGGTACAACAAGTCACAGAATGCCCAGCACAACAGCCTGCAGCAGATTCCAAGCAGCAGCATGAAGGGCACATTCCAGTAGAGGTACAACAAGTTGCAGAATGCCCAGTACAGCCGCCTGCAGCAGATTCCAAGCAGCAGCATGGACATTTTTCAGCAGAGGGACTACAAGTCTTAGAATGCCATGCACCACAGTTGGGCAGTGGACATGTGCCGGTAGTTCCTGATGGTGCCCAGCAGGGCTCTGATGCTGGGGATAACCGCGCTGTATCTGAGGGGTCGGGGGTTTGGGGGAGCACAGTATCTTTGGTGGACGCTGCGCAGTCTGATAGTGACATTGATGTTGATGATAATGTACATGATAATGTCTGTGATTTCCCCCCTTTAATTCCGAGCACACAAGGTGTAGCAGCCCCCCCTGCTGCTGACCCTCACCCCGTCAGTCAGTCTAGTGTGACCCCGCAGGTTCCCCCCAGTAATGCCTGGAGTCGTGGCGCTCCGTCCTTCACCTCTGGTGCCAATTATACCGGCCAGGCATTTAAACGGAGAAACGTTGTGCGTTTCCGGCACAGAGGTGCCAAGGAGGATCTACCAGATAGAAGGTTTGTGGTCAGGGAGCTCTTGTGTCGCCAGATGGGGTTTGCGCCAGTCAGCATCTTGGCGGTGATTAATCTTCCAGACAGGCAGGGCTATGACGTCAGCTTTAAGCTCATGAGTGACCTGGACAGGTTCTGGTCTAATTTCCCCAAGTTTAGAGACACTGAGGGCTGGAGTAAGTTCAGCTTTATTCCTATCTCTAAGCCAGATACCGTTACGGTAAATCTCATCTTCTGGAATGAGTCTGTTCCCCCGCAGGACATTGTGGTGTGGCTCCGGAGGCATTGTGACCTGGTCTCTGACCTCACCAAAAGCAGAGACAATGATGGTATCTGGACGGGAGGGTGGAGGGTTTTGGTGAAACTGCGCCAGTGCGATAATATCACTGCCCACTTACCCAACTCCTTCTTTATTGGGAGGGAGAGGGGTGTGTGTTTCTATCCTGGGCAGCCTCGTAAGTGCTTCAAATGTGGCAAGGCGGGTCACCTGGCAAATATGTGTACTGTGGTGAAGTGCAACCTGTGTGGGGAGGTCGGCCATGTGGCTGCAGACTGCCAGAACATCAGGTGCAACCTCTGTGGGAAGATCGGTCACCCTCACAGGGACTGTCCTGACGCCTGGCACAATATCTGTAAGGACTATCCTGATGAGGATTTGGTGGCAGGGGCAGAGATTCTGGAGGAGGCAGCTTTACTGTCAGGGGAAATACTGGCCAGACCGGAGGCCCACCAGGGGTCTACTCAGGTGACACCAGAGCAGCAGGGTTCTGTAATGTATGTGATACAGTTCATATAGCGTCTTGTGCTTGGGTGCGATGAAAATACTTGAGACACAGGTTGATAAAGAAAGTCTTGTATTGCTTCATACAAATTGGCAAAAATAAACACACAGGTTGCAAACACAGAAGCAGGAGACACAGCAGGCCAGAGTAATCTAAGTTCATCAATAACTCTCCACAACAGATTCAGATCTTCTTCTATGTTACCGCAAGTCCATGCAAACGTGAGGCTTTCAAGAGCAGAGTTCAGAGTCCACAAGTGCTTCAGAGTTTCTCAGTAGAAATGGCTGGAGTACAAGGTCCAAGGCTTCAGGAGTCAGAACACAGGTTCACTGCAGGCTAGATTCTGAAGCACTGATTGCTCAGGTGTGGCTGTTTAAGAAGCAAACGGAGAGAACCAGGGCGGGAACATGCAAGCTGGAAAACTCCATTTTAACTGAGGGCAAGATAGCTGCAGCAAAACAGAAAGCAAAATGGCCGACGAACAAACTGAGTTTCAGAAACAGATACACAGAACCTTACATTACTCCCCCTTAGGGGCAACCTCCGGATGACCTCAGACCAGGCTTGTGTGGGTACCTCTGATGAAACTGACGGAGCAAGCGAGGAGCATTAACGTTATTGACTGGCTCCCATGAGTTGTCCTCCACTGGGTAGCCCTGCCATTTAATCAGATATTGTAACTGATTTCTATACAACCTGGAATCTAAAATCCTTTCCACCACAAATTCTTCCTGACCATCGACTAGCACTGGGTCAGGGCAAGGAGAAGAACGTCCAGGAAACGTATTGGGTGTTGCAGCCTTTAGTAGGGATACATGAAAGACAGGGTGGATTCTCATAGTTCTGGGCAATTGAAGACGACAAGCAACGGCACTTATAATCTTACTGATTTTATAGGGTCCAATGTACTTATGTCCCAACTTAGACGATGGAATCCTTAACTTAAGATTTCTGGTTGACAGCCAGACCAGGTCTCCTACCTTAAAAGCTGGTGCAGGTTTACGAAATTTATCTGCTGCCTTCTTGTACCTTTCCTGAGCCGATTCCAGATTCTCCTTTAGAAGATCCATATTCTTCTGTAAAGTCGTGACTCTTTCAGCCACTGCTGGCAAAGGCGTCTCTATGGGAAATCGTGGTAGAATGTTAGGATGATAACCTAAATTAGAGAAAAAAGGAGACTGTTTAGTGGAGGCACTCTGAGAGTTGTTGTAAGAGAACTCAGCCAATGGAAGTAGATCCACCCAATCATCCTGTAGGTGGCAGATAAAGCAGCGGAGATACTGCTCCAGGGTTTGATTGGTTCGTTCGGTTTGTCCATTAGTCTGGGGATGAAAAGCAGAAGAAAGGTTTACTTTAATGTCCAATGCTGCACAGAAATTTTGCCAAAACCTAGAAGTGAATTGCACCCCTCGATCCGAAATAACCTCATCCGGTACTCCATGTAAACGAAACACATCTTTAATCATCAAATCTGATGTCTGTTTTGCAGTGGGTAAGCCGACACAAGGGATAAAATGAGCTGCCTTTGTTAAACGATCAACCACCACTAGAATAGTGTTCTTCCCTTGAGAGGTTGGTAATTCCACAATGAAGTCCATAGAAATGGATCCCCACGGGCGGGACGGGGTGGGAAGAGGCTGTAACAGACCAGTTGGTGAAGAGCGAGGTGTTTTGCATCTTGCACAAACCTCACACGAAGTGACATAGTCCAAAACATCCTTCCTACAAGTGGGCCACCAAAAGAAACGAGAAAGAAATTCCTGTGTCTTTAGAATTCCTCTATGCCCGGCTATTTTGGAATCGTGAATGAGTTGCAATACTCTCAATCTGACTGTTTCAGGTATATACAGACGTTGTCCCAGAATCCACACACCATTCTTAAAGACAAGACTTACGTCCCTTGGGGGTTGAGCCAAAAAAGAATCCGCATGGTATGCTTCCTTGATGTCTTTAATTAGGTCTTGATGATGAATCACTCCTAGGAATCTAGAGTCAGGAAGAATAGTCTTAGGAGGAGTAATTGGACGTGTCTCTGCTGAGTAAATCCTAGAGAGTGCATCAGCCTTTCCATTGCGCGATCCTGGTCTATAAGAAAATAATAAAATTAAATTGGTTTAAGAAAAGATTCCAGCGAGCCTGGCGAGGAGTCAGGCACTTAGCCGACCTGATAAACTCAAGATTACGATGATCTGTCAGAACGACTATTTGCTGTGCAGCTCCTTGAAGAAGGTGTCTCCATTCTTTGAAGGCGGCAATAATGGCCAACAACTCTCTATTGCCCACATCGTAGTTCTTCTCAGCCGAAGACAACTGCTGGGAAAAGAAGGCACAGGGATGCAAGACATTCTTCTCACCTGTTCTCTGAGAGAGTATAGCTCCCACGGCACAGTCTGAAGCATCCACCTCTATTATGAAGGCAAGCTCTGGGTTGGGATGTACTAGGATAGGTGCAGTGGTAAATTTATCTTTTAGACGGGAAAATGCTTCCTGGGCTTGGGGAGTCCAGGAGAACTTAGACTCTTTCCGGGTAAGTTGGGTGATAGGTGACACTACCTCAGAGAAATTTCTAATGAAACGTCTATAGAAGTTTGCAAACCCGATGAAGCGCTGTACCTCCTTCACATTTCTAGGACTTGGCCAATCATTGATGGCTTGGGTTTTACTTCCATCCATACTAATTCCTTGTGTAGACAGTACATACCCCAGAAATTGAATTTCGGTCTTATGGAATTCACACTTTTCAAGCTTGATGTAAAGATGATTTTGTCTTAGACGTTCCAAGACCATTCTCACATGTCCATGATGTTCCTCTGTGGAGTTAGAAAAAATTAAAATATCATCCAAATAAATTACCACGAATGTATCTAGGAGATCCCTGAAGATGTCATTCACCAAGTGTTGGAAAGTGGCTGGGGCGGGTTACTCAGACCAAAAGGCATAACCAGATATTCAAAGTGTCCATAGCGTGACCTGAATGCAGTCTTCCATTCATCCCCAGGTCTAATACGGACTAAGTTATAGGCCCCACGAAGATCTAGTTTAGAAAAAATTTTGGCATGTCGCACTCTCTCCAATAACTCAGGGATTAAAGGCAATGGATAACGGTTTCTAATAGTAACCTTATTAAGTTCCCTATAGTCTACGCAGGGTCTCAGGGATCCATCTTTCTTCTTTACAAAGAATATGGGTGCCCCTGCAGGAGATGAAGAGGGGCGTATGAAGCCCTTGGCTAGATTTTCGTCTATGTATTCTTTTAAAGCCTTCAGCTCGGGCCCCGCCAGGGGTAGATCTTACCAAAAGGTATCTCTGCTCCAGGCAATAATTCAATTGGACAATCATATGGACGGTGAGGAGGAAGCTGGTCAGCGTTCTTCTTGTCACATAAATCCACATAGTCCTGGTATACAGCTGGTAATTCAGGGACTGACATGGTTCCTTTAGGAACAGAGCAAGCTGAAATTTTTTGACTCATCTGTTTCTCTGGAAAGTGTAATTCCTTGGTCTCCCAGTTAATGGTAGGATTCTGAGCCTGCAGCCATGGTAGCCCTAGAATAATGGGAAAGTGAGGAGAAGAGATAAGTATAAAGGACAGTTTCTCTTGATGATCTTTACCCATAAGAACCTTTAAAGGCTCTGTTTCCTGATCCACTGGTCCAGAGGTCAGCAGGGAGCCATCCACAGTTTCCATCTGTACTGGAGCAGCCTTCTTCACTGAACGTATTCCCTGTTTTAGAGCAAAGGAGACATCCATAAAATTTCCACTTGCACCTGAGTCGATCATGGCAGAGCTAGACACCCAGGCTGAGTCAACCCAGAGTTTGATGGAAAGAAAACAGTGAGAATTGTTTTTCTTACAACTCAGCTGGGACACCGCTGAGGAAACTTGAAAGATGGCAGCATTTACACAGTCAACGTCCTCAGAGGTAACGGAGTTTAAGTCCGAGAAATCAAGATCTGTTGCTGCAGCTCTCTCTGGAGCCTGAGGCTCGGACCTGACAGATCCCCTCTCGCAACACTCACAATGAATGAGTGCTGCAGTAGTCTTGCGAGAACGGCTGGGACAGTTAATAATAAAGTGCCCTGACTTACCACAATAAAAACATAGATTCTCCTTAAAACGATGTTCCTTGCGTGCATCACTAACCCGTCGTAGTAAAGAGTCTACCTGCATGGGTTCAGGTTCAGGTTCCCGTGTAATCCTATTCAAAGGTTCCTTAGCTGGAGAGGAAGGTAGGAAAAGGTTAGTACGATTGCTTTCGAACCATCTCTCTTGCCTGCGTTCAGTTAAACGAGTATCAATACGGATGCAGTAGTTAATAAAGTCACCTAACGCAGTGGGAGGGTCGGCACGAGCAAGTTCATCCTTAATTAGTGGGGATAACCCCTTTCGAAAAATAGATTTTTTGGCGGAATTGTCCCAGGTGGTATCAAGGGCCCATCTCCTGAAATCCAAGGCATATTCAGCTACTGAGTGCTTACCTTGGCGCAAAGCTAACATGGCTGCTTCAGCTGTTGCACCTCGATTGGGGTCATCAAACACCTGCCCCATGGCTGAAATAAAATCATCAAGGTGATTCAAACAATCATCCTCAGTCTCAATCAGAGGGTTTGCCCATATCAAAGCCTTGTTGGTAAGCAACATAATTATAGTAAGCACCTTAGATCGTTCAGTAGGAAATTGTGAAGCATGTGCAGAAAAAAAAAAATTACATTGATTAACAAATCCCCTGAATTTTTCACGTTCACCACCAAAACGAAAAGGGGGCAACTTGGGAATCCCAGAACTCGGGGCCACGGCAGGAGCCTGGACTTGCCCCTCCAGAACCTCAATCCTGGCTCGCAAATCCTGAGTAGTCTGTCCAACCACTTGCAAATTGTGATTATTTAGGTCCTGAAGATTTGTAAAACGGGTCTTTAAATTCTGCAAATCTGCAAGGATATTATCAGTCACTCCACAAAGTTCCTTTATGCGGGCCTCCATTTTCCAGATCTTTTAAGACAGGATACTGGAAGAAGAGGAGAGAAAAAAAAAAAACAATAGTGTTCACCTGTGGCAACACTGAAGAAAGAAAAAACTTTAAGGGAACTGCTCACCTGGAATGGTTGTGAGAAGTCACAACCACTATCATCACAGAAAGCTTTCAACCAGACATCTGATATCCAGAGTTTCAGCAGACAAAAAGAGAAGAGAAAAAAAAAAAACAATAGTGTTACCTGTGATAACACTGCAGAAAAAAAAACTTAAGGGAATTGCTCACCTGGAATGGTTGTGAGAAGTCACAACCACTGTCATCACAGAAAGTACAACCGGACATCCGATATCCACAGTACAGCAGACAAGCCTTTCCAGACCCAGCAGACACTAACGTTTGGCTTCAGAATCTTGTAATGTATGTGATACAGTTCATATAGCGTCTTGTGCTTGGGTGCGATGAAAATACTTGAGACACAGGTTGATAAAGAAAGTCTTGTATTGCTTCATACAAATTGGCAAAAATAAACACACAGGTTGCAAACACAGAAGCAGGAGACACAGCAGGCCAGAGTAATCTAAGTTCATCAATAACTCTCCACAACAGATTCAGATCTTCTTCTATGTTACCGCAAGTCCATGCAAACGTGAGGCTTTCAAGAGCAGAGTTCAGAGTCCACAAGTGCTTCAGAGTTTCTCAGTAGAAATGGCTGGAGTACAAGGTCCAAGGCTTCAGGAGTCAGAACACAGGTTCACTGCAGGCTAGATTCTGAAGCACTGATTGCTCAGGTGTGGCTGTTTAAGAAGCAAACGGAGAGAACCAGGGCGGGAACATGCAAGCTGGAAAACTCCATTTTAACTGAGGGCAAGATAGCTGCAGCAAAACAGAAAGCAAAATGGCCGACGAACAAACTGAGTTTCAGAAACAGATACACAGAACCTTACAGGTTCAGAGGGTGCACAGGGGAGTATGGAGGTTGTCCCTCAGGGGCAGCAGTCACAGGGAAGCATTACTTCAGTACTACCATCTGTGTCTCAGACTAAAAGGAAGAAAAAGGACAAGACCTCCCGTAAACCTGAGAAGGAGTATGACACTGGCCAAGGAGCCAGGAAGAAGGTCCAGAGTTCTGCAGGTGTAATGGACTTATCTAATAGGTTTGGTGTTCTGTCTGAGTCTGACGGTGATTTTGAGGATGACCTTAGAAGAATTGACGCAGAGTTTGATAGGGACGTAGAGGACTGTCCTCCGCCCAAGCGGAAGCCATTACCTGAGGGCTCTCGGGTAGAGTCTGAAATGGAGACCGGCGGTGACCAGAATAACTCCGACTCAGATCTGTGACGCTGTCAACTAAATAATGTCCGAGCCCAGATAGATAAAATCATTAGGAAATGTTAAGTTATGGAAGGATGTGTCACTGGGTTGAAATATGATGTTTTTTTTTTTTTTTTTTTTTTTCCAACCAGGTGTATGGACTCTTTAACCCCTCTCTGACATTAGACGTACTATCCCGTCCATAAAACCCGTGCCATTCTGACCATGGACGGGATAGTACGTCATAGGCAATTAGCTGCGCTCCCGAGGGAGCGCAGCTAATCGCCGCCGGGTGTCAGCTGATTATCACAGCTGACACCCGTGACTGTGTGTCAGGAGCGGTCACGGACCGCTCCCGGCACATTAACCCCTTGCACACCGCGATCAAACATGATCGCGGTGTACTGGGGGCACAGGGGAGGATCGCGCAGTGTGGGGGCTCCCTGCGCGCCCCCCTGAGACCCTCAGAGCAGCGCGATGTGATCGCGCTGTTCTGAGGGCTTCCTCCCTCCCAGGACCCGGATCCAAGATGGCGCTGGGGTCCTGGAGGGAGGCGGCTTCCTCAGTGCCTGCCGAGAGCAGGCACTGAGAAGCCTGCTGCACTGCCTGAGCGATCGCTGGTGTGACAGAGTGCTGTGCACACTGTCACACCAGCGATCTGATGAAATACAGTGATGTCCCACCCTGGGACAAAGTAAAAAAGTAAAAAAAGTAAAAATAAACATGTGTAAAAAAAAATCCAAAAAAAAAAAAAAAAAAAAAAAATATTCCCCAATAAATTCATTACTTATTGTAAATAAAAAAAATAAAACAATAAAAGTACACATATATGGTATCGCCGCGTCCGTAACGACCCCCCCTATAAAAATGTCCCACTAGTTAACCCCTTTTGTGAACCCCTTAAAAAATAAAAAATAAAAACGAAGCAAAAAATCAGTGCTTTATCATCATACCGCTGAACAAAAAGTGGAATAACACGCGATCAAAAAGACGGATATAAATAAACATGGTACCGCTGAAAACGTCATCTTGTCCCGCAAAAAACGAGCCGTCACACAGCATCATCAGCAAAAAAATAAAAAAGTTATAGCTCGCAGAATAAAGCGATGCAAAAATAATTATTTTTTATATAAAATTGTTTTTATTCTATAAAAGCGCGAAAACATAAAAAAATGATATAAATGAGGTATCGCCATAATCGTACTGACCCGAAGAATAAAACTGCTTTATCAATTTTACCACACGCGGAACAATAAAAACGCCTCACCCAAAAGAAATTCATGAATTGCTGATTTTTGTTCATTCTAACCTCCCAAAAATCGAAATAAAAAGCGATCAAAAAATGTCACGTGCTCAAAAATGGTACCAATAAAAGCGTCACCTCGTCCCGCAAAAATTAAGACCTCACATGACTCTGTGGGCCAAAATATGCAAAAATTATAGCTCTCAAAATGTGGCGATGCAAAAAACTACTTTTTGCAATAAAAAGCGTCTTTTAGCGTGACAGCTGCCAATCATAAAAACCGCTATAAATAGTAAATCAAACCCCCCTTTATCACCCCCTTAGTTAGGGAAAAATAATAAAATAAAAAAAATGTATTTATTTCCATTTTCCCATTAGGGTTAGGGTTAGGGTTTCGGCTAAAGTTAGGGTTAGGGTTGGCGCTAAAGTTAGGATTAGGGTTAGAGTTTGGATTAGGGTTAGGGTTGGGATTAGGGTTGGGACTAGGGTTAGGGGTGTGTTGGGGTTAGGGTTGGAGTTAGAATTGGGGGGTTTCCGCTGTTTAGGCACATCAGGGGCTCTCCAAATGTGACATGGCGTCTGATCTCCATTCCAGCCAATTCTGCTTTGAAAAAGTCAAACGGTGTTCCTTCACT
Organism: Oophaga sylvatica; assembly: GCA_033576555.1. NCBI lineage: Eukaryota > Metazoa > Chordata > Amphibia > Anura > Dendrobatidae > Oophaga > Oophaga sylvatica. The sequence goes on along the minus strand of JARQOD010000004.1, from coordinate 544,226,727 downwards.
TCTGAGCTCTGCCATGCGTCCAAACAGTAGTTTATCCCCACATATGGGGTATCAGCGTACTCTGGACCCCAAGAGTTATTGTGAAATTTGTCCTATTTCTTCTGTTACCCTTGGGAAAATAAAAAACTGGGGGCGAAAATATTATTTTTGTAAAAAAATAAGATTTTTTTGTTTTTACGGCTGTACATTATAAACTTCTGTGAAGCACTTGGGGCTTCATAGCGCTCACCACACATCTAAATAAGTTCCTTGTGGGGTCTATTTTCCAAAATGGGGTCACTTGTTGGGGATTTCCACTGTTTAGGCGCATCAGGGGCTCTCCAAATGCGACATGACGCCCCAGACCATTCCATCAAAGTCTGCAATCCAAAACGTCACTACTTCCCTTTCCGAGCCCTGACATGCGCCCATACAGTAGTTTTCTCCCACATATTGGGTATCAGCGTACTCAGGACAAATTGGACAACAACTTTTGGGGTCCAATTTCTCCTGTTACCCTTGTGAAAATAAAATATTGGGGGCGAAAAAATCATTTTTGTAAAAAAAAAAAAGGATTTTTTATTTTTACGGCTGTGCGTTATAAACTTCTGTGAAGCACTTCGGGGTTCAAAGTGCTCACCACACATCTAGGTAAGTTCCTAGTGGGGTCTATTTTCCAAAATGGGGTCACTTGTGGGGGGTTTCCACTGTTTAGGCGCATCAGGGGCTCTCCAAATGCGACATGACGCCCCCAGACCATTCCATCAAAGTCTGCAATCCAAAACGTCACTACTTCCCTTTCCGAGCCCTGACATGCGCCCATACAGTAGTTTTCTCCCACATATTGGGTATCAGCGTACTCAGGACAAATTGGACAACAACTTTTGGGGTCCAATTTCTCCTGTTACCCTTGTGAAAATAAAATATTGGGGGCGAGAAAAATCATTTTTGTAAAAAAAAAAGGATTTTTTTATTTTTACGGCTGTTGCGTTATAAACTTCTGTGAAGCACTTCGGGGTTCAAAGTGCTCACCACACATCTAGATAAGTTCCTTGTGGGGTCTATTTTCCAAAATGGGGTCACTTGTGGGGGGTTTCCACTGTTTAGGCGTATCAGGGGCTCTCCAAATGCGACATGACGCCCCCAGACCATTCCATCAAAGTCTGCAATCCAAAACGTCACTACTTCCCTTCCGAGCCCTGACGTGCACCCATACAGTAGTTTTCTCCTACATATTGGGTATCAGCGTACTCAGGACAAATTGGACAACAACTTTTGGGTTCCAATTTCTTCTGTTACCCTTGTGAAAATAAAATATTGGGGCGAAAAAATCATTTTTGTAAAAAAAAAAAAGGATTTTTTATTTTAAGGCTGTACGTTATAAACTTTAGTGAAACACCTGGGGGTTCAAAGTTCTCACCACACATCTAGATAAGTTCCTTGAGGGGTCTAGTTTCCAAAATGGTGTCATTTGTGGGGGGTTTCCACTGTTTAGGCAGATCAGGAGCTCTCCAAACACGACATGGCGTCCAGCCAATTCTGCGTTGAAAAAGTGAGACGGCGCTCCTTCCCTTCCAAACTCTGCCATGCACCCAAACAGTGGTATACCCCCACATATGGGGTATCAGTGTACTCAGGACAAATTGCACAATAACTTTTGGAGTCTTGTTACCCTTGGAAAAATAAAAATTCGGGTGAAAAGATCATTTTTGTGGAAAAAATATGATTTTTAAATTTTTACGGCTCTACGTTATAAACTTGTGTGAAGCACTTGAGGGTTCAAATTGCTCACCAAAGATCTAGATAAGTTCCTTAGGGGGTCTAGTTTCCCAAATGGGGTCATTTGTGGGGGGTTTCCACTGTTTAGGCACATCAGGGGCTCTCCAAATGCAACATGGCATCCAATCTCAATTCCAGCCAATTTTGGTTGGAAAAAGTCAAATGGTGCTCCTTCCCTTCCGAGCTCTGCCGTGCGCCCAAACAGTGGTTTCCCCCCCACATATGGGGCATCAGCGTACTCAGGACAAATTGGACAACAACTTATGTGGTCCAATTTCTCCTGATACCCTTGGAAAATAAAAAATTAGTGACTAAAAGATAATTTTTGTGGGAAAAAAATAGGATTTTTTTATTTTCATGCCCGGGCATTATAAACTTGTGTGAAGCACTTGGGGGTTCAAAGTGCTCACCAAAGATCTAGATAAGTTCCTTAGGGGGTCTAGTTTCCAAAATGGGGTCACTTGTGGGGGATTTCCACTGTTTAGGCTCATCTGGGGCACTGCAAACGGAACATGACCCCCATTCAACGTCTGCATTCCAAAACGTTACTACTTCCTTTCCAAGCCCTGCCGTGCGCCCAAACAGTTTTCCACCCCCACATATGGGGTATCAGCGTACTCAGGACAAATTGGACAACAACTTTTGGGGTCCAATTTCCTTGGGAAAATTCAAAAATTTAGGACTAAAAAATCATTTTTGTGGAAAATTTTATTTTTTTTTTTTCACACCCAGCATTATAAACTTTTGTGAAACACTTGGGGGTTCAAAGTGCTCACAACAAGATCTAGATAAGTACCTTAGGGGGTCTAGTTTCCAAAATGGTGTCACTTGTGGGGGGTTTCCACTGTTTAGGCGCATCAGAGGTTCTCCAAGCGCGACATGGCGTCCAATCTCAACTCCAGCCAATTTTAGTTTGAAAAAGTCAAACGGTGCTCCTTCCCTTACGAGCTCTGCCGTGTGCCCAAACAGTGGTTTTCCCCCACATATGGGGTATTGGCGTACTCAGGAGAAATTGCATAACAACCTTATCTGTCCATTTTCTCCTTTTACCCTTGTGAAAATAAAAAAAAAGTTTGTAAAAGATCATTTTTGTGGCTAAAAGTTAAATATTCATTTTTTCCTTCCACGTTGCTTTAGTTCCTGTGAAGCACCTGAAGGGTTAATAAACTTCTTGAATGTGGTTTTGAGTACCTTGAGGGGTGCAGTTTTTAGAATGGTGTCACTTTTGGGTATTTTCTGCCATATAGACCCTCAAAGTGACTTCAAATGTGAGGTGGTCCCTAAAAAAAATGGCTTTGTAAATTTTGTTGTAAAAATGAGAAATCGCTGGTCAACTTTTAACCCTTATAACTTCCTAACAAAAAAAAATTTTGATTCCAAAATTGTGCTGATGTAAAGTAGACATGTGGGAAATGTTATTTCTTAACTATTTTGTGTGACATATTTCTCTGTTTTAAGGGAATAAAAATTCAAAGTTTGAAAATTGCTAAATTTTCAAAATTTTCGCCATATTTGCGTTTTTTTCAAAAATAAACGCAAGTTATATGGAAGAAATTTTACCACTATCATGAAGTACAATATGTCACGAGAAAACAATCTCAGAATCGCGAAGATCCGTTGAAGCGTTCCGGAGTTATAACCTCATAAAGAGACAGTGGTCAGAATTGTAAAAATTGTCCCGGTCATTAACGTGCAAACCACCCTTGGGGGTGAAGGGGTTAAGATAATTTTATATGTATAATCCGGATATGTAATGAATGTACAATCCAAGTGAATTTAGTTTTGTATACTGGAGGAATGTCAGTATATTTGTATTTGTTTGGTTTTTACAATAAAAATTGCCCCTATGTACAAGAATATAACTACTATAATACTGCCCCTATGTACAAAAATATAACTACTATAATACTGCCCCTATGTACAAGAATATAACTACTATAATACTGCCCCTATGTACAAGAATATAACTACTATAATCCTGCCCCTATGTACAAAAATATAACTACTATAATACTGCCCCTATGTACAAGAATATAGCTACTATAATACTGCCCCTACGTCCAAGAATACAACTACTATAATACTGCCCCCTATGTACAAGAATATAACTACTATAATACTCCCCCTATGTACAAGAATATAACTACTATAATACTGCCCCCTATGTACAAGAATATAGCTACTATAATACTGCCCCTATGTACAAGAATATAACTACTATAATACTGCCCCCCATGTACAAGAATATAGCTACTATAATACTGCCCCTATGTACAAGAATATAACTACTATAATACTGCCCCCTATGTACAAGAATATAACTACTATAATACTGCCCCTTTGTACAAGAATATAACTACTATAATACTGTCCCCTATGTACAAGAATATAACTACTATAATACTGCCCCTATGTACAAGAATTTAACTACTATAATACTGCCCCTATGTACAAGAATTTAACTACTATAATACTGCCCTATGTACAAGAATATAACTACTATAATACTGCCCCTATGTACAAGAATATAGCTACTATAATACTGACCCTATGTACAAGAATATAACTACTATAATACTGCCCCTATGTACAAGAATATAACTACTATAATACTGACCCTATGTACAAGAATATAACTACTATAATACTGACCCTATGTACAAGAATATAACTACTATAATACTGCTCCTATGTACAAGAATATAACTACTATAATACTGCCCCTATGTACAAGAATATAGCTACTATAATACTGACCCTATGTACAAGAATATAACTACTATAATACTGCCCCTATGTACAAGACTATAACTACTATAATACTGACCCTATGTACAAGAATATAACTACTATAATACTGCTCCTATGTACAAGAATATAACTACTATAATACTGCCCCTATGTACAAGAAATATAGCTACTATAATACTGCCCCTATGTACAAGAATATAACTACTATAATACTGCCCTCTATGTACAAGAATATAACTACTATAATACTGCCCCTATGTACAAGAATATAACTACTATAATACTGCCCCTATGTACAAGAATATAGCTACTATAATACTGATCCTATGTACAAAAATATAATACTATAATACTGCCCTATGTACAAGAATATAACTACTATAATACTGCCCCTATGTACAAGAATATAACTACTATAATACTGCTCCTATGTACAAAAATATAACTACTATAATACTGCCCCTATGTACAAGAATATAACTACTATAATACTGCCCCTATGTACAAAAATATAACTACTATAATACTGCCCCTATGTACAAAAATATAACTACTATAATACTGCCCCTATGTACAAGAATATAGCTACTATAATACTGCCCCTATGTACAAGAATACAAACTACTAATAATACTGCCCCCTATGTACAAGAATATAACTACTATAATACTGCCCCCTATGTACAAGAATATAGCTACTATAATACTGCCCCTATGTACAAGAATATAACTACTATAATACTGCCCCCTATGTACAAGAATATAGCTACTATAATACAGCCCCTATGTACAAGAATATAACTACTATAATACTGCCCCCTATGTACAAGAATATAACTACTATAATACTGCCCCTTTGTACAAGAATATAACTACTATAATACTGTCCCCTATGTACAAGAATATAACTACTATAATACTGCCCCTATGTACAAGAATTTAACTACTATAATACTGCCCCTATGTACAAGAATTTAACTACTATAATACTGCCCCTATGTATAAGAATATAACTACTATAATACTGCCCCTATGTACAAGAATATAACTACTATAATACTGCCCCCTATGTACAAGAATATAACTACTATAATACTGCCCCTATATACAAGAATATAACTACTATAATACTGCTCCCTATGTACAAGAATATAGCTACTATAATACTGCCCCTATGTACAAGAATATAACTACTATAATACTGCCCCCTATGTACAAGAATATAGCTACTATAAATACTGCCCCTATGTACAAGAATATAACTACTATAATACTGCCCCTATGTACAAGAATATAACTACTATAATACTGCCCCTTTGTACAAGAATATAACAACTATAATACTGTCCCCTATGTACAAGAATATAACTACTATAATACTGCCCCTATGTACAAGAATTTAACTACTATAATACTGCCCCTATGTACAAGAATTTAACTACTATATACTGCCCTATGTATAAGAAATATAACTACTATAATACTGCCCTATGTACAAGAATATAACTACTATAATACTGCCCCCTATGTACAAGAATTAACTACTATAATACTGCCCCTATATACAAGAATATAACTACTATAATACTGCTCCCTATGTACAAGATTTTAAAATACTATAATACTGACCCTATGTACAAGAATATAACTACTATAATATGCTCCTATGAAAGAATATAACTACATTATACTGCCCTTTTTAAAAGAATAAATACATAAACTGCCCTATGTAAAAGAATATAACTACTAAATACTGCCCCTTGTACGAATTAATACTAAAATTTCTCCCCCCTTTACAAGAATTTAATTTTAAAACCCCCCCAGACAAGAAAAAAAACTACTATTTGCCCCTTGTAAAAGAATATACCTATAAAACTGCCCTTGTACAAAAAATTTTTAATACTCTAAAAAATGCCCCTATTACAAAAATATAATTAAAATCTGCCCCCATGTACAAGAAAAATTTTAAAAACTGCCCCCATGTACAAAAAATTTTCTAAATACGCTCCAGTCCCAAAGATTTAACTACTATAAAAACTGCCCTATGTACAAGAATAAAAAATCTAAAAATACTGTTTTCCATGTCAAGAATAAAAAATACAGAAACCCCTGGGGCAAAAATTTTAAATACTAAAAATACGCCCTATGACAAGAATAAACTACTATAAATGCCCCATGAAAAAGAATATAACTACTATTTACTGCCCCTAGTAAAAGGGAAAAATAATACAAAATCTGCCCTTGTAAAAAAATTAAATATTTTAAAAACCCCCCTATGTAAAAATTAGTACTATAATACCCCCTATGTAAGAATACAACTATAAATACTCCCCCCCATGTACAAGAATTTAACTATAAAATTCCCCCCATTACAAGAATATAGCACAAATACGCCCTAGTACAAAAAATTAAAACTTAATACCCCCCCCATGTACAAGTTTTAGCTACATAATTTTGCCCCTTGTACGGAAAAAATTTTAAAACTGCCCCCTAGTACAAAAATATTCTATAATGGGGCCCTTTTTCCCCCGAATATAACTACTTTATACGCCCCCTTTACAAGAATATAATACTATAATACTGCCCCTAGGTAAAGATTTAACTCTAAAATACTCCCCCCCTTTTACAAGAATTTAACTACTAAAATACGCCCATTGTTAAGAACAAACTCTTAATACTGCCCCTATGTCAAGAAATAACTACAAATATGCCCCTTTGTCAAGAATATAAATACTTAATCTGCCCCTTTATACAAAAATTTTCTACTATAAACTGCTCCCTAGTACAAATATAACATTTTAAAAACTGTCTCTAGATAAAAATAAACTACTATAATCAGCCCTAATAAAGAATATAACCTATAATACTGCCCCCTAGTGAGGGTTGTGTGTTTGTAGCTCTCCGATGTTGGGGCAAGCCAGGGGGGCCCCCCCTGGGGGGGGGAATCCCAGGCAAGGCCCAGGCTTCCCGCCTCCCCGAGACAAGCCTCCCAGGCCTTCCAAAGGAATGTTAATCCCAGAGCCCGCAGAGCGTGGGGAAAGCAGCGGCCCCAAAGCGCAGCAGTTCTGTGAAAAGGGGGGAAAAAACCGTCAGAAAATTTTTTTGGGGGAAAAAACCCTTTTCCCCAATCCAGCAAAGAAGCAAGAAGGAAAAAGGCGGTCGTGATGGGTTTTAGCACAAGTGAAGTCGGTAACTCCCCAGTCACAAGCGCTCCCCCCGGGGGGCCGTTAGATCAGCCCCCCCTGTGCAGATCACCCCCCCTGCTCCCCCGGGGAAAGGCGTCTTTGGAAGACAAAAAAACCCCGGGGGAAATTTTTAACAGCTGGGGGTATGGCGCGGTCAGGAGCACACTCGCGTCAGGGGGGAGAGTAAAAAAGTCTGTGGAGCCTGGAGCCATAAACCCCGGGGGGTGAAAATTAGGAGACGTCTGGGTTCAAAAACAGCCCCCCGGGGCATCGCTGAATGCAGGTCCCCCGGGGGGAGCCACGTGCACCTGAGCTTTTGCTGCAGAGGGGATCCCAGGACTGGTCAAGAAGTTCGGTGATAAAGCAGCGGGGAAAACCACTGCAGATGCGATAGACACTTGCTATAAAATAAAGGTATTTTAACCGGGAGTCATGATTTTATGATGAGCTCTGAAAACCCTGGGTGATTTTTGGCAAAAGTGGTGAGGGGATGGCGCGTCCTGAGGGGGGGGGGGCCCCCCGGCGGGACTTATAGGGAAACCCGGAATGTTTTTAATTCACAGAAGCAGAACTTGAGGGGTTCCAGGTCAACATTGTCCCCCGGGGGACCCAGAAGCAGGTGCGGCCAGTGCTGCAGCCTGCAAGTTTCTGCTTCCCCAAAGGGGCAAAGCCCCCCAGCAGCAGCCCCTAGTACAGACCCCCCCAGAGTACCACAAAATTTAGAATTCCCAGCACAACCCTGCGCGATTCCAACAGCACATGAAGGGCACATTCCGTAGAGGGGCAAAAATCGCAGAATGCCCTACAGCCCCTGCGGATTCCAAACAGCAGCATGGGGATTTTTAGAAGGGACTCAAGTCTCAGAATGCCGGCAACCCAGTTGGGCAGTGGGCTGTGCCCCGGGAGTTCCTGAGGTGCCCGCAGGGCTCTGATGCCCGGGGAAAAACCCGCTGATCTAGGGGTCGGGGGTTTGGGGGGGCACGTTTCTTTGGGGACGTGCCAGTCTGATAGTGACATTGTGTTGATGATAACAAGTGCAGATGATGTCTGTGATTTTTCCCCCCCTTTAAATTCCGGCACACAAAGGGTAGAAGCCCCCCCTGTGCAGCCTCACCCCCCCGCAGCCTGTGTGACCCCGCAGGTTCCCCCCGTAATTTTCCCGGAGTCGTGCGCTCCTCCTTACCTCTGGGGCCAATTAAACCGGCCAGGCTTTTTTAAAGGAGAACGTTGTGCGTTTCCGGCACCGGGTGCCAAGGAGGATTCCCATAGAAGTTTTGGTCAGGGAGCTTTTTTTTTCCGGGGGGGGTTTTTGGCCGTCGCTCTTGGCGGGGATTATCTTCCAGACAGGAGGGCTATGAGCGCTTTAAGCCTGATGACCTGGACAGGTTCTGGTCTAATTTCCCCAAGTTTAGAGACTCTGGGGTGGAGAAATTTTTAGCTTTTTTCCTATCCTAAGAGATACCTTACGGTTAATTTCTTTTTTTTTGGGAATGGTCTTTTCCCCCCCGGACATTTTTTGGGTGGCTCCGGGGGGATTGTCCCCCGGTCTCTGACCTCACCAAAAGCAGAGACATGTGGTATCGGACGGGAGGGTGGGGGGGGGTTTTGGGGTGAAACTCGCCAGTGCGATAATTTTTACTGCCCACTTACCCAACTCCTTCTTTATTGGGAGGGGGAGGGGTGTGTTTTTCATCCTGGGGCCTCGAAGTGCTTCAAATGTGGCAAGGCATCCCCCTCAATACTTATGGGGGGGAATCAACCTGTGGGGGAGGTCGGCCTTGGGGTGCGACGCCCGAACATTTTAAAACCCTGGGGAAGATCGGTCACCCCACGGGGTCCGACCCTGGCACAAATTGTAAGGAAATACCTGTGAGGATTGGTGGGGGGGGAGGTTCTGGAGGGGGAAAAATTTTTTCTGTCAGGGATTACTGTCCAGACCGGGGGTTCCCCCCAGGGGTCTATCAGGTGAACCAGAGCGCAGGGTTAGGGGGGGCAGGGAGTATGGAGGTTGTCTCCAGGGGCGCAGTCCAGGGAATTTTTCTTTACTACCTCGGTCTAGCCAAAGGAAGAAAAAGGACAAGCCCCCCCGAAAAAACCGGAAGTATGAACGGCCAAGGACCCCGGAAGAAGGCCGGGTTTTTTCGGTGTAAGGACTTATTAATAGGTTTGGGTTTTGTCTGAGTCTGACGGTGATTTTGAGGAGACTTGAAGAATTTTCGCGATTTGTAGGGCGTAGAGGGGGCCTCCTCCCCCAACGGAACCATTATGAGGGTCCCCGGGGGTCTGAAAGGGACCCGGCGGTGCCAGAATAACTCCGACCCCACTGTACGCTGTCAAAAAAAATAATTCCGACCCCTTTTTTTAAAAAAATTAGGAAAATTAAAAATTTTGGAAGGGGTGTCACTGGGTTGAAAATGAGGTTTTTTTTTTTTCCCCAGGTGTTGGACTCTTTTAAAATTTTTTTAGTATAATCCGGTTTGGAATGAATGTACAACCAAGTGAATTTTTTTTGTATTTTTGGGGTGTGTATATTTTAAAATTTTTTGGTTTTTAAATTTTAAAAAATTTCCCCCATGTTCAAGAAAAAACTCTTTTGCCCCCTTTTTTTAAAATTTACTATTAATACGCCCAAGTAAAAATATAATCTATAATATGCCCTTGTACAAAAATACACTTTTTCTCCCCCTTGTACAAAATAAAAAATATTTTATGGCCCCCCTTTTAAAAATATACTAATTAATCGCCCCTTGAAAGAAAAAATACTTAATACGTCTTAGTAAAGAATTAACTTATAAACAGCCCCTTTGACAAGAAAAAACTACTATAATCTGCCTCCTATGGGGTTGTGTGTTTGTAGCTTCCCCCATGTCGGAGCAAGCCCCCGGGGGGGGGCCCCCTGGGGGGGGGAAATCCCCCCGGAAGGCCCAGGTTCCCGGGGCCCAACTGGACAAGCCTCCCAGGCCCCCCCTAATGGGTGTTAAAAACCCCGAGCCCTGCGAGCAGTGAATGCAGCGAGCAAAGCTGCAGCGTTCTTAAAGGGGGAAAAAAACCCTCAGTAAGTTTTGGGGGAAAAAATTTTTCCCAAATCCAGCAAAGAAGCAAGAAGGAAAAGTGTCGGGGAGTGGGGGTTAAGCACAAAATGAATCAGGGGAAATCCCCCCTCCACACTCCTGCGGGTGCACAGTTGAGACGCCCCAGCTGGCAGATCACCTTCTGCCCCAGGCAGAGAGGGGTCTTTTAAAACAAAAACCTCCAGGAGAATTACAGCAGCATGGCAGTATGGGCGGGCGGAGCACCCCCGTCGCAGTGGTGGAGCAGTAAAAGTGCTGTGGAGCCTGGAGCCTGAAACCCGGGGGTGAAAATTAAGGAGACTCTGGGGGTTAAAAAAGCGGGGACATGTGAATGCGGGGCCCCCGGAGGGGGGCCCCCCACCTGAGCTTTTGCTCGCAGAGGAGATCCAGGATGGTCAGAAGTCGGTGAGTTACAGCAGCAGAAAGATCATGCAGATGCAGATAGACATTGCTATAAGCTAAAGGTTTTTCTCGGGAGTCATGATTTTATGATGACCCCCGAAACACTGGGTTTTTTTTCGGGGAAAATGGTGGGGGGCATGGCTGCTCCTAGGGGAGGGGGCCCCTGGCGGGGTTTTTAAGGAAAACCAAAAAAGTTTAATTCACAGAAGCAGAACTCTGCAGGTTCCAGGTCAGACTTGTCCCGGTGGACCCCAGAAGCGGGGGCCCCTGCTGCGCCTGAAGTTTTGTTTCCCAAAAAAAGGGGAAAAAGCCCCCCGCGCAGCCTGTAGTCAGACCCCAGCAGCGTACCACAAGTTTCAGAATTCCCAGCCAACACCTGCAAGATTCCAAGCAGCAGCATGAAGGGCACATTCCAGTGAGGTAAACAATCCCAAAAAGCCCTACGCCCCCTGCAGGTTTCCCCAAAAGCAGCATGGAATTTTTAGAAAGGGGGCTACAAGTCTCAAATGCCAGGCACCCCAGTTGGGCGTGGACATGTGCCGGTGTTTTGTGGTGCCCAGCGGGTCTGATGTGGGGATAACGCGTGTATCGAGGGGTCGGGGGGTTTGGGGGGACAGTTTTTGGTGGACGCTGCGCAGTCTGATAGTGACATGATTTTGTGATAACAATGTCATGATGATGTTGTGATTTCCCCCCTTTTTCGACACCCCCAAGGGTTTTGAAGCCCCCCCTGCTGCAGACCCTCACCCCGTCAGTCAGTGTGGGGGCCCGCAGGTTCCCCCAGTAACCCCCGGGCGGGGCGCCCCCTTTCCTTTCACCTCTGGTGCCAATTTTCCCCCGCCAGGGTTTAAACGGAGAAAGTTGCGTTTTGGGCCCAGGCCAAGGAGGAGCCAGATAAAAGGTTTGTGGTCAGGGGCTCTTGTTTGCCAGAGGGGGGTTTCGCCAGGCGCATTTTGGCGGTGTTTAAATTTTTCCGCAGGCAGGGCTATGACGAAAACTTTAAGTCAAAATGCCTGGAAGGTTTGGTCTAATTTCCCCAATTTTTGAGCTCTAGGGTGGAGTAAGTTCAGCTTTTTTTTCCACTCTAAGCCAGTTTTCCGTTTCGGTTTTCTCACTTCTGGAATGGTCGTTCCCCCCAGGACTTGTGGTGTGGGTCCGGAGGTTTGTGCCTGGTCTCTGACCCCCACCAAAAGCAGAGACAATGATGGTTCTGGCGGGAGGGTGGAGGGTTTTGGTGAAACTGGCCAGTGCATAATATCACTGCCCCCCCCCCAAAACCCTTCTTTATTGGGGGGGGGAAGGGGTTGGTTTTTTATCCTGGCAGCCTCGTGTGTTTAAAAAAGGGCAAGGCGAGTCACCGGGCGAAACTTATGTGGTGAATGAAAAAAAAACCTGTGTGGGGGGGTCGGCCTGGGGCTGCGACTGCCAACATCAGGTGCAACCCTGGGGGAAAATGGGGCACCTACGGGGGCTGTCCTGACGCCTGGCACAATATCGGTAAGGACTTCCGATGAGGATTTGGTGGCAGGGGCAGGATTCTGGGGGGCAGCTTTACTGTGGGGAAATTTTCTGCCCAAACCCGGGGGTTTCCCCCGGGGGGTTTTTAGGTGACCCGGGGGACGGGGGTTAGGGGTGCCAGGGGAGTAGGGGTTTTCTCTCAGGGGCGCAGTAGGGAAGCATTTTTTTATATACCACGTGTCTAAACCCAAAAAGGGGAAAAAAAAAGGAAAAGACCTCCCGTAAACCTGAGAAGTATGACAGGGCCCGGGGAAAGGAAGAAGGCCAGGTTCTGCGGGGTTTTTAAGGCTTTTAAAAAGGTTTGGTGTTTGTTGAGTCGGGGGGGTGATTTTTGGGGGGACCTTGAAGATTTTTCGCAGAGTTTTTTTTAGGGACGTAGAGGGGGGTCCCCCCGCCCCCAACGGGGCCTTACCTGAGGGCTCTGGGGAGAGTCTGAAATGGGGGCCGGGGGTGACCAGAATAAAAACCGACCCAAAAATGTGACGTGCAATAATATGTCCCCCCCCAGATAGATAAAAACATTAGGAAATGTTAAAATTTTGGAAGGGTGGTTTTTGGGTTGAAATATGATTTTTTTTTTTTTTTCCAAAAGGGTATGGATCTTTTTAAAAAATTTTTTATTTTTTAAAACCCCGGTATGTAATGAATGTACAATCCAAGTAATTTATTTTGTTTTCGGAGGAATTCAGTTATTTGTAAAATTTTTTTGGGGTTTTTCAATAAAAAATTTCCTATGTACAAGAATTTAATATATTACTGCCCCCCTTTAAAAAATTTTTTAAATATAATACTGCCCATATGTATGAATATAACTACTATAAAAAGCCCCCCTGTACAAGTATAACTACAAATACTGCCCCCTTGTACAAGAATATAACTACAAAAATGCCCCTTTATCAAAATATAACTACTATAATACGCTCCCCCTGTCGAATTAACTATATAATACTGTTCTTGATAAGAATTTTAACTATAAAAAAAGCCCCCATGTACAAGAAATTAACACTAAATACGCCTCCTAGCTGAGAGGTTGGTGTTTTTTTGCTCTCCTGTTCTAGAAACCCCCGGGGGGGGGCCCCCCCGGGCGGGGGGAACTCCCCGGCAAGGCCCAGGCTTCCGGCCACACGGGACAAGCCTCCCCGGCCTTCCAATGGGAAGTTAATCCCCCAGCCCCCCGTCAAGCAGTGAATGCAGGGGGGCCCCAAACTGCAGCAGTTCTGTGAAGGAGGAAAAAAACCCTCAGTAAAGTTTTGGGAGGAAAAACCTTTCCAAGTCCAGCAAAGAAGCAAGAAGGAAAAGTGTCGGTCAGTGAAGGGTTACAGCAAAATTAAGTCGGTAACTCCCCCCCTCAGAAAAAGCTCCGCCCGGGCACGTTGAGATCGCCCCAGTGTGCAGTCCCTTCCTGCCCCAGAGAGCGGACGTTTGGGGAAAAAAAACCACCCCGGGGAACTTACCAGCATGGCGTTGGCGCGGTAGGACACCCGGTCGCGTAGGTGGCGCAGTAAAAGTGCTGTGGAGCCTGGAGCCCCCGAAACCACGGTGGGAAAAAATTTAAGGGACGTCTGGGTTCAAAAAGCCGGGGACTCGCGAATGCGGATCCCAGGGGGGGACGCCAGTGCACCGAGCTTCAGCCCAGAGGAGACCCAGGACTGGTCAGAAGTTCGGGGTTTCAGCAGAGAAAGACTCACTCAGATGCAGATAGCCTTGCTATAAGCTAAAAGGGATTAATCTCGGGGGGCTGATTTTTTGGGGGGACTCTGAAAAACACTGGGTGTATTGGGCAAAAGTGGTGAGGGACTGGACGCGTCCAGAGGGAGGGGCCCCCCGGCGGAGACTTTTAGGAACCCGGGGAAGTTTAATTCACAGAACAAACTCTGCAGGTTCCGGTCAACATTTTCCCAGGTGGACCCCAAAAAGGGTTTCGGCCAGTGCTGCGCCTGCAAGTTTCGCTTCCAAAAGGGGCAAATGCCGCACCGCAGCACTTTTGTACAGACCCCCCAGACGTCCCACAATTTCAGAATTTCCCCAGCCAACAGCCGCAGCAGTTCCCAAGCAGCAGCTGAAGGGCACATTCCCCGTGAGGTACAAAAGTCCAGATTCCCAGTCAGCCCCCCGCACAGTTCCAAAAAGCAGTGGATTTTTTTTAGCACAGGGCACAAGTTCAAAAAAGCCGGCACCCAGTTGGGCGGGACATGGCCGGTTTTCCCGTGGGGCCCAGCGGGGTCTGATGGGGGTTTTTCCGCCTGTATTGAGGGGTCGGGGGTTTGGGGGAGCACAGTATCTTTGGGGGACGCTGCGCGTCTGATAGGCTTTATGTTTTGAAACAATGTGATGATGATTCTGTGTTTTCCCCCCCTTTAAAAACCGAGCACACAAGGTTTGAAGCCCCCCCCTGCAGACCCTCACCCCGCAGTCGCCTAGTGGACCCCGCAGGTTCCCCCCGTAATGCCTGGGGTCGTGGCGCTCCGGCCTTCACCTCGGGGCCCCCTTATCCCGGGCAGGGTTTAAAGGGGAAACGTTTTGCTTTCCCCGGACAGAGGTGCCAAGGAGGATCTGCCGATTAAAAGGTTTTTGGTCGGGGGCTTTGTGTTGCCAGGGGGGGTTTCGCCAGTACATCTTGGCGGTGATTAACTTCCAGAAGGCAGGGCTATGCGCAGCTTTAAGCTCATGAGGACCGGACAGGTTCTGGTCATTTCCCCAAGTTTAAGCTCTGAGGCTGGAGTAAGTTCAGCTTTATTCCTATCTTAACCCGATACCGTTCGGTTAATCTCATTTTGGGAAATTAGTCTGTTCCCCCGCGGGGGCATTGTGGTGGGGGCCCCCGGGGATTGTGACCGGTCTCTGACCTCCCCAAAAAACAGAGAAAGATGGTTCTGGGGGGGTGGGGGGTTTTTTTTTAAACTGCGCCAGTGCGATAATATCACTCCCCCCTTTTTCCCAACTCCTTTTTTTTTTGGGAGGGAGAGGGGGTTTTTCTACCCCGGGCGCCCGTAGTGCTTAAAAAGTGGCAAGGCGAAAACACCGGCGAATCGTTTTCTTGGTGGGTGCAACCTGGGTGGGGGGGGCGGCCATGTGGCTGCAGACTGCCCCGAACAAGGTGCAACCTTGTGGGGGAAACGGTACCCTCACAGGGGGTGTCCGACGCTGGCACAATATCTGTAAGGACTTCCTGGAGGATTTGGGGAGGGCAGAGATTCTGGAGGGGGGACTTTACTTCGGGGGAAAATTTCTGTCCAGACCGGAGGTTCCCCCCGGGGGCTCTCAGGTGACAACAGAGCAGAGGGTTAGAGGGTGACAGGGGGGGTATGGGGGTTTTCTCTCAGGGGGGGGAGTCACAGGGAAGCATTCTTCAGTACTACCATCGTGTCTCAGACCAAAAAAGGGAAAAAAAGGGGGGAAGACCTCCCTAAACCGAGAAGATGACATGGCCAAGGAGCAGGAAGAAGGTCCAGATTTGCAGGTTAATGGGGTTATTAATGGTTTGGGGGTTTTGTCTTCTGACGGGATTTTTTGGGGGGCCTTGAGAATTGAGAGAGTTTTTAGGGATAGAGGACGTCCTCCGCCCAAGCGGAAGCCTTACCTGAGGGCTCTCGGGTAGAGTCTGAAATGGGGACCCCGGGGTGACCAGAAAACTCCGACCCGATCTGTGACGCTGTCACTAAATTTTTCCACCCAGATAGAAAAATCTTAGGAAGTTAAATTTTTGGGAAAGGGGTGTGTCCGGGTTGAAATTTGTGGTTTTTTTTTTTTCCAACCATGTTTGGACTCTTTAAGATAATTTTATAGTTAATCCGGGGTTTTAATGAAGTAAATCCAAGTGAATTTTTTTTGTATTTTTTGGAGGGAATGTCAGTATTTTGTATTGTTTTTGGTTTTTTTTCAATAAAAATTGCCCCATGTACAGAATTTAATACTTAATACGCCCCTATGAAAGAAAATTTTAAAAAAATATGCCCTATGTATAAAAATAACTACTATAATCTGCCCCTATGTCAAAATATCTACTATATTCTGCCCCTATGTACAAGAAATAACAATTAATACTGCCCCCTTTAAAAGAATATAAAACTATAATACTGCTCCCAGTACAAAAATAACTACTATAATCGGCCTCTAGGAGAGGTTGTGTGTTTGTAGCCTCCTGAAGTTGGAGCAAGCCCAGGGGGGGGGCCCCCTGGGGGGGAAGCTCCCCAGGAAAAAGGCCCGGTTTCCCGGCCCCACGGGACAAGCCCCGGGGCCCTCCTAATGGGAATGTTAACCCCGAGCCACGTCGGCAGAAAAAGCAGCGACCAAAAACGCAGCAGTTCGTGAAGGGGAAAAAAAAGCCTCAGTAAAGTTTTGGGGGGAAAACCTTCCCCCGTCCAGCAAAGAAGCAAAAAGGAAAAAATGTCGGTAGTGAAGGGTTACAGCAAAAAGTAAGTCGGGGAAAATCCCCCTCAGCAAGCAGCTCCTGCGGGTGCCAGTAAAAATCCCCCCCCTGTGAGTCACCTCTCCTGCTCCCAGGCAGAGACGGACGTTTTTTGGAAAAAAAACCATCCAGGAGAACTTACAGGCAGGGGATATGGCGGGGGGGCGGCGCACAGGGCGCCCCCCCCCCCCCCCCCAAAAAGCAGTAAAATGCTGGGAGCCTGGACCCCTAAAAACCGCGGTGGGGAAAATTGGAGACGTTGGGTTCAAGCAGCCGGGGACATCGCTGAAGCAGGTCCCAGGGGGACGCCCGTGCCCGACTTCAGTCGCAGGGAGCCCCCCGGAAGGTCAAAAGTTCGGGGTTTTCAGCAGCAGAAAACTCACGCAGATGCAGTTTGACACTTGCTATAAGCAAAAGGGGTATTAACCCCCGGGGTTCCTTTTTTTTATGATGAACTCTGAACCCCAGGGGGTTTGCTGGAAAAAAATGGTGGGGACATGGATGCTTTAGAGAGGAGGGGGGCCCCGGGGGGGGACTTATGGAAACCAGGAACTGTTTAATTCACGAAGCAGAACTCTGCAGGTTCCAGGTCAGACTTGTCCCAGGTGGCCCCCCGAGCAGGGTGGCCATGCTGCACCCTGAATTTTGTTCCCCAAAAAAGGGGAAATGCCGCCCAGCAGCACCCCGTAGTACAGACCCCCCCAAAACTACCCAAGTCTCAAAATGCCCAGCAAAACGCCTGCCCCCAATCCAAAGCAAAAGCATGTATGCAGTTCCAGCAGAGGTACAACAAGTCACAGAATGCCCAGCACAACAGCCGCAGCAGTTCCAAGCAGCAGCTTGAAGGGCATTTTCCCCGTAAGGTAAAAAAAAAGCGCGAATCCCCAGTACGCCGCCTGCCAGTTTCCAAGCAGCGCATGGACATTTTCACACAGGGTAAGTCTCAGAATCCCCTGACAAAGTTGGGAGTGGACGGGGCCCGGGGAGTTCCGATGGTGCCGCGGGGGTCTGAGCGGGGTTTTTCCGCGCTGTATCTGAGGGGTCCGGGGGGTTTGGGGGAGCACAGTACTTTGTGGCGCTGCGCAGTCTGATAGTGAAATTATGTTGATGATAACAATTTTTTGATTTGTCTGTGATTTCCCCCTTTAATTCCCCGACACAAGGTGTAGAACCCCCCCTGCTGCGACCCTCCCCCGTCAGTCGCCCAGTGTGACCCCCCGGTTTTCCCCCCAAAGCCCCGGGGTCGTTCCCCCCTTTCCCCCCCCCAAAATTTAAAAATTTTTTAAAAAAAAAAAAACTTTCTTCCCCAAATCCAAAACTAAATAAATTTTCAAAATTTTCCCCCAAATTTTTCCCCCCCCCCTTTCTTTAAAAAACCCAAAAACCCCCATTTAAAAAATAACCCACATTTTTCAATTCCCCAATTTAAACCTACTTAATTTCCCTTTATTCCTATCTCTAACCAAACCTTCTAACCCCCACCCCTTTAATATCTTTCCCCCAAAAATTTTTTTTTTTCCTTTACCTTCTTACCTCCCCCAAAACAAAAAAAATAATTTTTTTTCATTATTTTTTTTAAACCACCATCTTACACCCCCCCTTACCCAACTCCTTCTTTATTTGGGGGAAAGGGTTTGTTTCTATCCCCTTTTGTCTTCAAATTGGCAAGGGGGCACCTGGGGAAAAACGGAAAGTGGTTTTTCAACCCCTGTGGGGAGGTCGGCCCCGTGGGCAGACTGCCAGAACATCAGGTGCAAACCCCTTGGGAAATCGGTCACCCCCGGGAGTCCCCACGCCCCCACAAATCTGTAAGGGGTTCCGATGAGGGTTTTTGGGGCAGGGGCGAGACTGGGGGGAGGAGCTTTACTGCAGGGGAAATACTGGCCCCAAAACCCGGGGGGCCACCAGGGGTTCTACTCGGGGCACCAGAGCAATTTCGAGGGTGCACAGGGAAAAATGGAGGTTGTATCTCAGGGGGAGTCACGGGAACTTACTTCAGTCTACCATCTGTGTCTCAGACTAAAAGGAAAAAAAAGGCAAAAACCCCCCCTAAACCTGGAAGGGGGATGACACTGGCCAAGCCAGGAAGGTCCGAGTTCTGCAGGTTAAAAGGGCTTTTTAAAAAAGGGTTTTGGGGTTCTGTCTGAGTCCCCACGGTGATTTTGAGGATGACCCCTTGAAAATTGACGCGAGTTTTTTAGGGATGTAGGGGACTGTCCCCCCCAAGCGGAAAACCCTTACCCCAGGGTCTCGGGTAGAGTCTGAAATGGGGACCGGGGGGTGCAGGAAAAACCCATAGATCTGTGACGTGTCAACCAATAAGTCCGGGCCCCCTTTTATAAACTTGGGGAAAGTTAAGTTATGGGGAAGGGGGTGTCACTGGGTTGAAATAGATTTTTTTTTTTTTTTTTTTTTTTTTTCCAAACCGGTGAAAAGGTCTTAAGATAATTTTTTTTAAACCGGGGTATGTAATAAAAGTACAAACCAAGTAAATTTTATTTTTGTATTACTGGGGATTCAGTATATTTGATTGTTTGGTTTTTTTCATAAAAATTCCCCCCCATGTACAAAAATATAACTATAAATCTGTCTTTTTTTTATAAAATTTAAAACTATTTTTTAAAACTTTCCATATAGCAAATAAAAGAATTTTTTAATTCATTGTAAAATGGGCATTTTTTTTTTAGTTACCTCTTCGTCCGGTCCTTGACCTTGTCCAATAATCCCAAAAGCAAGCGTGACACGTCCGGGTACAAATTTTTTAACAAGGACCTCACTTTAAAACCTCATATCCGCTTGTTAAAACAGCCCTTCGAACCCAGTAGAAATAATATGATCCGAAAACCCCTCAAGGAATGAAATCCACTTCCCCATGTTGCTCGCTTTTTCCCCCAAAACCAAGGATTCGCGACAGGGTTTCTTGCTATCCATTTTGCTTCCCCCACGACCGTTTTTTTTCTCCGGTCCAAGATTTGAGGGGGAGGACGGGCAGTGTGCAGGGAAAGGATCTTAGGGGGAAGGTTATATTTTGACCATCCATTTTTCCAAAAAACCCCAAAAAAATTATTCGTTCCCCCGGGGGGAAATTGTTCCCCAAAGGAATTCTGGGGTTTTAATTAAACTTAAAATGGGGGAAAAAGAAGGGGGACGGGGGATAGATATAATTCGGAGGGAAAAATTCTGCGCCTTTTTTTCCATCTTACAGTTTTAGAATTTCCAAGGTTCGGACCCCAGAACCAGTTTTACTTATTCAACAAACCTTAGGGTGAACACCCCCCCTTTTTTGTCTATTGTTTTATATCATGGGCTGCATTTTTCCTGGAATTTTTTCCTATTCCCCGGGTTTTTTCGTGGGGGGGGGCTTAAAACAATTTGGGTTAGCCAGGGGGGCTTTTTGTGGCAATTGAATTTCGTGGTTTCACCCAAAAAGAATTAAATCACAGTATCAGTCCCCCTGTTTGATAAAATTCATTGTTGGGGACTGTGCCCAAATACTTCAAATCTTCGTTTGTAGCACTTTAAAAGTTTCAAAAAAAATGAGGATCGAAAGACCAATCCCCCAAAGGGGTCACATTTTTAATTTTTTCAGTCCGATGATGGCCGAATTTCCCCTTAAAGGGGGTTTTATCAGATCAGTAAAACACAGCTGCTTTCCTTCAAAACAGCAAACTCCTGAACCCGGGTTTCGTCGGTTTGCAGCTCGGCGTCCTTACTGTTAAGGGCCTTTTTTTAAAGTTTTAAAATCCTTGGGGCCTTTTTCCCAAAAAAATTTAAAAAGAAAGTCCACCA
>JARQOD010000004.1:544156129-544205746 GCA_033576555.1 Oophaga sylvatica | reverse complement strand
TACCAAGAACTTACTGACTACAGAGCTTAAGGTTTCTTTTTATAGGTTTCTAAATGTTAAAGGGCTCTCTCGCTAGCCCTGGAGAACCCGATCCATTGATACCAGTGTAATGCTTCACGTGTCCTGTGGAGGAGCTGTAAGGAAACTGAACACTTAGTACCAACTGATCACCAGTAGTAGGACATCGTGTGATCAGGACTCTAAGAGGTAGACGGGACGAGGCCACATAAAAAATGTTACAAGGGGTGAGTGTAAACATATAATCTTTACCCATTTTGGGTGGAATTTTTGCTTAACCTACAACCAAAGTGTGATAGCTTTCTTTTTCAAGTCCCAACTCTGTGTACTTCATTGTGCCTTTGGGGTCCTGGTGACATCACGATGGGCAGCATACAAGAGTAAGCAGAGAGATGGCAAATGACCAGTAAGGAACCCTTCACCGACCTTGCATGAGATAAAGACTAGTACTGCCCTCATAAATGGGGATAAAGAGCAAACATCATATAATTTTTAGTATATAAATCAATAGTACACATGAAAATCAGAATATTTGCAACATATTTTAATAAGAGAAATCGTCTTTTGCCTCCTGGATTGATTTTCCACTTAAATTACGGGCAAAATGTTTTCAGTAAATACAGATATTCCCATTACAGAGATAGAAGATGACAGTTGGTGCTTTTAAAATTCTATGGAGAGGGAGGAGCTAGAGACTGAGACATCCAGCAGAAAATTCTCTTCAAATGACAGTTACAGTTCTCCATAGAACTTTGTTAGCACCAACTGTCATCTCCTGTCACAGTAAAGAGAAAGTCTGTATTTACAGGAATGATTTTACCCAAGAATTGGGTAAGAATTGGTATTTTCCCATCAGCACCATGGAAGGGAATGAGACCGAGCTGTACTACATGACACAACCTGTGACGTTGGTCCCGAGATGGAGCAGCCTGGTTTACTTATTCTTTGTCAGATCCACAGGGCTACAAGAATCCCAAGAAGCAACCTCCTGGATTACAAACTGAGAGAGGACAACAACAGGGTACCTCTTGTGGTCACATACAACCCCCACATGAGCATCCTAAGGAAAATTGGTGCTGATCTCCAACCCATATTCCACAGAGACCACAAATTGAAAGACATATTCCCAGAACTACCACTCCTCTCCTACAAACAGCCCCCTAACTTAAGGAATCTCCTTGTCAGAAGTGTCCTCTCGTCACCATCAGTGACTGGCACATTCCCATGTAACAACAAAAAATGCAAAACTTGTACCCACATATTACCAACAAATACAGTCCGTGTACCAAACACAAATCAGGACTATAAGGTCATGGGTTCCTTTTCATGTACATCCTCCAATGTGGTGTACATGATACAATGTACAAGGTGCCCTGGAGCTATCTATATTGGGGAAACCATACATAAACTACAAACAAGGATGAATCTACACAGACATACGATCAGGAATGAAATGGACACGCCTGTGGGAAAACATTTCTCTGGAACTGGACATTGTATGACAGACTTAAAAGTCTTAATACTAAAAGGTCATTTTAAGGATGACAGGGAGAGAAAAATATGGGAATTCAAACTTATTAGGATGTTCAATACTTTGACACTAGGACTCAACTTAACACCCGGTTTTATGGTCCACTACATAGACACAGTTCACACCTTCACCAGAAGGCCTCCAGATAGCTAAGAACACATTCCCACTAGCTCTCCATTTGTAAGAAAATGCTAATTCGATTTCCTTTGCTTATCTTTTGAAGGCATCACACCTCCCAGGTCTTGAACAAATTTCCTACTATAGTAAGCATCTAATGTGTCTTTCTTATTATTCCAAATGTAATCTTGCCTGAAGAAGGAGCCTCTGCGCTCTGAAAGCTTGCGAACATATAATTTTCTGGTTAGCCAATAAAGGTATCACTTTAAGAATGCTCTTGTCATAATTGGACGGAGAAGTATTCACACCCAAGAATTGAGAAAGAATTCAGTCCAGAAGGAGAAAGAAGAGGATGTCTCTAATATAAGACATTAAAAAGTAAATAATTTTCACATGTACTTGTGATCACTTCTATGGTAGCAAGGAGTGACAGCAGGCTATGTAGGGGAGGAGATATAGGGAGGATATATGGAGTAATAGGAGGAGATATAGGGGGATATATGGAGTAATAGGGGGAGATATAGGGAGGATATATAGAATAATAGGAGGAGATATAGGGAGGTTATATGGAGTAATAGGAGGAGATATAGGGAGGATATATGGAGTAATAGGAGGAGATATAGGGATGATATATGGAGTAACAGGAGGAGATATAGGGAGGATATATGGAGTAATAGGAGGAGATATAGGGGGATATATGGAGTAATAGGAGGAGATATAGGGGGATATGTGGAGTAATAGGAGGAGATATAGGGGGATATATGGAGTAATAGGAGGAGATATAGGGGGATATATGGGGTAATAGGAGGAGATATAGGGAGGATATATGGAGTAATAGGGGGAGAAATATAGGGAGGATATATGGAGTAATAGGAGGAGATATAGGGAGGATATATGGAGTAATAGGAGGAGATATAGGGAGGTTATATGGAGTAACAGGAGGAGATATAGGGAGGATATATGGAGTAATAGGAGGAGATATAGGGGGATATATGGAGTAATAGGGGGAGATATAGGGAGGATATATGGAGTAAGAGGAGGAGATGTAGGGGAGGATATATGGAGTAATAGGGGGAGATATAGGGGGGTTATATGGAGTAACAGGAGGAGATGTAGGGGAGGATATATGGAGTAATAGGAGGTGATAGAGGGAGGATATATGGAGTAATAGGGGGAGATATAGGGAGGTTATATGGAGTAACAGGAGGAGATATAGGGAGGATATATGGAGTAAGAGGAGGAGATGTAGGGAAGGAGATATGGAGTAATAGGAGGAGATGTAGGGAAGGAGATAAAGAGTAACAGGAGGCGATGTAGGGGAAGGGATATAGAGTAACAGGAGGAAATGTTGAGGAGGAGATATAGAGTAACAGGAGGCGATGTAGGGAAGGAGATAAAGAGTAACAGGAGGAGATGTAGGGAAGGAGATATAGAGTAACAGGAGGAGATGTAGGGAAGGAGATAAAGAGTAACAGGAGGAGATGTAGGAAAGGAGATAAAGAGTAACAGAAGGCGATGTAGGGGAAGGGATATAGAGTAACAGGAGGAGATGTTGAGGAGGAGATATAGAGTAACAGGAGGCGATGTAGGGGAAGGGATATAGAGTAACAGGAGGAGATGTAGGGAAGGAGATAAAGAGTAACAGGAGGCGATGTAGGGAAGGAGATATAGAGTAACAGGAGGAGATGTAGGGAAGGAGATATAGAGTAACAGGAGGAGATGTAGGGAAGGAGATAAAGAGTAACAGGAGGAGATGTAGGGAAGGAGATAAAGAGTAACAGGAGGAGATGTAGGGAAGGAGATATAGAGTAACAGGAGGAGATGTAGGGAAGGAGATAAAGAGTAACAGGAGATGTAGGAAAGGAGATAAAGAGTAACAGAAGGCGATGTAGGGGAAGGGATATAGAGTAACAGGAGGAGATGTTGAGGAGGAGATATAGAGTAACAGGAGGCGATGTAGGGGAAGGGATATAGAGTAACAGGAGGAGATGTTGAGGAGGAGATATAGAGTAACAGGAGGCGATGTAGGGAAGGAGATAAAGAGTAACAGGAGGAGATGTAGGGAAGGAGATATAGAGTAACAGGAGGAGATGTAGGGAAGGAGATAAAGAGTAACAGGAGGAGATGTAGGGAAGGAGATATAGAGTAACAGGAGGAGATGTAGGGAAGGAGATAAAGAGTAACAGGAGGAGATGTAGGTAAGGAGATATAGAGTAACAGGAGGCGATGTAGGGAAGGAGATAAAGAGTAACAGGAGGAGATGTAGGGAAGGAGATATAGAGTAACAGGAGGAGATGTAGGGAAGGAGATATAGAGTAACAGGAGGCGATGTAGGGAAGGAGATAAAGAGTAACAGGAGGAGATGTAGGGAAGGAGATAAAGAGTAACAGGAGGAGATGTAGGGAAGGAGATAAAGAGTAACAGGAGGAGATGTAGGGAAGGAGATAAAGAGTAACAGGAGGAGATGTAGGGAAGGAGATATAGAGTAACAGGAGGAGATATAGGGAAGGAGATAAAGAGTAACAGGAGGCGATGTAGGGAAGTAGATATAGAGTAACAGGAGGAGATGTAGGGAAGGAGATAAAGAGTAACAGGAGGAGATGTAGGGAAGGGAGATAAAGAGTAACAGGAGGCGATGTAGGGGAAGGGATATAGAGTAACAGGAGGAGATGTTGGGGAGGAGATATGGATTAACAGGAGGAGATGTAGGAAAGGAGATATAGAGTAACAGGAGGAGATGTAGGGAAGGAGATATAGAGTAACAGGAGGAGATGTAGGGAAGGAGATATAGAGTAACAGGAGGCGATGTAGGGAAGGAGATAAAGAGTAACAGGAGGAGATGTAGGGAAGGAGATAAAGAGTAACAGGAGGAGATGTAGGGAAGGAGATAAAGAGTAACAGGAGGAGATGTAGGGAAGGAGATAAAGAGTAACAGGAGGAGATGTAGGGAAGGAGATATAGAGTAACAGGAGGAGATATAGGGAAGGAGATAAAGAGTAACAGGAGGCGATGTAGGGAAGTAGATATAGAGTAACAGGAGGAGATGTAGGGAAGGAGATAAAGAGTAACAGGAGGAGATGTAGGGAAGGAGATAAAGAGTAACAGGAGGCGATGTAGGGGAAGGGATATAGAGTAACAGGAGGAGATGTTGGGGAGGAGATATGGATTAACAGGAGGAGATGTAGGAAAGGAGATAAAGAGTAACAGGAGGAGATGTAGGAAAGGAGATAAAGAGTAACAGGAGGCGATGTAGGGAAGGAGATATAGAATAACAGGAGGAGAGTAGGGAAGGAGATAAAGAGCAACAGGAGGCGATGTAGGGAAGTAGATATAGAGTAACAGGAGGAGATGTAGGGAAAAGATATAGAGTAACAGGAGGAGATGTAGGAAAGGAGATAAAGAGTAACAGGAGGCGATGTAGGGAAGGGATATAGAGTGACAGGAGATGTTGAGGAGGAGATATAGAGTAACAGGAGGCGATGTAGGGAAGGAGATAAAGAGTAACAGGAGGAGATGTAGGGAAGGAGATATAGAATAACAGGAGGAGATGTAGGGAAGGAGATAAAGAGCAACAGGAGGCGATGTAGGGAAGTAGATATAGAGTAACAGGAGGAGATGTAGGGAAGGAGATAAAGAGCAACAGGAGGCGATGTAGGGAGGGTAGAGAAGAAAGGGAGGATATAGAGTAACAGGAGGAGATGTAGGGGAGGAGATGTAGGGAAGGAGATATGGAGTAACAGGAGATGTAGGGAAGGAGATATGGAGTAACAGGAGATGTAGGAAGGAGATATGGAGTAACAGGAGATGTAGGGAAGGAGATATGGAGTAACAGGAGATGTAGGGGAGGGGATATGGAGTAACAGGACATGTAGGGAAGGAGATAAGGAGTAACAGGAGATGTAGGGAAGGAGATGTGGAGTAACAGGAGGAGACAGAGTAACAGGAGGCGATGTAGGGGAGGAGATATAAAGTAACAGGAGGGTGGAAGGAGATGTGGAGTAACAGGAGGAGATGAGTAAACAGGAGGGATGTAGGGAGGAGATATAGAGTAACAGGAGGAGATGTAGGGAGGAGATATGGAGTAACAGGAGATGTAGGGAGGAGATATGGAGTAACAGGAGATGTAGGGAAGGAGATATGGAGTAACAGGAGATGTAGGGAAGGAGATATGGAGTAACAGGAGATGTAGGGAAGGAGATATGGAGTAACAGGAGATGTAGGGAAGGGGATATGGAGTAACAGGAGATGTAGGGAAGGGAGGAGTAAGGAGTAAGATAGGAAGAGTAAGGAGAAAGGAGATGTGGGAGGAGTTTTCAGGAGATGTGGAGTAACAGGAGATGTAGGGAAGGAGATGTGGAGTAACAGGAGGAGATGTAGGTTAGGAGATATGGAGTAACAGAATACAGTAGTAATAAACCATAATAAAACACCCATAGTAAAGAGGCAGACACCCAGAAGAGAAATCACCGAGCACCAGGAGGATAAAGTTCCCTTTATTTTAGTTTATTAATAAGGTACAGATTCGGGAAGGTAGAATATTGTACAGTTTTTCTCGGTGGTAACAAACCAGCTGCTCCTTTACGACTATAAAACGATCAGTCAGAGTCCATGACGCTTCCTCTCTTCTTGCGAGCGATGAGACGTGGACATGATCGGACCTTTCTCAGTGGGACGCGTGTGACCGGACCACTCGGCACGGAGGCCCTGGCATTGTGCTTGCACGGGCCTGGTACTACATGCCCCTCTCTATATATTACCCGGCTGCTGACATTTGCACTTGGCTACTACTATACAGACTGCTTGTACCGGAGGGAGTTACAAGATTTCTCACTTTCGGAGAAGACACTTTCCAGTCGTTGCCCCCATCATGGCGCCATACCAGGCTCCAAGCAGTCTGTAAAGTCTTACCGCCAGCGCCTCCATGAGGAGGACTCCGCACCATGCCCGCCTCTCCGCCCTCTCACCCGTATAGCATACAAGGCACTGATTTATAGAGAATCTCAACTCTAAAGTCTCAAGGAAAAAAAAAAAATCTTCGGAGAATATAAAGGTTTTATAGCGACTGTTAAATATATACGAAAATTAATGTAATTATTATTTTTTTTTGGGAAGATCCAAAAACTGTACAATCATTATTTCATGAGTATAGAAACATCCCAGCCCGCGCTCGGAATAGGCAGGGCCTGAGTGGGGGGCCACATCAGGACTCACTGGGGGTCTTTACATTCCGCTTTTCCCCCCACTCGGCCTTGAATTTAACCCTGTATTTCTCTTATCTGACATCAGATCATATATTTTGCTTCTCGTTTAACCCTTGCAGAGAGTATGGGCCGCCGCCTGGGGCCCTCCAGCTGTTAGAAGGAAACTACAACGCAGCGTGCTGCTGGGAGTTGTAGTTGCCTCCAACAACTGAGGAGCCGTCTTGTGGCAAATCACCGGAATCAAAGGAAATGCCGTGCGTAATGGATACCGATCAGCCGCCATTTTCGGGAAGCCATTGCCAGTCAGGAATCACATGGTGGTGTATGAGGTCTAGTTCTAGCAGACTGGTCGGCAGCGGCGTTGGTGGTGATGACAGATTAGGCACCAGGGCGGCATTACAATGTCTGTGCGCCCTGCGCCAAAATCCCCGGCTCCCAAACAAGGATTGCAACGGCGGAAAACTTTGCTCTAATCTCCCCCCCGAAGCTTAGTCTAGTAGGGAGGGCTCTGCAGGTCGGATAATGGTGGGCCGATTTGGGGCGGCGGGAGGCCTCCGGCTGTAAAAAAAATAAAAAAAAAGGGAAGAAAAAGGGGCAAAAAAAAAAATTAAAAAAGATGTTTTAGGGATGTGACAAAGAAAGAAAGACATGGTTAGGGTGTGGAAGACGGATTCCATCCAGGTCACGAGGACGGACTGCAGCTCTCTGTACATGAATCATCTCTGTGCCCTATGGGTGCACTGCCCAAATACATGGACCGGCTCATCAGCCAGGACCCCTTTATATACGGCCATTAACCCCTTCAGGACCCTTTCTTAGAAAAGCCATTTCTTTCAAACTTTTCGTTTTGGAAAGTGTTCATGCAACCACAAAATGGCAAATTATGGGGGTTCGATTTTTTTTTTTTACAGTACTTTTGCAAATAAGGGGCTAACAAATAGGTTTATTTTAATTCTAAAAAAAAAAGAGGAAAAAAGGGGAGGGGGAATATAATTTGTATTTTTAAATCAGAAGGGACTTTATTTTCTTATTTTCAGTCCCCTTAGGGGACCTGGACCATCTTGTTCCAAATTACAGAGCTGCTATAGATCTACAGTACCGCGGTATATAGGGAAAGTTATGGGTTTTCTAGGACGCTCGGCTTGGTCGTAGGATTACTGAGAGGGTCTGCACCATTTCCCCAGCTGCGCACATCCCATCAGCACCCCACTATCAAGCAGCGTAAGGGCCGAGGGGCATTTCAGGCACCACTGGGGCGGCAGGCATTTAAAGGGACTGGCAGCAGCCTTAGAAGGAAGCTGGCGGAATAATCATCTTCATACACCCGCTACATCGTGTAATAGTTAAAGGGGCGGTATCATAAATAAGCATGATGTCATGAAGGGGGATGCCCTGTTTAGGACCCTTTAATAGAGGCTAAAGTGTGGCTTTTGCTTTGGTGGACCCATGTTCTCCGGTAGACCTCACCTCTCCAGGACATGATGGGAGTTGTAGTCTCACTACACCCCTACGGGCACACATTTTTCCGGAACTTATGCAGTGTAGGTAACTACAAAGCTACTGTCCTCGCAGGAGGGAGTTTTGTCTACTGGATGGGGGTCCTGCTGCACCCAGAGACCTCCAGTGTAAAGATAATCAGCAGATCATTCATCTACAGAGACGCCACGCTGCTGTGAGCTCCGCACTTCTGCTTCACCTATAGGTCATAATCAGCAGGCACAGCACAGAAAACAGAGGGGGGTGCTACTCACCTTGGCACTCCGGGGGGCACACCTGGGGGTATACGAGCCGGCCGGTTTGGGATCTGTGGAGGTGCAGAGAATGGGTCGTTGTTAGCCGTGGGGAAGGCGGCTGCGGATATTGGGCGGGACGGGATGGGTGGATACACATTGCCTCCTGCAGGTATGGGGATAAGCGGCGGTCCGGGAGTCGGACCCCTAACTGCGGGCGGCCGGCTTGGAGGCATGATGGTGGAAACCGGTCTCCTCTGTACATTCGGGCTGGGGAAGAGTATAAAGAAAAGACACATTACTTTGGAGTCTCTAGCACAGAAGCTGTGTGTTACGTATGAGCCCGGCCCGGACCTGTGGCCGCTGCTGGAGTTCTGCAGCCAGGTGTCGTCCACCGGCGGGGGCACTGGGGTGGTGATGGTGCTGGTGGTGATGTCCCCGATGAGGTTCAGGGACTCCTTCAGTGCATGGTACATCCGGAGCATCTCGTCCCCGCTGGGCCTGGTCCACAGACTCCTCCATCAGGCTGTTCTGGTCGGTGGTGGAGTACAGATACGCCAGCAGCTCCGAGTGGATGAAATCCTTCGTCTGCAGAAGTGAAAACAATAAAACTGGTGACTGATCCAGGGGGAGTGATGGAGGCCAGTGCCCGTCCGCCCGCGCCCACTCACGTTGTTGATCATGAGGTGCATTATGGTCTTTGGCATCAGGTCCCGGATGGACTTGTTGATAATCGCCATGTACGAGTCCACCAGGTTTCGGATGGTCTCCACCTGTCTTTCCAGCTGAGGGTCCATGGAGAACGTGTTTTCCTGGACTTCGTCCTCATTCTCGGTCTGAAGGTTAGAATGGAAAAAAAAAAAAAAAAATCAGTGACCCCGGACCATCTACACGTCATCACGTGCCAAGCCCGGGGGTCAGCATGATGGGAGCCGTAATCAGTCTCACTACTGCCGGAGCGCCGCAGGTTACTGAGCCCCGTCCTACTGTATGGAGACATCCTCACATGTCTCACAGCCGTCCACTGACCCCAACCACCAGACAACACACTACTGCCACAGTCGTCCACCGACACCAGCCAACACACTACTGCTACAGCCATCCACAGACCCCAGCCACCGACAACACACTACTGCCACAGCCGTCCACCGACCCCAGCCACCAGACAACACACTACTGCCACAGCCGTCCACTGACCCCAGCCACCCGACAACACACTACTGCCACAGCCGTCCACCGACCCCAGCCAGCAGACAACACACTACTGCCACAGCCGACCCCAGCCACCAGACAACACACTACTGCCACAGCCGTCCACAGACCCCAGCCACCCGACAACACACTACTGCCCCAGCCGTCACCGACCAGCCCCGACACCACTACTGCACACCGCCAGACCCCAGCCACCGACAACACACTACTGCCACAGCCGTCCACGACCCCAGCACACCGACAACACACTACTGCCACAGCCGACCCCAGCCACCAGACAACACACTACTGCCACAGCCGTCCACAGACCCCAGCCACCCGACAACACACTACTGCCACAGCCGTCCACGACCCCAGCCACCAGACAACACACTACTGCCACAGCCATCCACCGACCCCAGCCAGCAGACAACACACTACTGCCACAGCCGTCCACCGACCCCAGCCACCAGACAACACACTACTGCCACAGCCGTCCACCGACCCCAGCCACCAGACAACACACTACTGCCACAGCCGTCCACCGACCCCAGCCACCAGACTACTGCTACAGCCGTCCACCGACCCCAGCCACCAGACTACTGCTACAGCCGTCCACGGACCCCAGCCAACACACTACTACCACAGCCGTCCACAGACCCAGCCACCCGACAACACACTACTGCCCCAGCGTCCACCGACCCCAGCCAGCAGACAACACACTACTGCCACAGCAGTCCACAGACCCCAGACAACACACTACTGCCACAGCCGTCCACAGACCCCAGCACACCGACAACACACTACTGCCACAGCCGTTCACCGACCCAGCCACCAGACAACACACTACTGCCACAGCCGTCCACCGACCCCAGCCACCAGACAACATACTACTGCCACAGCCGTCCACCGACCCCAGTCACCAGACAACACACTACTGCCACAGCCGTCCACAGACCCCAGCCACCGACAACACACTACTGCCACAGCCGTTCACCGACCCCAGCCACCAGACAACACACTACTGCCACAGCCGTCCACCGACCCCAGCCACCAGACAACATACTACTGCCACAGCCGTCCACCGACCCCAGTCACCAGACAACACACTACTGCCACAGCCGTCCACCGACCCCAGCCACCCGACAACACACTACTGCCACAGCTGTCCACCGACCCCAGCCACTAGACAACACACTACTGCCACAGCCGTCCACGGACCCCAGCCACCCGACAACACACTACTGCTACAGCCGTCCACGGACCCCAGCCAACACACTACTGCCACAGCCGTCCACCGACCCTAGCCACCCACAACGCACTACTGCCACAGCCGTCCACCGACCCTAGCCACACCACAACGCACTACTGCCACAGCCGTCCACAGACCCCAGCCAGCAGACAACACACTACTGCCACAGCCATCCACCGACCCCAGCCACCTGACAACACACTACTGCCACAGCCGTCCACAGACCCCAGCCACCAGACAACACACTACTGCCACAGCCGTCCACCGACCCCAGCCACCCGACAACACACTACTGCCACAGCCGTCCACAGACCCCAGCCACCAGACAACACACTACTGACACAGCGTCCACCGACCCCAGCCACCCGACAACACACTACTGCCACAGCCGTCCACAGACCCCAGCCACCCGACAACGCACTACTGCCACAGCCGTCCACAGACCCCAGCCACCCGACAACGCACTACTGCCACAGCCGTCCACAAACCCCAGCCACCCGACAACGCACTACTGCCACAGCCGTCCACAGACCCCAGCCACCCGACAACACACTACTGCCACAGCCGTAGTCCTGTAACATTGGGGGCAGTAGTGTGGGTGCCCTGTAGATGCTGTGGACAGTAGTCCTGTCACATTGGAGGTAGTAGTGTGTGTGCCCTGTACAGTCATGGACAAAAGTTTTGAGAATGACACAAAGACGGATTTTGGTAAGAACTTACCTGTAAAATCCTTTTCAGCGAAGGAAGGAAGAGAGACACAGTCATTACTAGTGGGTAGGCGGAGCCCAGATAGGATTGAAACCTCAGATTAAAAAGAGTGTTGACCGGCCCCTCCAGCTCGGGCTCCTCATACTCAGCTCTTCAGTCGTACCCAAGCTTAAGCAAGAACAATATCACCAGCGAAGCAACATAACCCCTTCTGAAGGACTTCAGAGAAAAAACATAAGAATACAGGTTATGCATGCATTCGGCAAAAAAAAAAATCACACAGTTACAGGTACTACTCACTGAACCTGACTACTGCGATAAGCCTGCAATGCTGGAACAGAGCCGTAGCGCGTCGACCTCAGTCCAGATAATCGCTATCAGAGAAGGGTCACGCTGCATCTGTAAATACAACAACACACTTCTGCCATGGGAGGGAGCTGTGTCTCTCTTCCTTCCTTCGCTGAAAAGGATTTTACAGGTAAGTTCTTACCAAAATCCGTCTTTCAGCTGCAGATGGAAGGAAGAGAGCCACAGTCATTACTAGTGGGACGTCCCAAAGCAGTCCAAAAATTAGGGTGGGAAAAAAACAAAATAGGCAGAAACCCAACAACCTAGATAAATGCGCCACAGGCGCCAAATACAAGTTAACTAAAAACTTTAAATTACCGCTGCCTGCAGGACCCTACGTCCTAAGGCCGCATCAGCGGAAGCACTGACGTCCACCTTATAAAACTTTGTAAATGTGTGGACGAAACGCCAGGTCGCCGCTCGGCAGAGCTGAGCTGCCGAAGCCCTTGACGAAAGGCCCACGATGAAGTCACAGCCCTCGTGGAGCGAGCTCGAATCTTAATCGGGCAAGGTTTGCCATTAAGACGGTAAGCCTCCAAAATGGCCGACCGAATCCAACGAGCTATAGAGTCCTTGAAAACTCGTTGATCACGCCTACGACCTGCTGTAATCACAAACAGGGAATCTGACTTTCGAAAACCTTGAGTAATAGACAAAATAGAACTTCAAGACCCGCACTAAATCCAATTTGTGCAAGTTCCGTTCCTTTGCATTCCCTGGGCCCGGGCAAAGCGAGGGCAACACAATATCCTGGTTAACATGAAAATGCGACACCACCTTAGGTAGAAAATCGCCCCGTGTGCGAAGCACTACTCGATCCGGGTAAAACTCCAGGAAAGGAGGCGAGCAGGAAAAAGCTGCCAACTCAGAAACCCTTCTTAAAGAGGTTACCGCTACTAAGAAGGTAACCTTCCAAGAAATTAAAGAAAGGCTAGCAGAACCCATAGGCTCAAAAGGTACATGCTGAAGAGCCTCCAAGACAAGGTTGAGCCGCCAAGGAGACACAGGCGCCTTCCGCAGTGGAAACTGACGGGTTACTCCGCGAAAAAAAGGAACGTACGTCCCTACACGAGGCGATAGCCTTCCGAAATAGCAAAGACAGGGCAGAAACCTGACCTTTCAGAGTGCTAACTGCCAAACCTTTTGTCCAGCCCGTACTGTAGCAAAGCCAACAAATTGGGAATGGAAAAAAATCCTCGGATTCCTTGAAGAACCCGAAACCACGAAAAGACCAAGTCTTGTGATAAATCTTAGTAGTAGCCGGACCTCTGGCAGCTCGCAGAGTGGCAATGACTTCGGCTGAAAAACCTCTACGGGTCAAGGTTTCGGTCTCAAGAGCCACGCCGTCAAACGCAGAGACTTCAAGTCCGGATGACGAACGGGCCCCTGGGTTAACAGGTCCGGGCGAGGAGGAAGTGGGAATGGCGGTGCCGCCAAAAACGACACCAGCGTCGAGAACCACGTCCTATTGGCCAATCCGGGGCTATCAACATAGCCGGAATTCTCTTCCAGTCTGATCCGACGCAGCACCAGAGGAAGTAAAGATATCGGCGGAAACACATAAGACTAGCTCGAAATGGTCCCACGGAGCCACCAGAGCAACCACCGCCACATCCTTCGGGTCCTTGTACCTGGACATGAAGGTCGGTAGTTTGGCATTTGAACCTGGATGCCATCAAATCCACTTGGGGAGTTCCCCAACGGAAGCACAGCAGCGCAAAAATTTTCGGATGAAGACTCCATTCTCCAGGATCCATCTTCTCGCGACTGAGAAAGTCCGCCGTGGTATTCTGGACTCCTGGAATGTGATCGCAGAGATGGCTGGAACCTTGGTCTCGGCCCATAGCAGGATCCGAGACACCTCCATCATGAGGCTGGAGCTCCTTGTCCCGCCTTGGTGGTTGATATACGCAACGCCGTCGCGTTGTCTGTCTGCACTCGGACTGGTAGACCGCTTAAAGGGACCGTCCAGTGTTGTAGGCAAAGGAAAAATTGCCCTCAACTCCAGGATGTTGATCGGTAGAACAGACTCTTCCGATGACCATACTCCCTGGATCCAAAGATCGTTCCAGACACCCCCCCCAGCCCGTCAGGCTGGCATCGGTGGTTATGACCGACCACCTCGGAGGGAGGAAAGATTTCCCCAGGAATAACGCTCCTGGACGTAACCACCATCCTAGGGATTCTCGCACCCTGTGAGAGATGATGACGCTGCAATTCAGAGAAGCTTGCGATCGATCCCAACGACTCAGAATGAGCCTTTGGAGGGCCCTGGAATGAAATTGGGCAAACGGAAGTGCCTCCATGGACGTCAAACCCAGAAGGCGCATACACTTCCGAAAGGACATTGCTGCCGTAGACCTCATAATCTGTACATGTCGAAAGAGACATGCCCGCTTGTCTGGAGGAAGGGACACCACCGTCCGTACAGTGTCGAAATGCATTCCCAAAAACAGGATTGACTTCCAGAGACGACTTCTCCCAATTGACCAGCCACCCGAAATTCTCCAGGAGCTGAAGGGATAGATTGCGAGCCGTCCCCGCCTCCTCCTTTGAGGACGCCACAATCAGAAGGTCGTCCAGGTAGGGAAATCGTAACCCCCTGTCTTCGAAGAATTGCCATGAGGGGCGCTAGAATTTTTGTAAAAACTCTGGGCGCCGAGGCCAAGCCGAATGGCAGAGCCACAAACTGGCAATGGTCCTGACCTATGGCAAAACGAAGGAAGCGCCGGTGAGCCCTTCCGACGGGAACATGCAAATAAACGTCGCGAATGTCGATTGACCAAAAAGACGTTCTGCGACAGGGCTGCCACAACGGAGCGAAGCGACTCCATGCGGAATTTTCGGGATATAAACATGCCGATTCAATCTTTGAAATCCAAAATAGGGCGAAATTTGTCCTCTTTTTTGGGGACCACAAAGAGGTTGGAATAAGAATCCTCTTCCCCGGTCCTCTGCGGAACCGGTATCACCACACCCTTCTGCAGAAGGGAATCGACCTCTCGTAGTAGAGCGGCAAATAGCTCGGCTCTGACGGAATGCGAGATTGGCAAAACCTGTCCGGGGGTCGAGAAAGAAACTCTATGAAGTAGCCTGCCAACACAACCTGTGTTACCCAGGCGTCCGACACACGGGAAACCCAAGTCGGTTTGAATTGGAGTAAACGACCCTCCACTCGAGAGCGCTCGAGTGAGACCCAGACGTCAGACCGCTTTAGCGGGTTTTTTGCCAGCTTCTGTCTTAATGGAAGTTCTGTTTCCAGGGTATGCGGAATTTCTGAGAAATTCCCCCTTTTTTTTTTTTTTTTTTTAAAAAAAAGAGAGGAACGACCCAAACCCCCAGAGGGTTGACTGGATCATCCCCTGGACCGAAAGGACCGCCGACAACTACCGGCACTAGTCCTGCCAGACGCAGAAGTCACAGCTCTGCGCTGCGGTAAAGCTGTTTCTTTTGCCTCAGAAATCAGCTCTGTGAGGTCAGATTCAAATAGCTGACCACTTTGTAAGCTAAAGATAGCAAACCCTGCTTGGAAACCGCGTTCCACTGTCTAAGCCACAGTGCTCTTCTGACTGTGACTGCCGAGGATTGCGCCCTGGATAGCAGTGACGCAGAATCCTTCAACTTGAAAAGCCCATCTATCTCGATAGAGGGGATCCATCTTGTCACGCCGTCCGTAGACGGTCCAAACGGCTCAGGGAAACTTTACAAGTACACATAGATCCTTAATACTGAATCCATGACCCACGGCCTCGCAGATGGATATTGTTGCCATCTCCATTTTTCTGTCCAGCAGGTCCTGCAGACTCGCCTTCCTTTACCAGGATAAAGGGACATTCACTTCAGGAGATCCAATTAACAATCAACTCCGTAGAAAACGGATACAGATTGTAAAGCCGTTGCGACCTATGCGACTCCTGAAACATCCGGGCCGATTTACCAGGACGCCTAGTTACCTCTCTCTGGTAACTGTAACGCCCTCATGGCTCCAATAGTACGGTCCATGAGAGAGGCAGAGTGTCCCTGCCGATCCTCCTTGTCCGAAACGGACATCTTCGCTACGCGAGAAGGAAGGCACCGATTTGTGTCGCTTCCTTGAGAGGATCTAGCTGACACTCCATAACCTAGAAGGTCAGACAGGCCATCATAGAAACTAGCGAGGGCCTCCATTTTGACACCACTGGAACCTCCGACCGCTGCGCATGACGCCGTCGGGGTCTGCGTGTCAGATAGTCCGCATCTGACATGTCCTTGCACAGTATATGGCAGGTTAAACCTGTCAGTAACTAGAACAGTGTGTTTCTTAAAGAAAAAACAATCGCTGAAGGGTTAAAGCTCTTAAAGAGAAAGCTACCCCAGCATTAAGAGTTAACCGCCTAAGAAGGGGTTAAAGTAGCAGACTCCCCACAACCTTGATAATGAAAAAGTTGTGCGAGCCCCAAGTGCCTCTTATAAGGCAGCAGCTGCAGGACAGCTTTTTATGCCACACTAACAGAAAAACGTTCCACAAGATCGCTAAAAATTGTGCTGTTTTGTATATCGCAATGACCGCCAAAGTTGTTAAGGAGATCGCTAACCGCTTATGCGATGTTAATGAGATCGCCCAGATTGGCAGCTACTAGTGACATTAAAAAATGATCACACAAACGATCGCATTAGTATGCGTCGTTATCAGGATCGTTAGTGGGAACGTATAGTGGCAGTATTAAAATCGCAGACTCCCCACAACCTCTTTATTATTATTGAAAAGAGTGTGCGAGCCCCTTATGCGATAACAGCCGCAGGACAGCGCAGTCTGTCACTCATTAGTGCCCCAGAAGGCGCCCGCGCTGTGGAGGTGAAGGGGTTAAGCTTCTGCCTGCGAGCTAGAAGCACTCACCCAGCTGGTGACAGTGTAACATCTTGCCGGGAGGGGAGGAGGGAGAAGAGCCAGAAGAAGCTTTCAGCCTGCTTCTTTAATGGCCGCCGCGCTGTGCCTCCGTGTGCTCCATGAGGAAGCCGGAAATGGAGACAGCAGTAAAGCGCGCGCTCAGAGCGGCGCGAAAATTCAAATAAAAAGGCGCGCACTCCTCTCCTATGTCCTGCAGGCATCCACCTGCGGACAAAAAACACCAGTCACCGACATGTAATGTACAGCGGCTGCCGCAGCAGTCGCTTAAACACTCACACACACATTAATAAAAATGTGAGGTACTCACCAGCCGAAGCGCCACAGGGACCCCCAGGGGTTTCTGGCGCTATGCCCATGCTTCCCCCCAGGGCGGGGGACGCAGTGACCCCTGCGGCGGTTTGCGCCCCCGCCAGGGAAGCCATCCTCATCCCCCCGGGCCGGCAGGGTTCTGCAGGGACCACCATTAGGGTAATACAGATCCGCCAAGGGAGAGGTGGGGGTCCAGCAGCGCTGAGACCCCTGAGACCTCTAGACCACATTTGGTGATCCAAGTCTCTTGTCCGATAAAAAATAATAAAATCTTCTGAGGAGCTGCTTCCAGCAGCGACCGTCCTCTGAGACCTCAAATTGTAAACTGAAGAGCTGAGTAGGAGGAGCCCGAGCTGGAGGGGCCGGTCAACACTCTTTTTAATCTGAGGTGTCAATCCTATCTGGGCTCCGCCTACCCACTAGTAATGACTGTGGCTCTCTTCCTTCCATCTGCAGCTGAAATATAAATTTTTACAAAGTCTACTGCTTCACTTTTTCTAATGGCAATTTGCATATACTCCAGAATGTTATAAAGAGTGATCAGCTTAACAGCAATTACTTGCAAAGTCAATATTTGGCTAGAAAATGAACTTCATCCCCCAAAACACATTTCAACATCATTGCAGCCCTGCCTTAAAAGGACCAGCTAACCTCTTTTCAGTGATTGCTCCATTAACACAGGTGTGGGTGTTGATGAGAACATGGCTGGAGATCAATCTGTCATGATTAAGTAAGAATGACACCACTGGACACTTTAAAAGGAGGCTGGTGCTTGGCATCATTGTTTCTCTTCTGTTAACCATGGTTATCTCTAAAGAAACACGTGCAGTCATCATTGCAATGCACAAAAATGGCCTAACAGGGAAGAGTATCGCAGCTAGAAAGATTGCACCTCAGTCAACAATCTATCGCATCATCAAGAACTTCAAGGAGAGAGGTTCCATTGTTGCCAAAAAGGCTCCAGGGCGCCCAAGAAAGACCAGCAAGCGCCAGGACCGTCTCTTAAAAGTGTTTCAGCTGCGGGATCGGGCTACCAGCAGTGCAGAGCTTGCTCAGGAATGGCAGCAGGCAGGTGTGAGTGCATCTGCACGCACTGTGAGGCGGAGACTCTTGGAGCAAGGCCTGGTCTCAAGGAGGGCAGCAAAGAAGCCACTTCTCTCCAGAAAAAACATCATGGACAGACTGATATTCTGCAAAAGGTACAGGCAGTGGACTGCTGAGGACTGGGGTAAAGTTATTTTCTCTGATGAATCCCCTTTTCGATTGTTTGGGACATCAGGAAAACGCCTCATTCGGAGAAGACAAGGTGAGCGCTTCCACCAGTCTTGTCTCATGCCAACTGTTAAGCATCCTGAAACCATTCATGTGTGGGGTTGCTTCTCAGCCAAGGGAATCGGCTCTCTCACAGTCTTGCCTAAAAACACAGCCATGAATAAAGAATGGTACCAGAATGTCCTCCAAGAGCAACTTCTCCCAACCCTCCAAGAGCAGTTTGGCGATCAACAATGCCTTTTCCAGCATGATGGAGCACCTTGCCATAAAGCAAAGGTGATAACTAAATGGCTCAGGGAACAAAACATAGAGGTTTTGGGTCCATGGCCTGGAAACTCCTCAGATCTTAATCCCATTGAGAACTTGTGGTCAATCATCAAGAGACGGGTGGACAAACAAAAACCTAAAAATTCTGACAAAATGAAAGCATTGATTGTGCAAGAATGGACTGCTATCAGTCAGGATTTGGTCCAGAAGTTGATTGAGAGCATGCCAGGGAGAATTGCAGAGGTCCTGAAGAAGAAGGGTCAACGCTGCAAATATTGACTTGCTGCATTAACTCATTCTAACTGTCAATATAAGCTTTTGTTACTCATATGTTTGCAATTATTATATTTCTGTCTGTGATAAAAACATCTGTCAAACACACATAAAAACCAGAGGGCAGCAGATCATGTGAAAATATAATATTCGTGTCATTCTCAAAACTTTTGGCCATGACTGTAGATGCTGAGGGTAGTAGTCCTGTCACATTGGAGGTAGTAGTGTGGGTGCCCTGTACATGCTGAGGGTAGTAGTCCTGTCACATTGGGGGCAGTAGTGTGGGTGCCCTGTACATGCTGAGGGTAGTAGTCCTGTCACATTGGAAGTAGTAGTGTGGGTGCCCTGTAGATGCTGAGGGTAGTAGTCCTGTCACATTGGTGGCAGTAGTGTGGGTGTCATGTACATGCTGTAGTAGCATCTACAGCCCATATGTCAAAGTCAAGGCCCGCGGGCCAAGTCCGGCCCGCGAATTGATTATCTATGGCCCCCTGGATGATATTTAATTACTATTAGATCCGGCCCGCAGGCCACAGCCGCCTGCTGGTGTTCTGCACGCACCAACCAGGGCCGGCGTCAGCACCCGGCACACCCGGGCAAGTGCCGGGGCCCTGAGCAGGCGGGGGGCCCACTCGCAGTCTGGCACCCCCCCGCCCGTTAGCGGAGGAGAGCGGTGTCAGCGCCGCCACTGGGCCCCCCCCAGCTTGCTCAGGGCCCCGGCATCAGCTGGCACAATACTTACCTCTCCCGTGCCTCCGCTGCCGCAGCTCCGGGCTCCAGGGGGCGCCGGCGCTTCCTCTCGCAGCAGGCCGCTGAATGACGTCATCATTCAGCGGCCGGCTGTGGCACAGAGCGCGCGGACGTCGGACAGGTGAGACGTGTGTGTGTATGTCTCTGTGTGTGTCTGTGTGTATGTAGTGCGGTGCTTTGTGTGTGTGTGTGTGTGTATAAGTATGTGAGAGAGTGCTTGTGTGCTGTCTGTGTGTGATGATGGGCAGGCATTGCTGATAATGGGGAGGCATTGATGATGATGGGGAGAAGATGATGATAATGGGCAGGCATTGATGATGGGGAGAAGATGATGATGGGCAGGCATTGATGATGATGGGGAGGAGATGATGATAATGGGCAGGCATTGATGATAATGGGCAGGCATTGCTGATAATGGGGAGGCATTGATGATAATGGGCAGGCATTGCTGATAATGGGGAGGCATTGATGATGATGGGGAGAAGATGATGATAATGGGCAGGCATTGATGATAATGGGCAGGCATTGATGATGGGGAGAAGATGATGATGGGCAGGCATTGATGATGATGGGGAGGAGATGATGATGATGGGCAGGCATTGATGATAATGGGGAGGCCATGATGATGATGGGGAGGCAATGATGATGATAATGGGGAGTCTTTCCACAGCGCACTTTCCTGAGCTGTAACAGTGCAGAACGCAGTACAGCGCAGAGGAGAGCTCCATATTCTGTATGGAACATTATATGGGGACCAGTATCCTGTATGGAGCATTATATGGGGACCAGTATCCTGTATGGAGCATTATATTGGGTCCAGTATCCTGTATGGAGCATTATATTGGGTCCAGTATTCTGTATGGAGCATTATATTGGGTCCAGTATTCTGTATGGAGCATTATATGGGGGGTGACATCCTGCATGGGGTATTATATGGGTGATGAGGGGGAGACTGTGGTGCCCATAATATTGTATGGAGGACTCTACTGTCCAGTCTGTACTGTGCGCTGTGAGGATTTGGCGGTTTTTGAGCTATTGTACAATTTACAATAGATATCACTCATGTAATGTAAGAAGAGAAGTGTTTGGCATTGTACTATACCCATATTTCTCTGCCGTATCTGTGCATCATGAATCGTGGTCTGTGTTAAAGGGGCCCACTGAGGCTCTTTCGCCCGGGGCCCATAAAAACCTGGAGCCGGCCCTGGCACCAACACTACATTTCCCACAATGCACCGGTAGCAGGGCCGGCGTCAGTCCGGCCCTCAGCTTGTAGCAAATTTGTTTTTTTGGCCCTCGGTGTGTTTGACTTTGACATCCCTGATCTACAGGGTACCCACACTACTGCCCCCAATGTGACAGGACTACTACCCACAGCATCTGCAGGTCACCCTCACTACTACCCCCGTGACACGGTTGCACTCAGGCAGGCGGGGGAGAGAGGTCGCCGGCAG
Source organism: Oophaga sylvatica (assembly GCA_033576555.1). Classification (NCBI taxonomy): domain Eukaryota; kingdom Metazoa; phylum Chordata; class Amphibia; order Anura; family Dendrobatidae; genus Oophaga; species Oophaga sylvatica. Next base: position 544,184,437 of record JARQOD010000004.1, on the reverse strand, counting down.
CTCACCTGGTCTTTCTCGGGGTAGACGCCGGCTCGGAGGAATGAGGCTTTCCAGCTGTCCACGTCCTCCTGGGAGTCGCAGGCGAGCTCGATCTGACGCAGGTCCTTGTACACGTTCCTGGAAAGGTAGCGGAGGAAGACGTTCAGCCGGCATGCAGAGACCCCCATCCCCCACAGAGGAGAAACAACTGCAGGGTCAGACACCACAGGGCATGTACTCCTCAACCATGGAAACACAGGGGTCTGCATAGGGGCTGCATACACAAAATGGTAGGAGGGTTTCAATCAAGCTGCTTCACTTTTTAGATTAGCTATACTGGAGCAACATAAAATTCTGTGAAAATACTAAGTACACCCTATGTGACGTCTTTGGTTTTAAATCTTGGATCATGCAAAAAAAAAAAAAAAAAAAACCCCATCTGCTCCTTAGAAGGTCTTGTCTAACAAATCGGTAACTACAACCTTCATCAAACAACGATGACGCCATGTAATTACTTATTAACCGAAATTTAGATAAAGACACAAGCAGCGGGTGAAAAACTGAGGCCTTTAGAGTCTGAGCTATAGCTCTTGGTTTTTTTTTTTTTGCAATTTCTGAGCACTGCACGCCGGAATTTGCTGGGACGTCCACTCCTGAGTGTTTTCCCACTTGGCGAGTTATCTTTATCACAGTATGATGGACTCCAAATTTTTTTGCGATCTGGCCTCATGACCCATTTTGCGGATTGATGGGTAGCAACAACTGCTTCAGCTGATGCCTTTCCTCCTTGGCAATGTGTCAGACGCCTTCTATCTACCACTCACCGCTGCTCAGTGTTGAAAATAGCAAAGATGTGTTTATTGGACATGAAGCCCTTCTCCACGTCTCGGATCTTCAGGTTGTCCAGCGGCAGCATGTACTTCTTCTCTTTTTCCTGCAGGAGGCATGGAAGAGCCGGTCACTGTACGGCACAGATATGACGGCAGCGTGGAACAATGTGGAGCCTCATTACTCAGCAGTGGCGGGAAACTTACACATTTTTAGTTTTATTTTTTTTTTTTACTTTTAATAAAATGGTGAAAACAAAACAAACGCTTGTGCAGAAGATTCTTGGCGTTCCCATTGCGAGCATTCCCGGGAAGGAGCGCGAAGGGTTAAGGGAAAGGGAGCATATGTTTGGGCTGGAGACGAAACATCTGGAACAGTTTAAGTGTCTGGGAGGATTTTTGGCCCCGTGAAGGGTGATGGAGGCGGTGGGTCCCCCCACCAGCGGCCTCCTAACCCCTCCTCCCGCACTTCCTGCAGAGCCACAAATGTGTTCCCGAACCTCGGAGCAGAACGATGCCACGTCACGGGCAGCCCGGACGACCCTGCGGCCGCTCTCCGGCGCGGCCAACGATTGGCGAGATCTGTGACTACAGATAAAAAGGTGGGTAGCAGAAAATAGCGTTTAGACCTGGGGGCACGACGCGGGGAGCGCGGCACGCTGGTGGGCACGACGAGGGGAGAGCGGCACGCTGGTGGGCACGACGAGGGGAGAGCGGCACGCTGGTGGGCACGACGAGGGGAGAGCGGCACGCTGGTGGGCACGACGAGGGGAGCGCTGCACGTTGGTGGGTACAACATGGCACGCTGGTGGGCACGAGGAGGGGAGCACGGCACGGTGAGGGGAGCACGGCACGGTGAGGGGAGCACAGCACGGCGAGGGGAGCACGGCACGCTGGTGGGCACGGCGAGGGGAGCACGGCACGCTGGTGGGCACGGCGAGGGGAGCACGGCACGCTGGTGGGCACGGCGAGGGGAGCACGGCACGCTGGTGGGCACGGCGAGGGGAGCACGGCACGCTGGTGGGCAGCGAGGAGCACGGCACGCTGATGGGCACAGCACGGCACGCTGATGGGCACAGCACGGCACGCTGATGGGCACAGCACGGCACGCTGATGGGCACAGCACGGCACGCTGATGGGCACAGCACGGCACGCTGATGGGCACAGCACGGCACGCTGATGGGCACAGCACGGCACGCTGATGGGCACAGCACGGCACGCTGATGGGCACAGCACGGCACGCTGATGGGCACAGCACGGCACGCTGATGGGCACAGCACGGCACGCTGCAGAGGAAGGAAAGACAATGCCAATAATTGACAAGGGGGGAAAATCAGTAAGAATGCATTTTTTTAGGAGGGCAAATTGGGCATGGCTTATAAAGGGTTAACCACAGCCTTCTGTCATTTTTGGTTAGGCTATAGGTGCTGCCATCTGCGTACGAAGAATCGCCCCGTCCGGGCTTCGAGACGCCCCTTGCGGAGTGACCGGCATGGATCATGTCCGTCCCCGTTCTCCCAGTGTTCAGACTACGTGTTCGTTGGACACAGAGTGAACAGTAGTCTACACACTGGTTAAACTGGGACGGAGGAGCGCGGAGGACGAGGCTTGCGCCGCCCGCCGGGACTGTGCACACGTTGTGTCGTTAATGGAAACCATATGGATTTTAAATAAAGGAAAAAAAAAACGTGTACACCCCTCTCCGCCTTCCCTCCCGTCCTGTTTGTACCTCTTCGTCCTTATACCAGGATAGGGACTCCGCCGTCAGCACGAACCAGTACTCCTTGGAGCCCCCCTTCATGATGCTGATGTTATTGATGGTTAACCAGCCCCTCCTGATGACCTGCGGAGAGAAAAAGGGAGAAGGGGGGAAAAAAAAAAAAGTGGAAGATGGGGGGATGGGGAAAAAGGAAACATCATTTGGGGGTCCTAGGCAGTTGGAGGGAGGGGGGAGGCATTGCTTACACAAAAGGCTCTAGGACACGGGTGGCCATTCTGTCGTATACCCAGTGATAGGTGATCTGAACGTCGGTGCGGGTAAGTTCACAAGTCCTACACCACAGATACCAATCACTACATAGGGGTCTGGGGTGAAGTTAGATGAAGCCCCTCATTAGCCATGGAGGCCAATCATAGCTCAGCTTTCCAAGATAGAAGTGATCTCCGATTGGACGCAACAGGCAAGAAAATTGCTGCGTATGCAGGACGGCTCTGATGTACGAGGCCTCTGCTGGAGCGACACACTTGTCACCAAACTGTCCCAGGATCCTGAATGGCAGCCTAGTAAAGCTGTCCTCCAGAAGGAAGCAAAGTAGGGCATTCTCCTTCCTTCTGGAGGAGAGCTAGCTGGCATACCATGATGATGTGTCAGTGTATCGCCATTCAGGAGTCTGGGAAAGTGGACGACCACATTAGAGGGGACCCAGAATGGGGGGTCCGGTCTATAACGAGCCCCGTGATACTGACGGCACTTACTGTGTGTGGTCTCATGCTTCCGTCACCTCATATGTCCCGAAGGGACGTGATTACTTTCCAAACCTGTTATGCCACGGAGTGCGGCAGACAAAAGAGCACACGACCGTGCCGGCAAGTCACGATCACCTACTGCCATTCCTGGCACGCCAACCAGGACGGAGCACAAATCTACCACCCGACACCGCACCCGTCACATTCGCCCCTTCCTGCACCTGAGTGGGTGGCAGACCCCACACACCCTTCCCGTAGAATCAGTGATGCCCACATTGTCCTTGTGAAGCATGCAGGGCACTGCCCGTCTGATTATCAGACCACCAATCGGAGGGTTGGCACAGAGTGAACGGATATAAAGGCGATGGGGGGGGGGGGGGGGACGCAAGCCAAGATAAAGCCGCAGAGTCAAAGCAGTTCTGATTTCCATTTTGGAAAAAAAAAAAAAAAGAAAGATGAACCATTCCTTGGCAGAGAAAGGAAACCACGCACTGGTGTGGAGACGGAGACTTCTGTGGCTAATCTGATTGGGCATGAAGGAGACCGTTAAAGGGGTCCTCTGCAATAGTTACAAGGGCCTAATCTAAAAAGCCCACACTCTCCTGCCGGACCATGGAGTGGTGCTCCTCCGTACTGCTGGCTTCTTCCGGCGGGCGGTGGCAAGTTTCCATCTGAGTCATCAATGGTCACCTTGACACCACCGCCGGCGGACGAAGCCTGAAGACTTTTGGGGGGCAGCGGCATGGAGGGTAGAGGAGCGTGTGCTTGTTCCCTCCACCGATGTTAAGTCTAGATTTGCGCTGCACGTACCACAGGGATGCAGTGGTTTCCATTTCATGGGCAAAGCATGGCCGCTCTCACACGCACGCAGCAAGTACTTACCAAGATCTCTCCCTGTGTTATGTATAGCAGCAGTCACAAGATTAGGGGCGCGGGAGCGCAGGACAGGACGAGGGGGGATTATGGCCAGAGGCAGTTATGAAGGGAAATGGAGAGAAGTAACAAACAAGATGAAACAGCAGCAAAAAAAAAACAAAAAAAGGAGAAGAGGGGGAGAAAATTACATGCAATTAATATACAGTTAATAGTAAAACTCCCATCATCCCCAAACAACAACGAGGTCAGTGGCAAAATTACGTGCCCATGCGAATCGCGATCTCACAGATGCACATGCACGGTGCGCGGAGGACGCGGGCGTGGGAGCAGGTCAGAGACAGGACAGAGGGTGAGCGCTGCAGAGGGCTCCTGCAGGTCCCCGGGTACAGTGGGAGAGCAGAGACCCGTGGCCTGGGAGTTGTAGTTCCACAGCAGCCACAGAGCGGGCGGTGCAAGAATGAGAGGATTCCTGCACAGTCAGGGATGGCGGACACTGGTGACCCGGTCCTGACAAGTGTGACTAATGGGTTACTGCAGGTGGTCCTTTACAGTTACCTGGTTGGGGACGGCCCGCTTCTTGTTCAGTTGCGTGCTCCTCTGTTGTGCACTATAGGAAAAAAAAAAAAAAAAACAGCAGGTGAGAGGCTAACAGCCGCAGGTCAACAAGCAGGTAAAGCGGTTGTCTGACACAGGAAGGGAAAAAAAAAAAAGACATTTAAAGGCTCTTCGAATAAAAAATGCAGGCAAAAATCACCTACCAAGGGCAGTGTGGATCCAGAGCAGGCCTCTCAGATGTCTGCTCCAGTCTTAAGTCAAAGCAGTGGGCAGATGACTGGCGGATGGCATACTCTTCTAGTCACCTGACCGCTGCTGCCTGTCACAGACTGCAGTGGTCCTGAGACTTCCGATGGGAGCAGGCATTTCTGTGCTGGACCCACGGAGCTGCTGGCAGGCAATTATGCCTCAGTCCCATTCACATGAAGATGCAATACCGGGCACAGCCACTACTGGAAGTCTGGCACTGTGCCCAAAGAATGGACCAGAGGAGCGCTGCAGCCCCTTCAGACAGATGGAGGTCACCAATTTTGTAGTCCACCTTAAAAGCCTAATATACTAGACTAGGGTACAACATTTCTACTAAAGAACCATTATAAATAAATAGTGTGGGTCTCTTATATATTCACCTCCCCCCACTCCGCACCCATCACACAAAGGCGGGTCATCTATCTCTCACAAAACCACTTTACCTTTTTATCATCACAGGTTTTATTGGTCCAAGTTTCCTTTTTATTTCCCATAACTTATCTTTATAGAGGTTTTTTTTTCTGTTACAGAGCTGTAAATCCCCTGCTCAAAGAAACTACAGGATCCCGTATTCTTGCAGCCGCCACTAGAGGGAGCTCCCTGCATACATTTTATACACAGAGCTCAATAAGCTCCCTCTAGTGGTGGCTGCAGGCAATACAGCAAATTATTTTCTGTGCCTAAGGAGAGGATTTGAGGATAAGCGCAGAACAATGGAAAGGTGGAGCAAGAGTTAGATCAGCGCATTATTATCAACCCTAGAGGTTCCCAAAAATGACAGGGGCACAGTTTTGACTAAGCACTGTGGTCCATTAACAGATGACTGCCTCCCCATGCTTTACACTGCAGCTCTGCGTCTTCATACCATTGAGGGATAACAAGCTGCAGCCAGAAGGGCAGAGAAAAAAAAATAAGGATGGCTATAGATATGGGATAGTGGGAGGTCTGACAGTGACCGCGCCCGCACCCCCGTCACTCGGACGGACAGGCGGCCACACCCCCGACACTCGGACGGACAGGCGGCCACACCCCCCGACACTCGGACGGACAGGCAGCCACACCCCCGACACTCGGACGGACAGGCAGCCACACCCCCCGACACTCGGACGGACATGCGGCCACACCCCTGACACTCGGACGGACAGGCGGCCACACCCCCGACACTCGGACGGACAGGCGGCCACACCCCCGACACTCGGATGGACAGGCGGCCACACCCCCGACACTCAGACGGACAGGCGGCCACACCCCCGACACTCGGACGGACAGACGGCCACACCACCGACACTCGGACGGACAGACGGCCACATCCCGACACTCGGACGGACAGACGGCCACACCCCCGACACTTGGACGGACGGCCACACCCCCGACACTTGGACGGACGGCCACACCCCCGACACTCGGACGGACAGACGGCCACACCACCGACACTCGGACGGACAGACGGCCACACCACCGACACTCGGACGGACAGATGGCCACACCCCGAAACTCGGACGGACAGACGGCCACACCCCGACACTCGGACGGACAGACGGCCACACCCCGACACTCGGACGGACAGACGGCCACACCCCGACACTCGGACGGACAGATGGCCACACCCCGACACTCGGACGGACAGACGGCCACTCCCCCGACACTCGGACGGACAGACGCCCACACACGCCGACACTCAGATGGACAGACGCCCACACCGCCGACACTCGGATGGACAGACGGACACACCCCGACACTCGGACGGAAGACGGCCACACCCGACAGACAGACGCCCACACAGCCGACACTTGGACGGACAGACCCCACACCGCCGATACTCGGACGGACAGACCCCACATCCCTGACACTCAGACGGACAGACGCCCACACCTCCGACACTCGGACAGACAGACGCCCACACCCCGACACTCGGACAGACGCCCACACCGATGACACTCGGACAGAGACCCCCACCCCTGACACTCGGACAGACAGACCCCCACACCCCAGACACTCGGTCGGACAGATGCCCACACCCCTGACACTCGGACGAACAGACTCCCACCGCCGACACTCGGATGGACAGACCCCCACACCCCTGATACTCGGACAGATGCCCACACCCCAGACACTCGGAGGGACAGACCCCACACCTCTGACACTTGGACGGACAGACCCCACACCCCTGACACTCGGACGGTTAGACCCTCACACCCCGACACTTGGACGGACTGACCCACACACTCAGGTGGCACACATGATATACCCACCCTGGAACGAGCTGCTCGGTATAACAGCTGGGATGTGACAGAATGAGGAGCAAGAGAGCGACGGCCGGAGGATGGAGAAAGAGAGAGAAGGTGCAGGTGAAAGTGACAGCGAGAAGAAAACAGGTGAGACGAGACAACACAAGCATGAGGAGGCTGGAGAACATGGAGACGACATGGCGGCACTACACCAGCCTAAAAGCTGGACAATGCTAATTATCTGCAGCCTGAGCGGTCAGGGCATGCTGGGTTTGTAGTGGATGGACAGCCAGGCTGCAGACGCCGGACTACACCGGAGACACACGGACACACCATACTGTACTGGGGATTTACAAAACATCAGACCGCGCGGAGAGACATCATCTGGACACAACGTGCAATGTGGAAAAAACACAAGTGTTAGTGACACAATCCACCCACCCACGAGGTCATCAAGGTAGGGCGGCATTTGTAGCTAAGTATGAGGCGGCACAACGCTCCATTATCTACGGGGTCTGACCTGTCCCCCTTGCTGCGCTTTTACCTTGTTCTCCGGATCCTAATCACAGGAGCTTTAAAGAGTAACCATCATTTAAAAAAATAATATATATTATGTGTTGCCGTTCGGTGGGGGGTCCAGGTCCTGAGTCCCCCAGCAACAGGTCATAATACTGTTCTGAAGGGCGCAGCCCAAGTTCTACGGTTGCATACACTTCTCTCTCGGAGCAGGGCACGGGGCTGATTGCGACACAGAGCTGCTTTTACCGATCAGTTGGGGGGGGGGGGGGCAAGCTCCGGACCCCCAACGACTGGCAGCATATAGCAGCCCCTGCAATTAGAGATGGTAAGAATCGATTCTCAGGACCCAGTCCAAGATGTGGGGCAGTATTCTGTGGCTGCTGGACGGGAGCTCTGAGAATCGCCCGGCAATGGTGGCTCTCCTTGTGACTACCCGGCCGGCTGCGAATTCAAATGTGCGTCACCGCGGATTCAGGACCTGTTTCGCCAACAGTCGGCTGATCGCAAACGCATGTTAAGGGGCAACTAAACTTTTAAGCATTTTTTTTATATGTTCCAGCCCCTGCTCACCAGTAATGATTGGCAGCGGTCCGGGTCTCCTGAACGGCTAGAAGTGCTCACCTTCTCCCATATTGGAAGCAGGGCTGCGTACTGATCCCCTTAGACACTCAGCAATCTGTGGGGGCCCCACATCAATCAGCACTACCTCCCTAACTTTTTAAAGGTTTAGTTTCCCTTATTTACTGAGGACTTTCTGACGGAGCGACAAGACAGTAAGAAAGGTTATGGACAGCAGCAAACCCATGCGGTCACCTCACCCATCGGGGTCTGAGCCAGGAGACGGTCAGGTAGGGGGGGAAGGGGCACTTACTTGGCAAAACCGATGAAATCTTCATGATTAGTGTTGATGTAAGACAACTCGATGTCTATCAGTAGGAGAATCTGCGGACACAACACAAATGTGAGAGGAAAGTGCAACACACTAACAAAAAAAACACCGAAAAGATAAAACTTCCTTTGCTTTCAGTTTCTGTGAGAGACATCATTGTCGGCCATATTAGCTATCATACGGTTGCTTTTCTGTCACCCGGTCACCCAAAAGAGATCAGCTCGAGATCCCTCCTGATCCAAACTGATTGGCTTCTTTAAAGAGGATTTCTGGTGCCGTCCAAAGCGGCTCGTGTCTGCACTAAGACGCATGCACAAAAGCGAGTGGCAAATACGGTAGGTGCCGGGAAAAAGTACCTAACTTCTCTTCCTATCAACATGGCTGACGTAACCCCCAGAGAAGACAGACCCTGGAAGAACATACCTGCTCTTTAGTTTTTCCTTCCCTCTCTCGGATGTATGTCGTCACGATCCTCTCGCTCTCTTCTCGAAGTCTGGGATAACAAGCCAGCTACGCGAAACAGAAGGGAAGGAAGAGAGGGCGATGGTCAGAATCGCACGGACTCAGTCACGTGTGCGGGTACCAGGGAGCGGGCGCTCAGCCGTGCCGGCATGCATGGGTGAGATGATGGATGGCTGCTAGTTCGCAGAAACATCAAGCGCTGGCTTATTTTACGGGGGTTGCACAAGCCTACTGGTCAGAAGGGGGCCTTGAAAACAAGGAGATCACAAGGCGACTCCCTGCTTGCATGATCAGATTTAAAGGGGTTGCCCAGGCGGATGCTGTTGATGACTGGTAAAGGTCCGACGTGCCTGTGATTTTAAATAGAAGCGGTGCTGCAATACCAGGCAGCAGCCAGAGGAGGGCACTACTTTCCCAGACCTGTGCTCAGCAGCTTTATTAAAGTGTTTAATCCGGCCACCACCGGAGAAAATACCAGCTGATCAGTGGGGGGGGTGCCGGGTGTCAGACCCCACCCAATCTGTTATTGATGACCAATCCTGTATGCCGGGGCAACCCCTTTAATTTATGGGTAACTCTGATATTAAGTGTTCAATTTCCCTACACTGCCTCCGCAGGGAGAATAAAGTATTACACGTCTCTATGTGGATGCTCTCCACACAAATATTGCATAATCCTCCCAAAAAGCATTATTTCCCCAATAATAAAATGACCCGACAAGCTAAGTAAATGGCGCCTTTCAAGACTACAACTCGTCCCGTATGCTGAACTCACAGATTGGCAGCAGCACCGTCGGCGTAACGTCAACACTGCAGACAATAACAGACAGCGGAAACTCAGCGTCGGACCTGGGGAGGGTGAGAATGCAGCACAATGGCCACTCTCCAGTCTACGCTTTGAGCACTCTTGGCAGGGGACTATGCATAATGCGCAACGGAAGGGGCTGCCACTGAGACCCCAGTAATGGTATTTGGGGCGCCCCTGCGAAAAGAACCACTTAGCGCCGCAGTCTCTTCATCCTTAGGATGGCAGTGAGGGGGTCAGTACTCGGACGACCACCGATCATACAGTAATGGCACGCTGCCGCGTCCCCTGGCTGCCCAGCTACTTGCAATACCTGATGCAGGAGTTGGACGGGAGTGGCGCAGTTTCTCCCCTGGAGTGGTGTGAATGAATGATTAGCAGATGCTGGAGTCACGTAGGCAGCTGTGCACGGGGACGGATGGTTGCTTAATGGCAAATATATGTATGAAGACAAACGCGGGTGGCCGATACAACTGCCCCTCTGTATATGGGACGGCGGTGGGCTACACAGGACGCCAGTCCAGCATTACTCTATGGCCGGGAGGCTGCCACCTAGGGGGCAGAGGCTGTACATACGTCTTCATACATATAACTCAATGTGTTCTGAAGATGGAGACCACGGATTACATTTACCCTCCATCTGAGCCGCCACCGTCAGAGCGAAGGGAGAAGTAAAGAAGAGGTTAATGTCAGTAGGGCCTGGGGGGGGCAAACAGAACACTCATGCACCCCACACAAATCAACACACCATCAATTTTTCATTGCATTAACCCCCTCAGGAGAGCAGTACATTTTTGCATTTTTCATCCCTATTTGTTTTTTGGTACCAAAACCCGTTTAATTGCAGCACTGAGAGGGTTAATTGCCAGGAATGACTGTGCAGTACTACTAGGTCCCCTGCCCGTGGCTGCAGGATCATTGCGGGGGCATCCGGGATCCCCGATGTGGGGGCATCATCCCGAGAAGGAGACACGACTCGCACTGATCTGCTTTGTCCGGGCCCCTGATAACCTGAATGTCGGCTCCTGGGCCCAAATAGCCGAGGGCCTAATACAGATGGGGACGTCATGTCCGGACAATGACCCCATGCCACCATTACATCAAAGTGACGGAGGGGAGAAAGAAAGAGAAAATGACGTTACAGAACGGCTGTCACATGTGGAGATCAGACTGAAGTTATAGATGCATAGTCCGAGGCCACCCCACCGAGGCTGCACCACTGAGGCCGCACCACCGACCCAAGGAAAACAAGCTGCAGGGCAACACACGGTAGTGCAGACTACAGAAACAGTGGGCGGGAGGAAGATCTGTATCAACCTGAGCTGACCATATGGCTGCCATCACTCTGCAGGGCCCAGCGGGGCAGAGGGGCCAGGGCCCAGATCTCTCTCTCTCTATATATAGTGTATGTATACATTTATAACTTGATTTTCTAGATCTCTAATTGGTGTTGCTCAATAGAGATCTATATAATACCGTTAGCATATCGTACATTATATAATACCGTACATTAATACAATACCGTTCACATATTGTACATTATATAATACCGTTCACGTACTGTATATTATATAATACCGTACACACATCATATAATACTGAACTCACACACACTATATAATACCGTACACACACACACCCATTGCACACCCCTCGCTGATGGCACAGGACCACCACTCAGCAGGCTCACCTTGGTCGTACATTGCCTCACAGTGTTAATCAGTTCCTGGATGACCAGATCCACGCATTTCAGGCACGGTTCCTTCAGTTTCACCACTTGCTTCTTCACGATCGTCTCAAAGGCCATATCAGGGTAAAGAGCCCTGTCCTGTGGGGATGAGAAAGAGAAGACTCAGGGGACGGTGGGCGGCGAGGTGAGGGGGAGCGCCGGATCCAGGTGCGGGGAGAGCCCGCTCACCTCACGCCGTGGATGTTCTTAATGGCGTAGCTGATTTCTCTTCGCAGATCCTTCTCATCAAACTCCATCTGTAATAAGGGAGAAACACGGAAAGGGTTAAACACAGGGATGGTAAAGGGGTTCTCAGATATGGACAGTGCTGGCTAATACAGATCTCTCAAAGTAAGCCAGCTGGACCCCCAAACGGAGAGAGACCCCCACCAATGCGGAGAATGGTGGTCCCACAGTCCTCTGTGTGGAGAAAGCAGTGTAGTAGAGTAGATGCGTGCCCACCACTCCTACACATATGCTCCATTCACACAGGGGACTGTGGGACCCCTCATGATCCCAGCGATTCCCACCATATCGGAGCCTGGCGTTACCTTCACAAGCTCAAAGGGAAAGCGTTCATGGAAAATGCGGTTAATCCTGGCCCCTCCGGACAGCTCCAGCGTGTCCACCTGATCGCCAGAGCCTTCAATTCTCTTCTCGAAATCCACGCCGAGCTGCTGCACCATCCTGGAGAGGAAAGGCTCGGTAACCATTGTAGTCATTGTTATTTCCCAACATTCAGCACTAAAACCTCTAATGTTTGGCAGATTATTTTTGCCTTTTCACGATTGGCGATGTTCAATTTTTTTTTTTTTTATTTATTTTTTACATTCGTATTTATTTTTTCCTACATCTGTTCGAAATGTATAGAAACGAATAAAAATAAAAAATGGGTCAATTTTTATATATCCGACACTCGGGATTTTTTGAAAACAGCGGTTCAGAATGAGAGCGGTTTTTTTTTTTTTTTTTTTACAATTTATTTTATACATTGTGCGCCTCCATAATGTCATAAAATGGGGGCATTTGAACATTTATATACAGATTATTGCAGATTTCCCCTGTAACTTGTCAGTCATATTGGCCTCAGTTACAGGGGAATTCAGCCTCCTGACTGCACTGCTGAGCTTTCCTGGATTTGATCCTGCTTCCTTACAGCACCCCAGCGATCACATGATCACTAGGACGGGAGGAGGCGATGTCAGCACTTCACACACCGTGCCCGCTTAGGAAGACATCTCTGCCTTCTCTATAGGGGGAGGAAGGGTGTGATAGCCCCTTCGCCACTCCTGTACCTGCAAGATCCAATATGTTCTAAATCATCATTGTAGACTTCAGCAGGACGCCCAGATGTTTTGAGCGGTCTCAAGTTTTGACCTATGTGCACCAGAATATACTCCAGAGCTGCATTCATGGTGTTGACAGTGGTAGTGGACAGACACCAAGCTTAGTAGCACTCCCATAATAAAACTTCACAGAATGCAAGGAAGGTTAAGGGATTTCAGCTCTGAAGCCTGCAGATTAGAAAATGCAACTACGCATATCAATAGCAGATAACCTGCATGCTGACAGTTTCCAGGCACCAACAGATAACTATCACTCACTGAATTGTCAGAGCAGCGGTGCCACCTAGTGGCAGGAGATGGCTGTGTCACTTACTGGAGGAGAGCTTTAGTCTTCCTGGTGGGATCGTCAGGGCGGAAGTTCTTATATTCTTCCACCTCCTTCTCCAGAGAAAGCATCTGACTCTGCAGCTTACTCCTCAGCGCCGGCAGCGTCTCCCGGATGTGATTGGTCAATTGCTAGAACACGAGAGGAAAAGGCACAAGAGGTGAACAGGACGGAGAGAGAACTGCTCCCGGAGGACGACACTCGGACGGCAGCTCCTCAGTGTCACTGACCGGGAATATGTTATGGATAAAGTCTTCATGGAAAGACTAAAGGGGTCTACAATAAAGGGGACATGGACGGACCCACAGAGGAGTCCGGGGACGGGGGAGACGTGGACGGACCCACAGGGGAGTCCGGGACGGGGAGACGTGGAAGCACCCACAGAGTATTCCGGGCACCGGGGAGATGTGGACGGACCCACAGAGGAGTCCGGGGGAGACGTGGACGGACCCACAGAGGAGTCCGGGGACGGGGGAGACGTGGACGACCCACAGAGGAGTCTGGGGACGGGGGAGACGTGGACGGACCCACAGAGGAGTCCGGGGACGGGGGAGACGTGGACGGACCCACAGAGGAGTCCGGGGACGGGGGAGACGTAGACGGTCCCACAGAGGAGTCCGGGGACGGGGGAGACGTAGACGGTCCCACAGAGGAGTCCGGGGACGGGGAGACGTGGACGGACCCACAGGGGAGTCCGGGGACGGGGGAGACGTGGACGGACCCACAGAGGAGTCCGGGGACGGGGGAGACGTGGACGTACCCACAGAGGAGTCCGGGGACGGGGGAAGATGTGGACGGACCCACAGGGGAGTCCGGGGACGGGGGAGACGTGCACGGACCCACAGAGGAGTCCGGGGACGGGGGGAGACGTGGACAGACCCACAGAGGAGTCCGGGGATGGGGGAAGATGTGGACGGATACACAGGGGAGTCCGGGGACGGGGAGACGTGGACGACGACCACAGGGGAGTCCGGGACGGGGACGTGGGGGGGGGGGGGGGGGGGGGGGAGACGTGGACAGACCCACAGAGGAGTCCGGGGATGGGGGAAGATGTGGACGGACCCACAGAGGAGTCCGGGGACGGGGGAGACGCGGACAGACCCACAGAGGAGTCCGGGGACGGGGAAGACGCGGACAGACCCACAGAAGAGTCCGGGGACGGGGGAGACGTGGACGGACCCACAGAGGAGTCCGGGGACGGGGGAGACGTGGACGGACCCACAGAGGAGTCCGGGGACGGGGGAGACGTGGACGGACCCACAGAGGAGTCCGGGGACGGGGGAAGATGTGGACGGACCCACAGACGAATCCGGGGAGGGGAGACATGGACGGACACACAGAAGGGAAGGAGAGGGGAACCTGTAAGGACAAGTGGAGGAGTCCAGAAAAATGTGGGTGGGGGGGTGGGGTGAAGACATGGACAGACAAAAAGAGAAGCCCAGAGTGGGGGGTGCGGTGACAAACAGAGGCGTCCGGGGAGCTGACAGATCGGCAGGGTGTTTTTGCTGCAGGCTTGGCAAGGACCACAGGATCGTCGAGTGAAAGCGTAAAATAGGGAAATCTTGAACACAGCCCAAACCACAGAAAAGCTTTGCTAGAAACGACAAATTTTTGGTGTTCTTTGGACGCTGCTCTTTGTTCTTCACAGTAAATATGGAAACAATGCCTGAACTATGCAAATTACAGCCCAACCTAAAGAAGTGCCTTAGAAATAGCAGAGCTGCCAATGGGCCTGTACCTGGTTTAAGCACTTCTGCAGATGCGGCGTGCCCATCCGTTCGGCTATGTGGCGGTAACCAGGATGAGACAGGAAAAACTTCCGCTCTGCCGCCAAGGCGGCCCGGATATCTTTTTTGCCATCTATGTCCTTCTGGCTTCTGTTCACCACTCCAATATAACCTGGGTAGGAGACAATCACACAGGTCCTCAAACGTGCGCCAAACCTGGAGAATAAAACCTTACAGAGCAGGATCTTCCTATTCTGCAGAAAACTGGGATAGAAATCTCCCATAATACCGCAGAAGTAGGAGAACAGAAGAAATGCACATCAGTATCCTAAACGGACTTTCAAGTGAACAACAATTACATTATTTTAACTTGTGAGCAAAGGTTTTTTCACAAACGCAGATCGATGTTCTTGCCAAAGGATTGTCATTTTCCCCTTCATGTGATTTTGACTCATACCGAACTATTCTGGATGTTAACCAATTTTTCTAGAGCGTTAAGGGGGTATCTCATCGCCAAGATCCTATCCCAATATGTAGTAGGTGTAATAATAATGATAATAATATTAGCAAATACCTCCTATTAGAAATGTAGTATAGTTCTTCTCATTAGCTCTATTTGTTACCCCATGAGCAGGGCATTTAAGTAGCTTAGGTATCCATGGCTACGACCGAGACCCAAGCTACTGCAATGCCTGCACAAGGGGTAAGCAACAAAGCGAATCAGAAGAACTATGTGGCCAGATGTGGACGTGTGTTAGCACCATGACTTCACCATCATGGCTCACAGGACTTTAAAACGCCGAAGAAACAGCTTAACTGGGTGGCAGAGCAAAGGGAGAGCATCCTGGACAGATGGGACACACCAAGATTTGAGAACAGAGCTACCATGTAAGACCCTCCAGGTGGCCGGCAGATAGCCGGACCCACATGCTGAGAGAAGAAGTTCACGTAGAAGTGGATTTTGATCTGTTACAGTTATTACTAGTGATGAGCGCAAGCGCTCGTCACTCGGGTATGCACCGAGTATCGCGGGTGCCCGAGTGAGATGCTAGAGAGTCTCCGCGGTTGATTGTTTCGCAGCCATTAGACGGCCACTAAACACACAGGGATTGCATGCCAATCTCAGTAATACCATAGTCATGGTGGCTACTGGCATTATTGTGATTGGCCAGTAGCATCACATCTACACAAGTTCCGGTGACTGGATGCTCGCCACACTGTACCCAAAAATAATGTAGGGAGAGCTGCTGCAGAAGGGATAGTAGTGCATTACAGGCCTGGCTGCACGAAACAAAACTCCATCTACTCTATTCCCTATTAATACTGCTCTTAGACGCATAACTAATTATGAACAAAGTTTGCGGTAAGGGAAGGGGAAGTGAACGTGCTGCTGATGGTGCACGCAGAGGCTGTGGGCAAGGTGATAATGGCCCTTCTGCGGGAGCACAACAAACCCGCTCATCCACAAGACCAAGCTTCCTGCCCCAGGTTGCAAGGGGGGACAGGACACCACTCTTGAAACCAGAACTGTGTTTCCCAGCACCACTCGGGGTGGCCAGAGGGAGAAGGTGGGCAACTGTTCTCCAGAACGTCCACATGTGGCAAGATCTAAGGCCAAGGATTAGGTGTTCCCCAGTCTGGCTTTTTTTTTTCTTTTACAGAATGTGCGGAAGACAAGAAAACGGTCATTTGCAACCTGTTTAGTACCAAGATCAGCAAGGGAATGACCACTATCAGCCTGACCACCACCAGCATGCTCAGGCATGTTATCCAAGCACCAGACTAGGTGGGCCAAATGCTTGGGTTCAGAATCATTGTCTGGGGATGACACCACTGCATCTTCGCCTGTGCTACGTGCTTGCCAATCCATTGTCCAGGATGCAGGCGCCAGTGCCCCTCACCTTGCACCTGTTGTTGCACATTCACAAACACCATCAGCAACCACTTTGTCCCTTGTTGGAACGCAAGCGGATATACGCTGCAATCCATCCACATTTCCATACTGCTTGCCTTGGAAATGTTGCCGTTTAGGTTTGTGGACACGGAGGCTTTCCGTAAACTCATGGCGGTGGCCATCCCTCGGTACTCAGTCCCCAGCCGCCACCATTTCTCCCACTGTGCCGTCCCCGCAATGTGTCCAAAAGCATCATCCGTGCCCTGCCCAATGCAGTTACTGGGAAGGTCCACTTAACCGTGGACATGTCGACAAGGGCTTATGACCAGGGATGCTACATTTCGCTCACAGCACACTGGGTGAACCTTGTGGAGGCCGGGACTAAGTTGGACCATTGAACGGCACACGTGCTACCAACACACAGACTTGCGGGACCTAGTTTTAGGTTTCATTAATTGTTCCTCCACCTCCTCTATCTCTGAACTGTTGTCCATCTGAAACACAAGCTGGAAGCACTGCCTAAGTGAAGCGGCAACAGGCTCTGCTTAAACTCATTTGTTCAGGTGACAAACAGCACACCACCAGAGTTATTGAAAGGTTTAACAGACCAGACAGATTATAGAACTTTAGAGTTGGAAGGGACCTCCAGAGTCATCGTGTCCAAACCCCTACTCAAAGCAGGACTCACTAAACCATCTCAGGCAGAAGTCTGTCCAGCCTCTGTTTGAAGGCTTCCAGTGAAGGAGAACCCACCAAATCTCGTGGCAGCCTGTTTACTCATTGATCACCCTTAATGTCAAAAAGTTTTTTGAATATATAATCTGTATCTTCTCGCCACTGATCCTAGAACCAAGTAAGAGCCATAACCTGGTGGTGGCTCAGAAGCTTGGCAAGCTCGCACAGGTACCATGCCTGGCCCACGTAGTCAACTTAGTGGTTCAGCGCTTTCTGTAAACCTACCCAGATTTGCCTGAGCTACTTGTGAAGGTACGCCGCGTGTGCACCCATTTCGGCAAGTCATCTAAAGCTACCTCCAGTCTAGCAGTGCTGCAGCAGCGCTTGCAAGTGCCACCTCACCCACTGGTTTGCGACGTCACTACGAGCTTGAACTTCACATTGGACATGTTGGCAAGTCTATGTAGGCAGCAAAGGGCAGTAGTTGCATACCAGCTCCAACACGCCTGTTGGTATTCCAGTCAGCCTCTGCACATAACCGAAGAGTGGGCATGGATGTCTGACATCTGTGAGGTTCTACAAAACTTTAAGGAATCAACCAAGGCGGTGAGAAGCGATGACACCATAATCAGCGTGACCATCCCGCTTTGGTCTTTATTCAAACACTCACTGCTCACAATGAAAGACGAAGCTTTACATGCGGACCAGGTGGAGATGGAGGAAGAAAGACTTGGTGATAGTACCTAGCCCAGCCTCATCTCATCTTCTCAGAACGGATTAGGTGATAATGAGGAAGAGGAAAAGGAGATGGTTGCCTGTGCTGCAGACGGTACATCCCACACTAGCTTCATCTCATCTGTTCAGCGTGGATGGGCTGAAGAGGAGTAGGAAATGGAGATTCGTCCTGGTGGGGACAGGGAAGTCTTGCCTGTTGGCAGTCTGGCACACATGGTTGACTTTGTCCCACTGCCTTTACTGTGACCCTCACATTATGAGCATTTTGGGCACCACCCATTACTGGTTGTTTACCTTTCTCGACCCACGCTCCAAGGAAAACTTTCCATCTCTCTTTCCTGCAGTGGTAAGGGCTAGCAAAATGATGCAATACCAAAGGCACTAGTCAAACATTTAGTACAAAAATTCCCATCTGACAACACTGGCGCCAGACGTCATAGTTCCATGGACAACCAAGAAGTAGACACAAAGGAGACACACACCAGGTCCAACAGAAGCAGAGGAAGACTATCAAAGGTCAGGGAAAGTGTCATTAGACCCTTCTAGCTCTCAAGCCCTGATGCGTGGGGTACTCTGACAAGGAGGGAAAAGTGATGGAAGATGGCGAAGGAGTACCTAGCCGACCCCACCAGTGTCCTCCATGATTCCCCTGTGCTGTACAACTACTGGGTATCCAACCCGGACACGTGGCATGAACTTTCCCTCTATGTCTTGGAGGTCCTGGCCTGCCCTGCAGCTAGTGTTTTGTCTGAGCGGGTTTTTAGTGCCACAGGAGCATAATAAAAGAGATGCGCATATGCCTGTCAACTGAAAAGAATGACAAGCTGACTTATCAAAATGAACAAAGCGTGGATTGGCCTGAACTTCTCAACCCCACCGGATGAACACAGCGGAAGATAAAGTCAACTAAAATGTTCCTTTCTTTCTAGTGTATTCCCATGCATTCCTACCCACCCAAACAAGGGTATACGGTTCTTGTTTTCTAATACTTAGTGTCCTCCTCCTCCACCATGTCAACAAGGTCATCAAGTGGCCCTCACGCAGTCCCTCCTAATTTTTGGACACTGACTTGCCAAGCACTTCCTGAGCACGCAGGTCCTCCTCTTCCGGGGCCAGTCCGCTGTTACTCTTCAACTGAACTGACCCTCTGCTCTTCACTAGTTACAATGGATGCGGCCATCTCCATCCCATCCTTGTGGGGCGTTTCTTCAACTTTCAATACAGCAATGGTGACAAGATCTTCACTTTGCACATAGTCTTCACTGAGCACGTCAACAACTCTAGTTTCATTCAAGCTCTTGCTTTTTCCCCTTCTTGTTTTATTTCTCGTTGTCTCATGTCAGCGTCATTAATGGAAAGGAGTGTTCCTTCTGGTCACACAAATCTCTTCTGCAGTCCATAACATGATCGCTTCTTTCCAGGAGTTCATTGCCAAATTCTGTCCCTTTGTACAATCTTTTTAAAATTGTCAAAAAATGTTTTCAGAGGAAGTCCTCTACGTGTCCTCCAGGATGTACTGCACTTGGTGCATAGGCTTTACCAGTCTAGGAGTCCTACTCTTTAATAATGTGCAAAAAATGTTTTCATAGGCTGTCCTCTACGTGTCCTCCAGGGGGTATTTCCGTTATCCTTCATATTTTTGGCAGCCCTTGCACTTTGCTCATAGGCTTTATAACTCAGGCGGAAATACAAACAAGAAATGAAAATGGCTAAAAATAATAAATCTCCGGGCTCTGAAGGAATAATTGGCGAATATTTTAATATATTTAATCAAGTATTATTTCCACATCTGCTACTAGTTGTTCAAAATCCATTTGAAACGGGTAAAATTCCAGAAGAAATGATAAGAGCGACAATAGTTCCACTTCCCAAAACCGGGTACAACACCGAAGCAAGAGAATAATTCTAAGATTCTAGCAAACAGAATTTCAGACGTTATCCCATCCCTGGTGCAGAAGGACCAAGTTGGGTTTGTGAATTCTAGAGAAGAGATGAGCAAACCCAAAATTAGAACTTTGAGGGTCGTGTCGTACAGATAGTGTCCGGTGCTAAACGTCGAACTCTGTCTTCTCCCGGAAGTCCAGTGAAAAGTTCGGAGATCCGGGGAACTCCCAACTTTGGACCGGACTTCGCAGGGAAGTCGAGGAGACAGACAGAATTTTTACCAGCTCTAAAGTTCAGGTCCCCGTACATTATAATGGAGGTCGAGTTCTGGTACAAGTTCGGGTAACTTACCCGAACTTTAGATTAAAGTTTGGGTTGTGTATCAGAACCTGGACTTCCACGGGTCCGCTCAGCCCTAATCCAAACACTTGATGGCACAAGAAGGATGGTTGATCTCATCCATGCGGCAGGGAATGGTCGTTCCCCTTTTCTGCTCCTATCGCTGACTCTACATTCAGGATTCCTATTTGAGGTACTATCCACATTCAGATTCAATGCGAACGTATTTACAGCCATTTTATTACATTCCAAACCATCAGCTTCGGTCCTGGTATCTGGAATGATGTTGGACAAATTCTACATTGCTAACGGCACGATACTACTGGTGTCCGCTATCACCAATTATATTTGCTCTAGTGACTGAATCACTACCCAAAAATATGAGGTCACACACAATGATATCAGGCATTCAGGTGGGAGAAATGGAACATAAAACGGGTTTATTTGCAGACGATATTATATTTGCACTGACAAATCCTTCCTTCAGGATCACTACCAACAGCAATGCAAATAATAGACTTCTACCAAAGTATCATATTAAAAACTAAATGCCAAAATTTACATTTAAACACATCTATAACACTGTACAGATCTAAAATAAATATCCCTTTAAATGGGGCAATATACGAATTTTGGTAAGAACTTACCTGTAAAATTCTTTTCAGCAAAGGAAGCAAGGGGGACACTTCATTACTTCTGGGTAGGGCGGAGCCAGATAGTAGGACTAACCTCAGGTTCTAAAAATGGGTGTTGTCCGGCCCCTCCGGCTCTGGCTCCTCCTGCCGTACACTCCAGTTTTGTACACAAGCTAAGGAGAAAGAAATCACCAGCGGAGTGCCATAACCAATCTGAAAGGGTTCAAAAGACCAAAGTTATGCACATAACATGAATACCACACAGCTCAGGTACCACTCACAAAACCTGACCACTGCGATGAGCTGGCGATGCCGGAAAGAGCCGTAGAGCGCTGACCTCAGCTCAGAAACTCACTTATCAGAGCGAGCCGCGCTGCTTCTGAAACAACACCTTCTGCCTTATGGGAGGGAGAAGTGTCCCCCTTGCTTCCTTTGCTGAAAAGAATTTTACAGGTAAGTTCTTACCAAAATTCGTATTTCAGCTGCAGATGGAAGCAAGGGGGACACTTCATTACTTCTGGGATGTCCCAAAGCAGTACAAAAACAAGGGTGGGAAAAAACCTTAAACAGGCAGAAGCCAACACCTTGATACATGCGCAACATAAACTTAACTAGAAGTTTTCAAAATACAGCCGCCTGAAGGACTCTGCGTCCTAAGGCCGCATCAGCGGAGGCACTGACGTCCACCTTATAAAACTTTGTAAAGGTGTGAACAGAACGCCAAGTCGCTGCTCGACAGAGCTGGGCTGCCGAAGCCCCTTGATGAAGGGCCCACGAAGAGCCCACAGCTCTCGTGGAATGAGCCCGAATATTAATCGGGCAAGGTTCGTCCATAACACGGTAAGCTTCCAAAATAGCTGACCGGATCTAACGAGCTATAGTATCTTTAGAAGCTCGTTGACCACGACGACGACCTGCTGGAATCACAAAAAGAGAATCCGACTTCCAGAAACTCTGCGTAACTGACAAGTAAAACTTCAATGCCCGCACTAAGTCCAATGAGTGCAAGGCCCGCTCCTTCGCATTCTTTGGTTCTGAACAAAGCGAAGGCAACACAATATCTTGATTGACATGGAATTGAGATACCACTTTAGGGAGAAAATCATGTCGCGTGCGAAGAACAACACGATCCGGGAAAAATCCAAGAAAGGTGGCGAACATGAAAGAGCCGCCAACTCGGAAACCCGTCTCAAGGAAGTGACCGCCACTAGGAAGGCAACCTTCCAAGAAAGCAAAGAAAGATTAATAGCATCCATAGGCTCGAAAGGAGCACTTTGAAGAGCTTTCAAAACCAGATTAAGCCGCCAAGGCGACACAGGAGTTTTCCTTGGAGGAAACTGACGGGCTGTTCCGCGAAAAAAGGCACATACGTCCCTACGCGAGGCAATAGCTTTACGAAAAAGCACCGACAGGGCAGACACCTGACCCTTCAGGGTAATGATTGCCAAACCCTTATCCAGCCCGTGCTGCAAAAAAAACCAACAAGTTGGGTAATGAAAATTTCTTTGGATTCCTGGAAGAACCCAAACACCATGAAAAGAAGGATTCCCAAATCCTGTAGTAAATCCTAGTCGTAGCCGGACTTCTTGACGCTCTCATGGTGGCAATGACCTTTTCTGAAAACCCTTGACGGGTTAAAATCTCGGTCTCAAGAGCAAAGCCGTCAAACGCAGAGACCTCAGGCCCGGATGACACACGGGACCCTGAGTGAGCAAGTCCGGTCGAAGAGGCAGAGGAAAAGGAGGCGCCGCCAGAAGCGACATCAGCGTGGAAAACCACGTCCTTCTCGGCCAATCTGGGGCTATCAGAATAGCCGGAACCCTCTCCAGCCTGACCCGACGTAACACAAGCGGCAGCAAGGATATCGGTGGGAACACATAAACCAGCTGGTATTGACTCCACGGAACCACCAGCGCATCCACTTCCACCGCGGTCGGATCCCTGTATCTGGACATGAAAGTTGGTAACTTGGCATTGATCCTGGAGGCCATCAAGTCTACTTGAGGAGTCCCCCATCGGGAGCACAGAAGTGCAAAGATTTCCGGATGAAGACTCCATTCTCCTGAATCCATCCTCTCTCGGCTGAGAAAGTCTGCCTGGATATTCTGAACTCCTGGTATGTGAATCGCAGAAATAGCCGGCACATGAGCCTCGGCCATATCAGAATCCGAGATACCTCCGACATGAGTCTGGAGCTCCTCGTCCCGCCTTGATGGTTGATATACGCAACCGCCGTAGCGTTGTCCGTCTGAACACGAACTGGTAATCCGCTCAAAGGGACCGTCCAATGTTGGAGGCAAAGAAAAATTGCCCTCAATTCCAGGATGTTGATCGGTAACACCGATTCTTCCGGTGACCAAACTCCCTGAATCCAGAGATTGTTCCAAACTCCCCCCCAGCCCGTCAGGCTGGCATCGGTGGTCAAGACCGACCATGACAGGGGAAGAAAAGATTTTCCCAGGAAAAACCGTTCCGGACGTAACCACCAGTCCAGAGACTCTCGCACTTTGCGGGAGATTAAAACCCTGCAATCCAGTGTTTCCTGTGCACGATTCCATCTCTTCAAAATGAAGCTTTGAAGCGTTCTGCAATGGAACTGAGCAAACGGAAGAGCTTCCATCGAAGCGACCATTAACCCCAGAAGGCGCATACATCTTCGAAGGGATACTGTCGTTGAGGACTGCACAGTCCGTGCCAGACAATGGATACTGGTTTGCTTGTCCTTTGGCAGAAAAACTACCACTTTCGCTGTGTCGAAAATCATGCCCAAAAACAGGATTGACTGAGAAGGCTCCAGGGATGATCAGCCACCCGAAATCCTCCAGGAGCTGAAGGGATAAATCGCGAGCCGTCACTGCCTCCTCCTTTGAGGATGCCACAATCAGAAGATCGTCCAGATAAGGAAGTATCATGATCCCTTGTCTCCGAAGCATTGCCATAAGAGGTGCCAGCACCTTTGTAAAAACTCGGGGTGCCGAAGCCAACGCGAAAGGGAGGGCCACAAACTGGTAATGGTCCTGACCTATGGCAAAGCGCAGAAAGCGCTGATGAGATCTTCCGATGGGAACGTGTAAATAGGCGTCGCGAATATCTATGGACACCAGAAAATTGTTCTGTGACAGGGCAGTCACCACTGAGCGAAGCGACTCCATGCGGAACTTTTCGGTGTAAACATGCCGATTTAACCTCTTGAGATCCAGAATGGGGCGAAACTTTCCCTCCTTTTTGGGGACCACAAAGAGGTTGGAATAAAATCCCCTTCCCCGGAGGAACTGACACTACTACACCCTTCTGTAGTAAGGAATCGACTTCCTGCCGCAGAGCGGTCAATAAGTCGGGATCTGACGGAACGCGAGACTGCCAGAATCTTTCTGGAGGGCGAGAGAGAAACTCTATGAAATAGCCTGCCGACATTATTCGTGTCACCCAGGAGTCTGAGACGCGGGAGACCCAAACCGCTTGAAACAGGAGCAGGCGCCCCCCCACTCGAGAATCCTCGAGTGAACTTCTGGCGTCAGTCCGTTTTGGCGGGCTTTTTGTCAGATTCCCGCTTGTCATTGCGCGGGTATTGTTTCCAAGAAGCGTTAGACTTTTGGGAAGACTTTTTCCCTGAAAAGGTGGGACGACCCGATCCCCAAGAGGAGTGACCGGCTCGCCCCCTGCCACGAAAAAACCGCCGGTTACCGTAGGAACCGGTCCTGCCAAAAGCAGCCGTAGCTGCCCTACGCTGAGGCAACGCTGACTCCTTAGCCTTAGCCTTAGCAATCAATTCCGTGAGGTCAGAGCCGAAAAGCTGACCACCTTTGTAAGGCAAAGATAGCAAACCTTGTTTGGAGACCGCATCTCCAGTCCACCGTTTAAGCCACAACGCTCTTCTAACAGTGATTGTAGAAGCCTGAGCTCTGGATATTAGGGAAGCCATATCCAAAAGAGCGTCACAGACATATTGGTCTGATTCTTCTATTAACTTAATGATCTCATCTATTGCCTGTAAAGACGACCCATCTTGCAGGGATATCCGCAGGCGAGCTGTCCAACCCATGGAAGCTCTAGAAGCACAATAGGAAGATAAAGCCACTCTAAAGGCCTGACCAGCAGCTTCATAGCCGGCCTTGGCTGCCATCTCTGACTTTTTGTCCAGCGCATCCTGCAAAGTAGCTTTCCCTTTGACGGGAAGCATAGTAGCTTTGTTAAGCTTAGATAAAGAAATATCCACCTCAGGGGACGGAATCCAGCTGGCAAATAGGTCTGCTGGACAAGGATACAAGGTTTCAAACAACCTTGTCCCCTGAAAACGCTTATCTGGACAAACGCGTTCCTTTTCTACTTTCTTAGAAAACTCACTCATAGCTGGCATCGCTAAACGTGATCTTTGCGACCCATGGTACCATCTGGGTATACCTTCATCATCATTCATCTCCTCAGGTACTTGCAGTACCTCTCGTATGGCCCTGACAAAAGCATCTACACGGCCGGACAAGGAAGCAGAGTGCTCCTGAAAATCCTCTCTGCCGAATCAGAACATTCTCCCTCAGAAACTGAAGGAGAACTCCCCCTCGCAGACAAATCTGAGTCACTTAGTGGGGAGGGCATAGCAATCCTGGGACGCTTTTTGCTATGAGAAGGTCTAGAGGATACCCACTGACCCAAAAGGTCAGAAAGCCCACTAATAGCAGTAGCGAGCATATCAAACTTGGCATCATAGCGACCTCCAATAGCAGCGCTAGAAGGTGCAGAGGATTCCATCGTGTCAGAAACGCGGGGCTGGTCCTGGAGAGGACGAGGAAGACGATCAGCCTCCTGACTCAAATCTGACATGCCGGTTATTCAGATGGTATAGTGATGAGAATAACCAGAGCAGTGTGGTCTCACACAGTAGCAAAACGCTGAAGGGTTAACTTCTTTTAAAAGCAAAAGAATACCCCAGCAGTGAAAAACGGCGCCCCCCCCCCGCTGCAGACAGCTCACAGACCGTTACTGAGGGATACAATGTCCCAATGATCAGAAAACTGCAACGCTGCGCTAGAGAGCGCAAACAGCAAAAACAAATGCTGCGGGAGGCTAAAGGGTTAAGCTGCTACCTAAGCGATAGCAGCGACTCACCCGGCTGGCTTGGTGTTGTCTCAAATGCCTGTGTACAGAAACGGAGGAGAGGAGACCAGGAGAGCTGTAATGGCTGCCGCAGAGAGCAGGAAGAGAAGGAGCCAGTCACTTCCTGTAATCAGAAAGCCGGGGAAGCCCGAAGCCACGCCCCCTCTCTGCTCAGTCAAAAAAGTGCGGGAAATCTTTTGCACTCCTCTCCCTGTACACTGTAACGGCGCTGCAGCGCCGAAAACATATTAAATAAAAAATCGCTCTTTTTTTTTTTTTTTTTTTTTTAAAAATGCCCAATCATGAGAAAATAGTGGGAAACACCAATAACAGTCAGCGCAGTCACCGCAGATGCTGTAATCACTCGCACATATCAAAATATAATGCAGAGTACTCACCAGCCAAAAACGCCACAGGGACCCTCCACGGATATGTGACGCTGTGCCCATTGCTTCCCCATGAGGACAAGGAACGCAGTGACCCAGAACGTGGTGTGCGTCCTGTCAGGGATAGCCACCTCTTCCCCCCGGGCCGCAAGAAAATGCAATGACCACCATTTAGGGAATACATTTCTGCCAGGGGAGAGGATGGGGTCCAGCAGCGCCGGTACCCCTGATCCTCTAGACATAAAGTCCAGGACCCTGTCCGAGTAAAATAATAAACTCTTCTGAGGTGATTTCTGAGGAGCTGCATTAGCAGCCGTCCTTCCTACTTGGACCTCAAGTCGAAACTGGAGTGTACGGCAGGAGGAGCCAGAGCCGGAGGGGCCGGACAACACCCATTTTTAGAACCTGAGGTTAGTCCTACTATCTGGCTCCGCCCTACCCAGAAGTAATGAAGTGTCCCCCTTGCTTCCATCTGCAGCTGAAAAAAAGGTTGTGTACCTGGGGATAATGTTAACTACCTGTCTAGACAAAATGCTTTCAATGAACTAGGAGCCCTTACAGGAAGAAAAAAAAAAAAAAATCAAAGCCGACATGTTACGTGGGAAAAGTCTAAGTTACTTACCGTTAACGGTATTTTTCGAAGTCCATGACAGCACTACAGAGAGAGGGGATCCGCCCCTTAGGAACAGGAAACCTACAGATATAAAAGGGCGGCACCTCTCCCACACATCAGTTGGATTACAGAGCATAAGAGGACATCAAGGTTAAATGGTATACAGCAAAAAAATTTCATGCATCACACAGTAACATTAATCAATTGTTTATTACATGTGGACTACATAAGCGGAAGAAGTGCACATAAAACCTGGGTGGGAATGTAAGGGTGCTGTCATGGACTTCGAAAAATACCGTTAACGGTAAGTAACTTAGACTTTATTCGAACGTCCATGACAGCACTACAGAGAGAATTACAGAGAGTAATAACTACTTAGGGAGGGACTACTGCCTGCAGCACCCTTAGTCCGAAAGAAAGGTCTGAGGAAGCACCCAAATCTAATCTATAATGAGTGTAAAACGTGTGTGGAGAAGACCACGTAGCTGCCTTACATATCTGGTCAATCGAGACTTCTGCCTTTTCTGCCCATGAAGTCGCCACAGCTCGAGTGGAATGCGCCCTTAGCCTCTCAGGTGGCTGCTTGCCCCCGAGGTGTATGCCAGAGAAATTGCTTCCCTAATCCATCTGGCCAATGAGCTCTTTGTTAATCTACGGCCTTTGTTAATTCCTTGAAAAGAGACAAACAATGCACTGTCCCCTTTCCAGGGATCAGTGACTGCCAAATATTGCAGCAGACATCTTCTAACATCTAAAGTATGAAGTTTCATCTCTTTTTGATTAGATGGATTAGGGATGAACGAAGGGAGAATAATTTCCTGTGTTCTGTGGAAAGCGGAAGACACCTTAGGTAGGTATGCTGGATCCGGTCTAAGTATTATCCTGTCATTCAGGACCTGAGTGTAAGGAGACAGTCTAGATAGTGCCTGGATGTCACTTACCCTCCTAGCCGAGGTTAATGCTACCAGGAAAGCGGTCTTAAGGGAAAGAGTTTTTATTGATGCTGCTGATATAGGTTCAAAAGGGGGCTCTGTTAAAGCAGTGAGAACAAGATTTAAGTCCCATGGCATGATTC
>JARQOD010000004.1:544089792-544156029 GCA_033576555.1 Oophaga sylvatica | reverse complement strand
CACTAGTTACAATGGATGCGGCCATCTCCATCCCATCCTTGTGGGGCGTTTCTTCAACTTTCAATACAGCAATGGTGACAAGATCTTCACTTTGCACATAGTCTTCACTGAGCACGTCAACAACTCTAGTTTCATTCAAGCTCTTGCTTTTTCCCCTTCTTGTTTTATTTCTCGTTGTCTCATGTCAGCGTCATTAATGGAAAGGAGTGTTCCTTCTGGTCACACAAATCTCTTCTGCAGTCCATAACATGATCGCTTCTTTCCAGGAGTTCATTGACAAATTCTGTCCCTTTGTACAATCTTTTTAAAATTGTCAAAAAATGTTTTCAGAGGAAGTCCTCTACGTGTCCTCCAGGATGTACTGCACTTGGTGCATAGGCTTTACCAGTCTAGGAGTCCTACTCTTTAATAATGTGCAAAAAATGTTTTCATAGGCTGTCCTCTACGTGTCCTCCAGGGGGTATTTCCGTTATCCTTCATATTTTTGGCAGCCCTTGCACTTTGCTCATAGGCTTTATAACTCAGGCGGAAATACAAACAAGAAATGAAAATGGCTAAAAATAATAAATCTCCGGGCTCTGAAGGAATAATTGGCGAATATTTTAATATATTTAATCAAGTATTATTTCCACATCTGCTACTAGTTGTTCAAAATCCATTTGAAACGGGTAAAATTCCAGAAGAAATGATAAGAGCGACAATAGTTCCACTTCCCAAAACCGGGTACAACACCGAAGCAAGAGAATAATTCTAAGATTCTAGCAAACAGAATTTCAGACGTTATCCCATCCCTGGTGCAGAAGGACCAAGTTGGGTTTGTGAATTCTAGAGAAGAGATGAGCAAACCCAAAATTAGAACTTTGAGGGTCGTGTCGTACAGATAGTGTCCGGTGCTAAACGTCGAACTCTGTCTTCTCCCGGAAGTCCAGTGAAAAGTTCGGAGATCCGGGAACTCCCAACTTTGGACCGGACTTCGCAGGGAAGTCGAGGAGACAGACAGAATTTTTACCACTCTAAAGTTCAGGTCCCCGTACATTATAATGGAGGTCGAGTTCTGGTACAAGTTCGGGTAACTTACCCGAACTTTAGATTAAAGTTTGGGTTGTGTATCAGAACCTGGACTTCCACGGGTCCGCTCAGCCCTAATCCAAACACTTGATGGCACAAGAAGGATGGTTGATCTCATCCATGCGGCAGGGAATGGTCGTTCCCCTTTTCTGCTCCTATCGCTGACTCTACATTCAGGATTCCTATTTGAGGTACTATCCACATTCAGATTCAATGCGAACGTATTTACAGCCATTTTATTACATTCCAAACCATCAGCTTCGGTCCTGGTATCTGGAATGATGTTGGACAAATTCTACATTGCTAACGGCACGATACTACTGGTGTCCGCTATCACCAATTATATTTGCTCTAGTGACTGAATCACTACCCAAAAATATGAGGTCACACACAATGATATCAGGCATTCAGGTGGGAGAAATGGAACATAAAACGGGTTTATTTGCAGACGATATTATATTTGCACTGACAAATCCTTCCTTCAGGATCACTACCAACAGCAATGCAAATAATAGACTTCTACCAAAGTATCATATTAAAAACTAAATGCCAAAATTTACATTTAAACACATCTATAACACTGTACAGATCTAAAATAAATATCCCTTTAAATGGGGCAATATACGAATTTTGGTAAGAACTTACCTGTAAAATTCTTTTCAGCAAAGGAAGCAAGGGGGACACTTCATTACTTCTGGGTAGGGCGGAGCCAGATAGTAGGACTAACCTCAGGTTCTAAAAATGGTGTTGTCCGGCCCCTCCGGCTCTGGCTCCTCCTGCCGTACACTCCAGTTTTGTACACAAGCTAAGGAGAAAGAAATCACCAGCGGAGTGCCATAACCAATCTGAAAGGGTTCAAAAGACCAAAGTTATGCACATAACATGAATACCACACAGCTCAGGTACCACTCACAAAACCTGACCACTGCGATGAGCTGGCGATGCCGGAAAGAGCCGTAGAGCGCTGACCTCAGCTCAGAAACTCACTTATCAGAGCGAGCCGCGCTGCTTCTGAAACAACACCTTCTGCCTTATGGGAGGAGAAGTGTCCCCCTTGCTTCCTTTGCTGAAAAGAATTTTACAGGTAAGTTCTTACCAAAATTCGTATTTCAGCTGCAGATGGAAGCAAGGGGGACACTTCATTACTTCTGGGATGTCCCAAAGCAGTACAAAAACAAGGGTGGGAAAAAACCTTAAACAGGCAGAAGCCAACACCTTGATACATGCGCAACATAAACTTAACTAGAAGTTTTCAAAATACAGCCGCCTGAAGGACTCTGCGTCCTAAGGCCGCATCAGCGGAGGCACTGACGTCCACCTTATAAAACTTTGTAAAGGTGTGAACAGAACGCCAAGTCGCTGCTCGATAGAGCTGGGCTGCCGAAGCCCCTTGATGAAGGGCCCACGAAGAGCCCACAGCTCTCGTGGAATGAGCCCGAATATTAATCGGGCAAGGTTCGTCCATAACACGGTAAGCTTCCAAAATAGCTGACCGGATCTAACGAGCTATAGTATCTTTAGAAGCTCGTTGACCACGACGACGACCTGCTGGAATCACAAAAAGAGAATCCGACTTCCAGAAACTCTGCGTAACTGACAAGTAAAACTTCAATGCCCGCACTAAGTCCAATGAGTGCAAGGCCCGCTCCTTCGCATTCTTTGGTTCTGAACAAAGCGAAGGCAACACAATATCTTGATTGACATGGAATTGAGATACCACTTTAGGGAGAAAATCATGTCGCGTGCGAAGAACAACACGATCCGGGAAAAATCCAAGAAAGGTGGCGAACATGAAAGAGCCGCCAACTCGGAAACCCGTCTCAAGGAAGTGACCGCCACTAGAAGGCAACCTTCCAAGAAAGCAAAGAAAGATTAATAGCATCCATAGCTCGAAAGGAGCACTTTGAAGAGCTTTCAAAACCAGATTAAGCCGCCAAGGCGACACAGGAGTTTTCCTTGGAGGAAACTGACGGGCTGTTCCGCGAAAAAAGGCACATACGTCCCTACGCGAGGCAATAGCTTTACGAAAAAGCACCGACAGGGCAGACACCTGACCCTTCAGGGTAATGATTGCCAAACCCTTATCCAGCCCGTGCTGCAAAAAAAACCAACAAGTTGGGTAATGAAAATTTCTTTGGATTCCTGGAAGAACCCAAACACCATGAAAAGAAGGATTCCCAAATCCTGTAGTAAATCCTAGTCGTAGCCGGACTTCTTGACGCTCTCATGGTGGCAATGACCTTTTCTGAAACCCTTGACGGTTAAAATCTCGGTCTCAAGAGCAAAGCCGTCAAACGCAGAGACCTCAGGCCCGGATGACACACGGGACCCTGAGTGAGCAAGTCCGGTCGAAGAGGCAGAGGAAAAGGAGGCGCCGCCAGAAGCGACATCAGCGTGGAAAACCACGTCCTTCTCGGCCAATCTGGGGCTATCAGAATAGCCGAACCCTCTCCAGCCTGACCCGACGTAAACACAAGCGGCAGCAAGGATATCGGTGGGAACACATAAACCAGCTGGTATTGACTCCACGGAACCACCAGCGCATCCACTTCCACCGCGGTCGGATCCCTGTATCTGGACATGAAAGTTGGTAACTTGGCATTGATCCTGGAGGCCATCAAGTCTACTTGAGGAGTCCCCCATCGGGAGCACAGAAGTGCAAAGATTTCCGGATGAAGACTCCATTCTCCTGAATCCATCCTCTCTCGGCTGAGAAAGTCTGCCTGGATATTCTGAACTCCTGGTATGTGAATCGCAGAAATAGCCGGCACATGAGCCTCGGCCCATATCAGAATCCGAGATACCTCCGACATGAGTCTGGAGCTCCTCGTCCCGCCTTGATGGTTGATATACGCAACCGCCGTAGCGTTGTCCGTCTGAACACGAACTGGTAATCCGCTCAAAGGGACCGTCCAATGTTGGAGGCAAAGAAAAATTGCCCTCAATTCCAGGATGTTGATCGGTAACACCGATTCTTCCGGTGACCAAACTCCCTGAATCCAGAGATTGTTCCAAACTCCCCCCCAGCCCGTCAGGCTGGCATCGGTGGTCAAGACCGACCATGACAGGGAAGAAAAGA
Organism: Oophaga sylvatica; assembly: GCA_033576555.1. Lineage (NCBI taxonomy): Eukaryota > Metazoa > Chordata > Amphibia > Anura > Dendrobatidae > Oophaga > Oophaga sylvatica. The sequence continues at coordinate 544,151,882 of JARQOD010000004.1, read as the reverse complement.
TTTTCCCAGGAAAAACCGTTCCGGACGTAACCACCAGTCCAGAGACTCTCGCACTTTGCGGAGATTAAAACCCTGCAATCCAGTGTTTCCTGTGCACGATTCCATCTCTTCAAAATGAAGCTTTGAAGCGTTCTGCAATGGAACTGAGCAAACGGAAGAGCTTCCATCGAAGCGACCATTAACCCCAGAAGGCGCATACATCTTCGAAGGGATACTGTCGTTGAGGACTGCACAGTCCGTGCCAGACAATGGATACTGGTTTGCTTGTCCTTTGGCAGAAAAACTACCACTTTCGCTGTGTCGAAAATCATGCCCAAAAACAGGATTGACTGAGAAGGCTCCAGGGATGATCAGCCACCCGAAATCCTCCAGGAGCTGAAGGGATAAATCGCGAGCCGTCACTGCCTCCTCCTTTGAGGATGCCACAATCAGAAGATCGTCCAGATAAGGAAGTATCATGATCCCTTGTCTCCGAAGCATTGCCATAAGAGGTGCCAGCACCTTTGTAAAAACTCGGGGTGCCGAAGCCAACCCGAAAGGGAGGGCCACAAACTGGTAATGGTCCTGACCTATGGCAAAGCGCAGAAAGCGCTGATGAGATCTTCCGATGGGAACGTGTAAATAGGCGTCGCGAATATCTATGGACACCAGAAAATTGTTCTGTGACAGGGCAGTCACCACTGAGCGAAGCGACTCCATGCGGAACTTTTGGGTGTAAACATGCCGATTTAACCTCTTGAGATCCAAATGGGGCGAAACTTTCCCTCCTTTTTGGGACCACAAAGAGGTTGGAATAAAATCCCCTTCCCCGGTCTTCTGGAGGAACTGACACTACTACACCCTTCTGTAGTAAGGAATCGACTTCCTGCCGCAGAGCGGTCAATAAGTCGGGATCTGACGGAACGCGAGACTGCCAGAATCTTTCTGGAGGGCGAGAGAGAAACTCTATGAAATAGCCTGCCGACATTATTCGTGTCACCCAGGAGTCTGAGACGCGGGAGACCCAAACCGCTTGAAACAGGAGCAGGCGCCCCCCCACTCGAGAATCCTCGAGTGAACTTCTGGCGTCAGTCCGTTTTGGCGGGCTTTTTGTCAGATTCCCGCTTGTCATTGCGCGGGTATTGTTTCCAAGAAGCGTTAGACTTTTGGGAAGACTTTTTCCCTGAAAAGGTGGGACGACCCGATCCCCAAGAGGAGTGACCGGCTCGCCCCCTGCCACGAAAAAACCGCCGGTTACCGTAGGAACCGGTCCTGCCAAAAGCAGCCGTAGCTGCCCTACGCTGAGGCAACGCTGACTCCTTAGCCTTAGCCATCAATTCCGTGAGGTCAGAGCCGAAAAGCTGACCACCTTTGTAAGGCAAAGATAGCAAACCTTGTTTGGAGACCGCATCTCCAGTCCACCGTTTAAGCCACAACGCTCTTCTAACAGTGATTGTAGAAGCCTGAGCTCTGGATATTAGGGAAGCCATATCCAAAAGAGCGTCACAGACATATTGGTCTGATTCTTCTATTAACTTAATGATCTCATCTATTGCCTGTAAAGACGACCCATCTTGCAGGGATATCCGCAGGCGAGCTGTCCAACCCATGGAAGCTCTAGAAGCACAATAGGAAGATAAAGCCACTCTAAAGGCCTGACCAGCAGCTTCATAGCCGGCCTTGGCTGCCATCTCTGACTTTTTGTCCAGCGCATCCTGCAAAGTAGCTTTCCCTTTGACGGGAAGCATAGTAGCTTTGTTAAGCTTAGATAAAGAAATATCCACCTCAGGGGACGGAATCCAGCTGGCAAATAGGTCTGCTGGACAAGGATACAAGGTTTCAAAAACCTTGTCCCCTGAAAACGCTTATCTGGACAAACGCGTTCCTTTTCTACTTTCTTAGAAAACTCACTCATAGCTGGCATCGCTAAACGTGATCTTTGCGACCCATGGTACCATCTGGGTATACCTTCATCATCATTCATCTCCTCAGGGACTTGCAGTACCTCTCGTATGGCCCTGACAAAAGCATCTACACGGCCGGACAAGGAAGCAGAGTGCTCCTGAAAATCCTCTCTGCCGAATCAGAACATTCTCCCTCAGAAACTGAAGGAGAACTCCCCCTCGCAGACAAATCTGAGTCACTTAGTGGGAGGGCATAGCAATCCTGGGACGCTTTTTGCTATGAGAAGGTCTAGAGGATACCCACTGACCCAAAAGGTCAGAAAGCCCACTAATAGCAGTAGCGAGCATATCAAACTTGGCATCATAGCGACCTCCAATAGCAGCGCTAGAAGGTGCAGAGGATTCCATCGTGTCAGAAACGCGGGGCTGGTCCTGGAGAGGACGAGGAAGACGATCAGCCTCCTGACTCAAATCTGACATGCCGGTTATTCAGATGGTATAGTGATGAGAATAACCAGAGCAGTGTGGTCTCACACAGTAGCAAAACGCTGAAGGGTTAACTTCTTTTAAAAGCAAAAGAATACCCCAGCAGTGAAAAACGGCGCCCCCCCCCCCCGCTGCAGACAGCTCACAGACCGTTACTGAGGGATACAATGTCCCAATGATCAGAAAACTGCAGCGCTGCGCTAGAGAGCGCAAACAGCAAAAACAAATGCTGCGGGAGGCTAAAGGGTTAAGCTGCTACCTAAGCGATAGCAGCGACTCACCCGCTGGCTTGGTGTTGTCTCAAATGCCTGTGTACAGAAACGGAGGAGAGGAGACCAGGAGAGCTGTAATGGCTGCCGCAGAGAGCAGGAAGAGAAGGAGCCAGTCACTTCCTGTAATCAGAAAGCCGGGGAAGCCCGAAGCCACGCCCCCTCTCTGCTCAGTCAAAAAAGTGCGGGAAATCTTTTGCACTCCTCTCCCTGTACACTGTAACGGCGCTGCAGCGCCGAAAACATATTAAATAAAAAATCGCTCTCTTTTTTTTTTTTTTTTTTTTTTTTTAAAAATGCCCAATCATGAGAAAATAGTGGGAAACACCAATAACAGTCAGCGCAGTCACCGCAGACGCTGTAATCACTCGCACATATCAAAATATAATGCAGAGTACTCACCAGCCAAAAACGCCACAGGGACCCTCCACGGATATGTGACGTGTGCCCATTGCTTCCCCATGAGGACAAGGAACGCAGTGACCCAGAATGTGGTGTGCGTCCTGTCAGGGATAGCCACCTCTTCCCCCCGGGCCGGCAAGAAAATGCAATGACCACCATTTAGGGAATACATTTCTGCCAGGGGAGAGGATGGGGTCCAGCAGCGCCGGTACCCCTGATCCTCTAGACATAAAGTCCAGGACCCTGTCCGAGTAAAATAATAAACTCTTCTGAGGTGATTTCTGAGGAGCTGCATTAGCAGCCGTCCTTCCTACTTGGACCTCAAGTCGAAACTGGAGTGTACGGCAGGAGGAGCCAGTGCCGGAGGGGCCGGACAACACCCATTTTTAGAACCTGAGGTTAGTCCTACTATCTGGCTCCGCCCTACCCAGAAGTAATGAAGTGTCCCCCTTGCTTCCATCTGCAGCTGAAAAAAAGGTTGTGTACCTGGGGATAATGTTAACTACCTGTCTAGACAAAATGCTTTCAATGAACTAGGAGCCCTTACAGGAAGAAAAAAAAAAAAAAAAAATCAAAGCCGACATGTTACGTGGGAAAAAACACGATATCTCTTGGTGGGGGAAGGGTAGCCTCGGGGAAAATGTTTTAACTCCCGCAGATATTCTATTTATTCTGAAATGTTCCTATAGTATTGCCAGTGAAGATATTAAAAGAAATACAAGTAATTATTTACAAATATATTTGGCACGAGAAACAACCTAGAGTACAATATACACTTTACATCCCTATGAACAAAAGGAGGAGGACTAGGATGCCCCTCAGTGGTGATTGAGCAATTAAAATACATGTGGAACAACGCTGACGACAGGCACTGGACAACAACTGAAAGACACTTAGTGGGAACTTCAAATAGCTCAGGTTTCTTTTATTTGGACATCTTGAACCCCATTTCCCCCTCCCCCCCAAAAAAATATATATATCAGAGACGGTAGATGCAGCCTTAGAGCTATGGGGTGTATTAATTAACAAATTGGGTTCCATACAAATTGCGCTATCTAAAAGCGCCTATAGAGACTTTGCAGCAAGGTAACCTTAACCCCAACCACTGGACACTTTTGGGAATTACATCAATTGAAAACTTTTTTGAAAAGGAGGTATGAACTTCCTTCTCTTCATTTAGAATTAAAGAGGATGTCCACTAATTTTACATTGATGACCCATCCCTTAAGAAAAGGTCAATATCATTATCGATTACAGCAGGGTTTGACAAACCCAGGAGCCAGGTCGCCAGTGGCGCCTAGAAAATCATGCCTGGCGCCCGGGTTTGTCGGGGCCCTGAGCAGGCGGGGAGCCCACTCGCCGTCGGGCACCCTGGCGCCCGTTAGCGGAGGAGAGCGGTGTCAGCGCCGCCACCCGCCCCCGCCTGCTCAGGGCCCCGGCAGCAGCTGGCACAATACTTACCTCTCCCGTGCCTCCACTGACGCAGCTCCGGGCTCCAGGGGCCGCCGGCGCTTCCTCTCACAGCAGCGCCGCTGAATGACATCATCATTCAGTGGCCGGCTGTGGCAGAGAGCGCGGACGCCAGACGTGAGATGTGATGTGTATGTGTGTCTGTGTGTGTGTGTCTGTCTGTGTGCATCAGTGTGTGTGTGTGTGTGTATGTGAGAGTGCTTGTGTGCTGCATGTGTGATGGTGGTGGGGGGAGGCAGTGATGATGGGGAGGCATTGATGATAATGGGGAGGCATTGATGATAATGGGAGGCATTGATGATGATGGGGAGGAATTGATAATGATGGGGAGGAATTGATGATGATGGGCAGGCATTGATGATGATGGGGAGGCGATGATGATGATTGGGAGGCGATGATGATGATGGGAGGCGATGATGATGATGGGGAGGCCATGATGATGATGGGGAGACCATGAAGATGATGGGGAGGACATGATGATGATGGGGAGGCAATGATGATGATGATAAGTCAATGATAATGATGGGGAGGCGATGATGATGATGGGCAGGCATTGATGATGATGGGGAGGAATTGATGATGATGGGCAGGCATTGATGATGATGGGGAGGCGATGATGATGATTGGGAGGCGATGATGATGATGGGGAGGCGATGATGATGATGGGGAGGACATGATGATGATGGGGAGGCAATGATGATGATGATGATAAGTCAATGATGATGATGGGGAGGCGATGATGATGAAATGAAAAAAAAATTCTGGCTCCTAAATTTTTTGGCTGGCTCCTAGATTCTGAACAACTTTGTCGACCCCTGGATTACAGCAAAAAAAAAAAAAAAAAAAAAAAAAACACAAAAAACTGGACATATTTTGTATTTTTCTTTTTTAACGTAATTATTTTAGTAGTGAAAAAAAAAAGTTTGCAAAAAAATATGTATAGTACAGACCAAAAGTTTGGCCATGCCTTCTCATTCAAAGATTTTTCTGTATTTTCATGACTATGAAAATTGTACATTCACACTGAAGGCATCAATACTATGAATTAACACATGTGGAATTATACATTACACTTTACAAAAAAGTGTGTAACAACTGAAAATATGTCTTATATTCTAGGTTCTTCAAAGTAGCCACCTTTTGCTTTGATGACTGCTTTGCACACTCTTGGCATTCTCTTGATGAGCTTCAAGAGGTAATCACCGGAAATGGTTTTCACTTCACGGGTGTGCCCTGTCAGGTTTAATAAGTGGGATTTCTGGCCTTATAAATGGGGTTGGGACCATCAGTTGTGTTGTGCAGAAGTCTGGTGGATACACAGCTGATAGTCCTACTGAATAGACTGTTAGAATTTGTATTATGGCAAGAAAAAAGCAGCTAAGAAAAACGAGTGGCCATCATTACTTTAAGAAATGAAGGTCAGTCAGTCCGAAAAATTGGGAAAACTTTGAAAGTGTCCCCAAGTGCAGTTGCAAAAACCATCAAGCGCTACAAAGAAACTGACTCACATGAGAACCGCCCCAGGAAAGGAAGACCAAGAGCCACCTCTGCTTCTGAGGATAAGTTTATCCGAGTCACCAGCCTCAGAAATCGCAGGTTTACAGCAGCTCAGATTAGCGACCAGGTCAATGCCACACAGAGTTCTAGCAGCAGACACATCTCTACAACAACTGTTAAGAGGAGACTTTGTGCAGCAGGCCTTCATGGTAAAATAGCTGCTAGGAAACCACTGCTAAGGACAGGCAACAAGCAGAGGAGACTTGTTTGGGCTAAAGAACACAAGGAATGGACATTAGACCAGTGGAAATCTGTGCTTTGGTCTGATGAGTCCAAATTTGAGATATTTGGTTCCAACCACAGTGTCTTTGTGCGACGCAGAAAAGGTGAACTGATGGACTCTACATGCCTGGTTCCCACCGTGAAGCATGGAGGAGGAGGTGTGATGGTGTGGGGGTGCTTTGCTGGTGACACTGTTGGAGATTTATTCAAAATTGAAGGCATACTGAACCAGCATGGCTTCCACAGCATCTTGCAGCAGCATGCTATTCCATCCGGTTTGCGTTTAGTTGGACCAGCATTTATTTTTCAACAGGACAATGACCCCAAACACACCTCCAGACTGTGTAAGGGCTATTTGACCAAGAAGGAGAGTGATGGGGTGCTACGCCAGATGACCTGGCCTCCACAGTCACCAGACCTGAACCCAATCGAGATGGTTTGGGGTGAGCTGGACCGCAGAGTGAAGGCAAAAGGGCCAACAAGTGCTAAGCATCTCTGGGAACTCCTTCAAGATTGTTGGAAGACCATTTCGGTGACTACCTCTTGAAGCTCATCAAGAGAATGCCAAGAGTGTGCAAAGCAGTCATCAAAGCAAAAGGTGGCTACTTTGAAGAACCTAGAATATAAGACATATTTTCAGTTGTTTCACACTTTTTTGTTAAGTATATAATTCCACATGTGTTAATTCATAGTTTTGATGCCTTCAGTGTGAATGTACAATTTTCCAAACTTTTGGTCTGTACTGTAAGTTAGGAGTTGTGTCGCCATTTTCAGAGACCTGGAACGTTTTTATTTTTTGTCCGATGGAGATATGTGATAGGTTATTTTATTTGTGGGGTGAGACGATGCTTCAGAGTCGCTGCGTATAGCAGAAATCGAGGTCTCCTTTGAAGCCCGGCTACAGAGGGTCTGAAAGGAATTCTGTAATGACCAGTCACGAGGGTCATCAGCTTAACCCCCCGGCTTTCATCACAGTCCATCGGCAACCCGCCATCACGTCATGGGTGCTGCGATAGGCGGAAGTAAAGACGCGCATGCGCCCATCGTCGCGAGTTAAATACCGCTGTCAGAGATTGACAGCAGAATTTAACAGGTTAACAATTGTGGGCAAACACTAGGCACATGGGGGATGATAACTATTCATCAAATTTTGCTCCAAAAGAAAAAAAAAATCCTATTACCACCCTAAAAAATTCTTGTCTTGACTAATTTAAGGAATTAGTTGAGGAATATTCAGTTCTTCATAACACCAAAAATAAAAGTAAAAAAATAAAAAAAAAATAGCACCATTAACGAAACTAAAGCCCTACAAAGACTAAAATAAATAAAAAAAATATAACAAAATGTCAAGCAGACGAGGGATGATCAATGGTTATCCCTGATAAACACATTATAGATACCAAAATATGAAAGTGCTCAGTGATGAGTCTATAGCACTTACATCAAATTGATGTCTGATCCCACTTCCCTTTAGAAAAATGATCTGTCCAAATTAGCTCAGGAGGGTTCTTCAATGGGTATTTTTAATGATCACACAACATACATGGGATTTGCAATGTTTTCTAATTTCAGCTATATAATATTTGCTCACACAATTTTTTTTTTTCCTTTAACCCTGCTGTTCTGTTCGGGTTTACTATACACTTGTTATGTTCGGGTCATTTTTGACCCGAACCTATTAAAATGTTGTTTTGAGCCACTGAAAAGTTCTTTTTGAATACCTGTTGCATTATTATACTGTGTGTGATCATAGTTGTTCATTATCAAAGAAAAATTTAATAAAAAAACTTAATTTTTTTAAATTTTGTGTTGATTAATGTAAAACAGCCTAATTGAATTTTACACCAAAGTAACAAACTTGTGCTTAAATAATCAACTATATCTTTTACAACAACATCAACAACAACTTTAGGTAACTATTAGTACAACTAACTTAAAACTAAAACACGGATTTTGGTAAAGACTTACCTGTAAAATCCTTTTCAGCGAAGGAAGGAAGAGAGACACAGTAATTCATTACTGATGGGTAGGCGGAGCCCCAGATCAGGATGTTACCTCAGATCAAAAGAGTGATGACTGGCTGGCCCCTCCAGCTCGGGCTCCTCCTACTCAGCTCCAGTCGTATCAAAGCTTTTAGGAAAAGAGCCAAGATCACCAGCGGAGCAACATAACCCCTTCTGAAGGAACTTCAGAGAAAAAACACAAGGATACAGGTTATGCATGCAAAGAAAGCCAAAAACCACAGAGTTCCAGGTACTACTCACGGAACCTGACTACTGCGATGAGCTGGCGATGCTGGAACAGAGCCTTAGCGCGCTGACCTCAGCCCAGATAATCGCTATCAGATAAGGGTCGCGCTGCATCTGAAAACATCAACACACTTCTGCCGTGGGAGGGTACTGTGTCTCTCTTCCTTCCTTCGCTGAAAAGGATTTTACAGGTAAGTCTTTACCAAAATCCGTGTTTCAGCTGCAGATGAAGGAAGAGAGCCACAGTAATTCATTACTGATGGGACGTCCCAAAGCAGTTCAAAAATAAGGGTGGGAAAAAACCAACAAAAGGCAGAAACCCAACAACCTTAACAATAAAGCGCAACCAGCGCTAAACACAAGTTCATCCAGAACTTTAAACTACAGCTGCCTGCAGGACCCTACGTCCGAGGGCTGCATCAGCGGAAGCACTGACGTCCACTTTATAAAATCTTGTAAACGTGTGGACAGAGCGCCAAGTCGCCGCTCGGCAAAGCTGCACTGCCGAAGCACCTTGATGAAAAGCCCACGATGAAGCCACAGCTCTCGTGGAATGGGCTCGAATCTTAATCGGGCAAGATTCACCCCGAAGACGGTAAGCTTCCAAAATAGCTGACCGGATCCAACGAGCTATAGAACCCTTGGAAGCTCGTTGACCACGCCGACGACCTGCCGGAACCACAAACAGGGAGTCCGTCTTACGAAAACCTTGAGTAATAGATAGATAAAACTTCAAGGCCCGCACTAAATCCAATGTGTGTAAATCTCGCTCTTTCGTATTCTTCGGATCCGGACAGAGTGAAGGCAACACAATATCCTGGTTAACATGAAATTGTGACACCACTTTAGGCAAAAAATCACCCCGAGTGCGAAGCACTACACGATCCGGAAAAAACTCCAGAAAAGGAGGCGAGCAAGAAAGAGCTGCCAATTCAGAAACTCTCCTCAAGGAAGTGACTGCAACAAGGAAAGCCACCTTCCAAGAAAGTAAAGAAAGGCTAGCAGAAACCATAGGTTCAAAAGGTTTATGCTGAAGAGCCTCCAAAACAAGGTTAGCCGCCAAGGAGACACGGGTGCCTTCCGCGGCGGAAACTTACGAGAGATACCTCGGAAAAAAGAGATCACGTCTCTATTCGAAGCAATGGTTCTCCGGAATAATAAGGACAGAGCAGAAATCTGACCTTTCAGAGTGCTAACTGCCAAACCCTTGTCTAGCCCATGCTGCAGAAAAGCCAACAGGTTGGGAATGGAAAATTTTCTCGGGTTCCGAGAAGACCCCAAACACCACGAAAAGAAGGTTTCCCAAATTTTGTGGTAAATCCTAGAAGTAGCCGGACATCTTGCAGCACGAAGGGTAGCAATGACCTCGGCTGAAAAACCTCTACGGTCAAGATCTCGGTCTCAAGAGCCACGCCGTCAAACGCAGGGACATCAAGTCCGGATGACAAATGGGCCCCTGAGTCAACAAGTCCTGTTGAAGAGGGAGTGGAAACGGAGGTGCCGCCAACAGCGACATTATTGTCGAGAACCACACCCTTCTTGGCCAGTCTGGAGCTATCAGAATAGCTGGAATTCTCTCTAGTCTGATCCGACGCAGCACTAGAGGAAGTAAGGATATCGGCGGGAATACATAGATCAGCTTGAACTGATCCCACTGAGCCACTAGAGCATCCACCGCCACCGCCTTCGGGTCCTTGTACCTGGACATGAATGTCGGTAACTTGGCATTGGACCTGGAAGCCATCAAATCCACTTGGGGGGTTCCCCAGCGAGAGCACAGTAGTGCAAAGACTTCCGGGTGGAGGCTCCATTCCCCGGGATCCATCCTTCTGCGGCTGAGAAAGTCCGCTGTAATATTCTGAACCCCTGGAATGTGAATCGCCGAAATGGCTGGTACATTGGCCTCTGCCCAAATCAGAATTCGGGACACCTCTACCATGAGTCTGGAACTCCTTGTCCCACCTTGGTGATTGATATACGCGACAGCCGTCGCATTGTCTGTCTGCACACGGACTGGCAGACCGCTCAAAGGGACCGTCCAATGTTGGAGGCAAAGAAAAATCGCCCTCAATTCCAGGATGTTGATCGGAAGCACAGACTCTTCCGGTGACCATACCCCCTGAATCCAGAGATTGTTCCAAACACCCCCCCAGCCCGTCAGGCTGGCATCGGTGGTTATGACTGACCACTTCAGAGGGAGGAAAGACTTCCCCAGGGAGAATGCCCCTGGACGTAACCACCATTCTAGAGAATCCCGCACCGCGCGAGAAATGGTGACACTGCAATCCAGCGATTGCGACTGGTTCCATCGACTCAAGATGAACCTTTGAAGGGTCCTGGAGTGGAACTGGGCAAAAGGAATTGCCTCCATGGACGCCACCATCAGTCCCAGAAGACGCATACACTTCCGTAGGGACATTGCCATTGAGGATGTCATAATCTGTACATGTCGAAGAAGACATGACTGTTTGTCTGGTGGTAGGGAAACTACCGACCGAAACGTGTCGAGATGCATTCCCAAAAAGAGAATTGTCCTCGATGGTTCCAGGGACGACTTCTCCCAATTGACCAGCCAACCGAAGTCTTTCAGAAACTGAAGAGACAAATCCCGAGCCGTCAATGCCTCCTCCTCCGAGGAAGCCACGATCAAAAGATCGTCCAGATAAGGGAGAATCGTAATCCCCTGTCTTCGAAGGAGTGCCATGAGGGGCGCCAGAACTTTTGTAAAGACCCTTGGCGCTGAGGCTAAGCCGAACGGCAGAGCCACGAACTGGTAATGATTCTGACCTATGGCAAATCGAAGAAAGCGCTGATGAGCCTTTCCGATGGGAATATGCAAATAGGCGTCGCGAATGTCGATTGACACCAGAAAATCGTTCTGTGACAGAGCTGCCACAACGGAACGAAGCGACTCCATGCGAAATTTTCGGGCATGGACATGCCGGTTTAATCGCTTGAGATCCAGAATCGGGCGAAATTTGTTCTCCTTTTTGGGAACTATAAAAAGGTTGGAATAAAAACCTTTCCCTCGGTCCTCTGACGGAACCGGTATCACTACACCCTTTTGTAGTAGCGATTCGACCTCTCGCTGTAGAGCGACAACAAGCTCGGGTTCCGACGGAACGCGAGATTGACAAAAAACATTTGGGGGTTGAGAAGCAAACTCTATGAAATAGCCTGCCGACACTATCCGCGTTACCCAGGAATCTGGAACGCGAGCCATCCAAGTCTCCTTGAAAAGAAGCAGGCGACCCCCCACTCGAGAATCCTCGAGTGGACCCCTGGCGTCAATCCGACTTTGCGGTTTTCTTGTCAAGTTCCCGCTTGTTCTGGCGGAAACTCTGCTTCCAGGGAGTACGAGTTTTCTGAGAGGATTTCTTTCCTGAGAAAGAAGGACGACCCGATCCCCACGAGGAGTGACTAGATCGTCCTCGGCCCCGAAAGGACCGCCGACCACTATAAACACCAGGCTTACTGGACACCGAGGCCATGGCCCTTCGCTGTGGTAATGCTGATTCCTTTGCCTTAGCCTTGGAAATCAGCTCTGTGAGGTCGGATCCAAAAAGATGGCCACCCTTGTAAGGTAATGCCAACAACCCTTGTTTGGAAACTGCGTCCCCGGCCCACTGTCTGAGCCATAAAGCTCTTCTGACTGTGACCGCTGAAGCTTGCGCTTTGGCCAGCAGAGATGCCGTATCCAGACCGGCATCAAAGATATAACAGGCTGCCGTTTCTAACCATTCACAAGTTTCCCGTATCTCAGATAACGGAGATTCATTTTGCAACTCCGTCTTCAGACGTGCCAACCAGCTTAGAGAAGCTCTAGCAGCACACATGGATCCTAGCACTGCTCGAAATCCATGACCCGCAGCCTCATAGCTTGCTTTTGCCGCCAATTCTGCCTTTCTATCCAAAGGCTCCTGTAAGCTCGCTTTTCCCTTAATAGGGAGTAGTGAGGATTTATTAAGCTGAGATAAAGACACATCCACTTCAGGAGCAGAGGTCCAATTAGCCTTTAACTCCGTAGAGCAAGGATAAAGTGTATCAAAGAAATGCGTTCCATGAAAACGCTTATCTGGACATAGACGTTCCTCCTCTATTACACTATTAAGCTCATCCAGAGCTGGCAATGTTGTACGCGAAGCACGGGACTCCTGGAACATGCGTGCTGATTTACCAGGACGACTAGTTACCTCCTCCGGTAACTGTAATATATCTCTCATGGCTTCAATTAATGCCTCCGTACGCTTCGCCATAGAGGAACGCCCCTGCGGCTCGTCCGCATCTGAATCGGATATTTCTCCATCCGAATTTAAAGGGGAACTCTGCCCAATATCAGATACATCTGACTCGCTCCGTGTAGAGGCCGGTAACGGCCTGCGTCGCTTCCTCTGAGAGGAATTAGCAGACACATATTGACCTAAAAGGTCAGTTAAGTTATTAATCGATCGAGCGATATCATCCAATTTTCCACCGCTGTCGACCGCAGCGCTAGACGCTGTGGAGGTCTGCGTATCTGATTGCCGCAATGGCACTGGGACGTGATCCGCGGCATCTGAACTCTGTTCAGACATGTCTCATCTGTATGAGCAGGTCAAAGCGGTAATACCAGCAAAAAACTATGCGGTTTTTTTTTTTTTTTTTTTTTTTTTTCAAACGCTGAAGGGTTAACGCTCCACCAAGCAGAGTTACCCCAGCGGTATTCAGTCAGCAAATTTAGCAGGTAAAAATAACCCTCAAAGGGGTTAATATTGCAAACTCACCAAAATATATATATATTTGTGAGTCCCAGCCAATTTTTATGTCTCTGATGAGACTGCAGCTGCAGGATAGCGATCGCTGCGCTGCGGGGTGAGGAATCCACACTCACCCAGCTGGCCGTGGTGTCTATATGAGGAGGGAGCGGTCCGAGGAGCCCAGGAGCCTGAGTAATGGCCGCCACAGTGAGGGGGTCGCAGGAGAAAAGCCAGAGCGCGCGTCTTCCTGCTCAAAAGACCGGGCAGAGTTAGGCCACGCCCCCTGCTAGCTCAAATAATGAGCGCGAACTCTCCCCCGCTCCTGCTCCCTCTCTGTCCTGCAGCTATCTGCCTGCGGACAAAAAATCACCACATCTTCATGTAGTAGCGCTGTCACAGCAGCGCTGAAGCATACTGACTTTACATGTAGTAGCGCTGTCACAGCAGCGCTGAAGCTTACTGACATTTACATGTAGTAGCGCTGTCACAGTAGCGCTGAAGCATACTGACTTTACATGTAGTAGCGCTGTCACAGCAGCGTTGAAGCATACTGACATTACATGTAGTAGCGCTGTCACAGCAGCGTTGAAGCATACTGACATTACATGTAGTAGCGCTGTCACAGTAGCGCTGAAACATACTGACATTACATGTATTAGCGCTGTCACAGCAGCGCTGACGCATACTGACATAGTAACGCTGACATTAGTAATAGCGCTGCTCATTCAGACGCTAAAGCACTCACACATAATTATTATTAAAATTTGTGTGGAGTACTCACCAGCCAAGGCGCCACAGGGACCCTCAGGGGTTTCTGGCGCAGTGCCCATGCTTCCCTCCAGGGCGAAAAACGCAGTGACCGCACGTGTGGTTTGCGTTCCCGCCAGAGAAGCTCTCCTCATCCCCCAGGGCCGGCAAGGATTCTGCAGGGACTTTGAGTAAATACAGATCCGCCAAGGGAGAGGTTGGGGTACAGCAGCGCTGATACCCCTGAGACCTCTAGACCAACTAGTGATCCAAGTCTCCTGTCCGAATATTAAAATAAAATTTTCTGAGGAGCTGCATTAGCAGCGACCATCCTCTGGACCTCAAATCTTAGACTGGAGCTGAGTAGGAGGAGCCCGAGCTGGAGGGGCCAGCCAGTCATCACTCTTTTGATCTGAGGTAACATCCTGATCTGGGGCTCCGCCTACCCATCAGTAATGAATTACTGTGGCTCTCTTCCTTCATCTGCAGCTGAAATAAATTTTAACAGTATAAAAGCATTTTGAAAAAAATAGTAAAAAATAATCAGAAAAAAATAAAAATTTCAGTTTTTTTCAAAAAAAGGTTTCTACTAATCTATTTTTTTTCAATCCACGTTTTCGCATCATTTTTGCAAAACTTCAACAGTCATAAATACCACGGGTACCATGTATTCAAAGCTGTGAGGTAAACTCTGTGTGCAGCTCCAGACTCCAGCTCCTCTCTCCAACAGCCTTGGAATGTCTGACGGAACTACTATACTGACAAGATAAGGGCGGAGACACACAGGCACCTTCTGCAAGGCTAAGATAACACACAACAAAATACATTCTCATTAGCTTGTCAGTTCACAAGGAAAAGAAACTATTTTCTTTTGCAATCTTGAAAACTGAATTGATTTATTTGTAGAGGAACAGCAGGCCTTTAGATACAGCAATAAAAATTGTACTGAAAGACAATGCGTATGGTTTGTACTGAAATCTTTTGTATACATGTATCCATCCATTTATGTCCATCTGTGCACCTAAAGCAACTAGATAACTTGATAAACAATAGTAGATGCAATAAGTAGTCTCAAAATAAACTAAAAATCCTTTGTTTTACTCAAAAAATGGCTGTAGATTAGTATAAAAGGCTAAAGTGTATAAAAAACTGTAGCGCAAAAAGTAAAGCACCGAAAAAAAAAAAAAAGTACCCTTAGTATGAACCCCGTAAATTAGGAAAATAGAAGGAATCACAAGTTTCAAAATAAAAAAATGAATGAATAAAATATCTAATTTCCAAAACGGGTCATTTTTGACCCGAACAGAACAGCAGGGTTAATTGCACTTTTTTTTTGCAGAGAACAAGAGCGTCAATGGGGGACCAATTCTTCCCCTCAATTGCAAATATTTTTATGGTTTAGTATACAGTTGATTTTGAATTTATGTCCCATATAGTCGGGTATGGACGCTACATTGACGACGTTCTCCTCACCTGAAGAGCAGATGTGGCGGCCAAACCAGACTTGATCAAGAATTTCAATTCAAACTGTCTAAATTTATCATTGACATATTCTTGTCATACCAGCAACCTTGATTTTTTTTTTTTTTTTTTAATATTAGATCTTAAGTTTACTGGGTAGTTCTTTATCGGGAAAAGACAGTCCACAGAGAACCACGACCTGGCTTTCGCAGAGGGGTTCTGGCAAGTGTGGACACAAATCTGTACATGCTGTTCTTTCAAGCAAGATCATTTTTCTTTTTCAACCAATGGCAATGACACCGTAGAGCGATATATTATTTTGAATAACTCTTTGCTTGTATATTTAGCCTCATGCAATATTTGCAAACTTCAATATGTAGGAAGGACACCTGGAATTCTCAAAATTCGTACCGGACAACACCATACGGAAATCTGTTGTACAGCGCGCAGTGTGCTTGCTATTTCTGTTCATTTTACTTCGGTTCATAATGTTAAATCCGAAAGGGTTTTCTATGATAGGGATTGAAAGAGTTAATCCCCCAATTAGAGGCGGGGAACATTGTCGGAAACTACTCAGTTGTGAAGCATATCGGATCTCACAATGATCACCAGAGTCCCGTTGGGATTAAACAGAAAACAAGATTTATTTTTACATTACTAATATCTTATTTCTCAAGTCATTAAACAGAAGCAGACATCAGATATTAGCGGGCCTGGCCATAATGGAGCTGTTATACTGACTTATATGATACCGGCAGTGAAGGAATCCGACCTGTGGTTCTTGTTTAATCAGCCTCTAAAGTTTCCGGCTAATGATATCTCTGTGCATCAGGGCGGTGCTGGGGTCTTCTGCTCCTCGGCCCCACCACCTGCCTCCTGTGTATCTATGACAGGTCACTGATTATTCAGTGACCTGCCTCATTTTTGAAAAGATAGATGTGAACGAGTCAAGATTACGCCCTGCGCATTCACCGGCTACAGCGCCATGGTATTGAACACCAGCCGTGAAATCATATTGCACATGCTCCGCTCAATCCAAAAACGGCGGCGCGGCGTACCAAAAAGGAAATATAAAAATCACTATAATACTGCCCCAATGTACAAGAATATAAATACTATAATACTGCTCCTATGTACAAGAATGTGACTACTATAATACTGCCCCTATGTACAAGAATATAACTACTATAATAATGCCCCTATGTACAAGAATATAACTACTATAATACTGCTCCCTATGTACAAGAATATAGCTACTATAATACTGCTCCTATGTACAAGAATATAACTACTATAATACTGTCCCCTATGTACAAGAATATAGCTACTAAAATACTGCTCCTATGTACAAGAATATAGCTACTATAATACTGCTCCTATGTACAAGAATATAACTACTATAATACTGCCCCCTATGAACAAGAATATAACTACTATAATACTGCTCCTATGTACAAGAATATAACTACTACAATACTGCCCCTATGTACAAGATATAACTACTATAATACTGCCCCTATGTACAAGAATATAACTACTATAATACGGCCTCCTATGTACAGGAATATAACTACTATAATACTGCTCCTATGTACAAGAATATAACTACTACAATACTGCCCCTATGTACAAGAATATAACTACTATAATACTGCCCCTATGTACAAGAATATAACTACTATAATACTGCCTCCTATGTACAGGAATATAACTACTATAATACTGCTCCTATGTACAAGAATATAACTACTATAATACTGCTCCTATGTACAAGAATATAACTACTATAATACAGCTTCTATGTACAAGAATATAACTACTATAATACTGACTCCTATGTACAAGAATATAACTACTATAATACTGCCTTCCTATGTACAAGAATATAAATACTATAATACTGCCCCTATGTACAAGAATATAACTACTATAATACTGCCCCCTATGTACAAGAATATAACTACTATAATACTGCCCCATATGTACAAGAATATAACTACTATAATACTGCCTCCTATGTACAAGAATATAACTACTATAATACTGCCTCCTATGTACAAGAATATAATACTATAATACTGCCCCTATGTACAAGAATATAACCACTATAATATTGCTCCCTATGTACAAGAATGTAACTACTATAATACTGCTCCTATGTACAAGAATATAACTACTATAATACTGCCTCCTATGTACAAGAATATAACTACTATAATACTGCCTACTATGTACAAGAATATAACTACTATAATACTGCCTCCTATGTACAAGAATATAACTACTATAATACTGCCTCCTATGTACAAGAATATAACTACTATAATACTGCCTCCTATGTACAAGAATATAAATACTATAATACTGCCTACTATGTACAAGAATATAACTACTATAATACTGCCTCCTATGTACAAGAATATAACTACTATAATACTGCCCCTATGTACAAGAATATAACTACTATAATACTGCCCCCTATGTACAAGAATATAAATACTATAATACTGCCCCCTATGTACAAGAATATAACTACTATAATATTGCTCCCTATGTACAAGAATATAACTACTATAATATTGCTCCCTATGTACAAGAATATAACTACTATAATACTGCCTCCTATGTACAAGAATATAACTACTATAATACTGCCCCCTATGTACAAGAATATAAATACTATAATACTGCCCCTATGTACAAGAATATAACTACTATAATACTGCTCCTATGTACAAGAATATAACTACTATAATACTGCCTCCTATGTACAAGAATATAACTACTATAATACTGCCTACTATGTACAAGAATATAACTACTATAATACTGCCCCTATGTACAAGAATATAACTACTATAATACTGCCCCCTATGTACAAGAATATAACTGCTATAATACTGCCTCCTATGTACAAGAATATAACTACTATAATACTGCCCCCTACGTACAAGAATATAAATACTATAATACTGCCCCTATGTACAAGAATATAACTACTATAATACTGCCCCCTATGTACAAGAATATAAATACTATAATACTGCCCCTATGTACAAGAATATAACTGCTATAATACTGCCCCCTATGTACAAGAATATAACTACTATAATACTGCCCCTATGTACAAGAATGTAACTACTATAATACTGCCCCTATGTACAAGAATATAACTACTATAATACTGTCCCCTGTGTACAATAATATAACTACTATAATACTGCCTGTGTACAGAAATAGAGTCACAGTGCAGGGTGGTTACCTCTCCTCAGGGCCAGCAGTTTTTCTCCAGGATGTCTCTGGCGTCGGTGCCTTCATCCATTAAATCCAGTTTGGTTATGACGCCAATAGTCCGTAAACCTGGAATATGGAGACGTACAGTGATGCTTTTTGTGTAAAGACAATTAGCGATGGACGCGATGTTCAGTTCCTGTTTTTTTTTTCTGCGGTTTGTCATGCAGATAGTGCCGCCATCACTACCTAGGAGCAGTGTAAGTATTACGGTCGCCGCCATCTTACCTTGCGGATCCACCTCCTTTGCCATTTTCAGGGCATCGGAGTTTGCCAGGTCAGTATTGGCCGGGGTGACGGCCAGGATCAGGCAGCTCTCCCGGGTGATGAACTGCAGGATCATGTCCTTGATCTGGTACTCTATGTCTTGGGGTTGGTCGCCGACAGGCACCTTGGTGATACCCGGAAGGTCAATCAAGGTCAAGTTGAGAACTACGGGAGTAACAAATACAGGTTCAGTATTACAGAACTGTGCAATGTAACACCAAGGGAAATCTGCCATACTGGGGAGAAGGAAATGTAAAGACGGTTGTCATATGTTGAAAACCTTTTTCCTTTAAAAGCAGTTAGTACTAAAATAAAATAAAAAAATCAAACTGTACTTTCCTCACACTCCCCAGGTCCATTGCAGAGTCTCTGCTGCTGCCTCTTGGAGGCTTGTTAGCAGCGGTGACGTCACAAGGCGCTCAGAGCTGCTGAGCCCACTGATTGGCTGCTGCGCTGTCAACATGACGTCAGTGCTGCAGACACAAAAAAAAAAAAACATTGCGTGCAGTGGCAGAGACTCAGTGTTGGACCTGGGGAGAGTGAGAAAACTATGTTTTTTTTCTTTTTTTACTAACAGAGCTTAAATAAAAAACTTATGAAAGAACCCCCCCTTTAATTTTATCAACCAGTGGCCTGGGTGGGCAGGAACCGAGACCTTCACCTCTAGGGCGGTGAAATATTGGCGAATCTCTACTCCACACACCGCCTGGTGGAATCGTCAGCGGCGTTTCGACACCAGAATGACGAGGGTATGATATAACCAGCAGGGATGTCACATATCACTGAGTAGGACATGCCCCTTTTAGCCTTAAAGGGGTGGTACCACGTATTAAAAGTTCTCCCCTTAGCACAGGAGAGAGGATACTGGCCGGCGGCCGCTGCTCGTCCTCTGCTCCCATCTGATGGAGTTATCCCCTCATCTTACAGAGCGGATACCTTATACACAGCAGCATATTTTATAGTTACTTTCAATCATCCCTTTAACGCACCAGGCTGTGACGAGTCGCAGTAAGCGACAACCCAACATTGGGACAGAGGCCCAGGGAAACCCATGTATTCAGACAGCGCGGAGCGAGCGACGCCGGGAGGACAGGGCGCGAATGTAAAGGATTCTATCCGCTCCCTGAGGACAAATCCGTTCAGCCACAATGTCCATCAGTCAGAGGAGACTCTGAGGTCAGAGGCGCAAAGAAGGCACATCCACAGACTCCGAGCGAAACAAAGGAGCACAATTGTAACAAATCCAGAAACCCATAGTACATTCCTGGAGGATCCTCAGGACACAAACATCTCTGTATTCTGGGGAAGCTTCATCCTGTTCTGTCAGCCAAGGTCAGTAGTGTCACTACTACTACTACTACACTGCCCCCTATGTACAAAAATATAACTACTATAATACTGCCCCCTATGTACAAGAATATATCTACTAATACTGCCATATGTACAAGAATATAACTACTATAATACTGCCCCCTATGTACAAGAATATAACTACTATAATACTGCCCTATGTACAAGAATATAACTACTATAATACTGCTCCTATGTACAAGAATATAACTACTATAATACTGCCCCTATGTACAAGAATATAACTACTATTACACTGCCCCCTATGTACAAGAATATATCTACTAATACTGCCATATGTACAAGAATATAACTACTATAATACTGCCCCTATGTACAAGAATATAACTACTATAATACTGCCCCCTATGTACAAGAATATAACTACTATAATACTGCCCTATGTACAAGAATATAACTACTATAATACTGCCCCTATGTACAAGAATATAACTACTATAATACTGACCCCTATGTACAAGAACATAACTACTATAATACTGTCTCCTATGTACAAGAATATAACTACTATAATACTGCCCCTATGTACAAGAATATAACTACTATAATACTGCCCCTATGTACAAGAATATTACTACTATAATACTGCCCCCTATGTACAAGAATATAACTACTACACTACTGCACCTATGTACACGAATATAACTGCTATAATACTGCCCCTATGTACAAGAATATACCTACTATAATACTGCTCCTATGTACAAGAATATAACTACTATAATACTGCCGCTATGTACAAGAATATAACTACTATTACACTGCCCCCTATGTACAAAATATAACTACTATTACACTGCCCCTATGTACAAGAATATAACTACTATAATACTGCCCCCTATGTACAAGAATATAACTACTATAATACTGCCCCTATGTACAAGAATATAACTACTATAATACTGCTCCTATATACAAGAATATAACTACTATAATACTGCCCTATGTACAAGAATATAACTACTATAATACTGCCCTATGTACAAGAATATAACTACTATAATACTGCCCTATGTACAAGAATATAACTACTATAATACTGCCCCTATGTACAAGAATATAACTACTATAATACTGCCCTATGTACAAGAATATAACTACTATAATACTGCCCCTATGTACAAAATATAACTACTATAATACTGCCCCTATGTACAAGAATATAACTACTATAATATCTCCCCTATGTACAAGAATATAACTACTATAATACTGCCCCTATGTACAAGAATATAACTACTATAATACTGCCCCTATGTACAAGAATATAACTACTATAATACTGCCCTATGTACAAGAATATAACTACTATAATACTGCCCTATGTACAAGAATATAACTACTATAATACTGCCCCATGTACAAGAATAACTACTATAATACTGCCCTATGTACAAGAATATAACTACTATAATACTGCCCTATGTACAAGAATATTAAATACTAAATACTGCCCTATGTACAAGAATATAACTACTATAATACTGCCCTATGTACAAGAATATAACTACTATAATACTGCTCCTATGTACAAGAATATAACTACTATAATACTGCCCCTATGTACAAGAATATAACTACTATAATACTGCCCCTATGTACAAGAATATAACTACTATAATACTCCCCTATGTACAAGAATATAACTACTATAATACTGCTCCTATGTACAAGAATATAACTACTTAATACTGCCCCTATGTACAAGAATATAACTACTATAATACTGCCCTATGTACAAGAATATAACTACTATAATACTGCTCCTATGTACAAGAATATAACTACTATAATACTGCCCTATGTACAAGAATATAACTACTATAATACTGTCCCTATGTACAAGAATATACTACTATAATACTGCCCTATTAGTATACAATAATATTATACGTATCTAATAATACTGTCCCCTATGTACAAGAATATATCTACTAATACTGCCCTATGTACAAGAATATAACTACTATAATACTGTCCTATGTACAAGAATATATACTACTTATATATACATGTCCTATGTACAAGAATATAACTACTATAATACTGCCCTATGTACAAGAATATAACTACTATAATACTGCCCCTATGTACAAGAATATAACTACTATAATACTGCCCTATGTACAAGAATATAACTACTTAAATACTGCTCCTATGTACAAGAATATAACTACTATAATACTGCTCCTATGTACAAGAATATAACTACTATAATACTGCTCCTATGTACAAGAATATAACTACTATAATACTGCCCCTATGTACAAGAATATAACTACTATAATACTGCTCCTATGTACAAGAATATAACTACTATAATACTGTCCCCTATGTACAAGAATATATCTACTAATACTGCCCTATGTACAAGAATATAACTACTATAATACTGTTCCTATGTACAAGAATATATCTACTAATACTGCCCTATGTACAAGAATATAACTACTATAATACTGCCCCTATGTACAAGAATATAACTACTATAATACTGTCCCTATGTACAAGAATATACTACTAATACTGCCCTATGTACAAGAATATAACTACTATAATACTGCCCCTATGTACAAGAATATAACTACTATAATACTGTCCCCTATGTACAAGAATATAACTACTATAATACTGTCCCCTATGTACAAGAATATATCTATAATACTGCCCTATGTACAAGAATATAACTACTATAATACTGCCCCTATGTACAAGAATATTACTACTATAATACTGCCCCTATGTACAAGAATATAACTACTATAATACTGCCCCTATGTACAAGAATATAACTACTATAATACTGCCCCTATGTACAAGAATATAACTACTATAATACTGCCCCTATGTACAAGAATATAACTACTATAATACTGCCTCCTAGCTGAGAGGTTGTGTGTTTGTAGCTCTCCTGATGTCTGGAGCAAGCCCAGGGAGGGGCCACCTGGGCGGGGAAGCTCCCCAGGCAAGGCCCAGGCTTCCCGGCCTACACTGGGACAAGCCTCCCAGGCTTCTCCTAATGGGAATGTTAATCCCAGAGCCACTGTCAGACCAGTGAATGCAGCGAGCCAAAGCTGCAGCAGTTCTGTGAAGGAGGAAAAAGCCGTCAGTAAAGTTTTGGGAGGAAAACCTTCTCCAAGTCCAGCAAAGAAGCAAGAAGGAAAAGTGTCGGTCAGTGAAGGGTTACAGCACAATGTGAAGTCAGGTAACTCCCCAGTCAGCAAGCAGCTCCTGCCAGGTGCACAGTTGAGATCAGCCCCAGCTGTGCAGATCACCTCTCCTGCTCCCAGGCAGAGACGGACGTCTTTGGAAAGACAAACCATCCAGGAGAACTTACAGCAGCATGGCAGTATGGCGCGGTCAGGACGCACACGGTCGCAGTCAGGTGGCAGCAGTAAAAGTGCTGTGGAGCCTGGAGCCATGAAACCAGCGGTGGTGAAAATTAAGGAGACGTCTGGGTTCAAGCAGCCGGGGGACATCGCTGAATGCAGGATCCCAGGAGGAGACGCCACGTGCACCTGAGCTTCAGCTCGCAGAGGAATCCCAGGACTGGTCAAGAAGTTCGGTGAGTTACAGCAGCAGAAAAACACACTACAGATGCAGATAGACACTTGCTATAAGCTAAAGGCTATTAATCCCGGGAGTCATGATTTTTATGATGAGACTCTGAACACACGGGGTGTATTGCTGGCAAAAGTGGTGAGGGACATGGACTGCGTCCTAGAGAGGATGGGGCCCCTGGCGGAGACTTATAGGAACCAGGAACTGTTTAATTCACAGAAGCAGAACTCTGCAGGTTCCAGGTCAGACATTTCCCAGGTGGACCCCAGAAGCAGGTGCGGCCAGTGCTGCAGCCTGCAAGTTTCTGCTTCCAAAAGGGGCAAATGCCGCACCAGCAGCAGCCTGTAGTACAGACCCCAGCAGACGTACCACAAGTTTCAGAATGCCCAGCACAACAGCCTGCAGCAGATTCCAAGCAGCAGCATGAAGGGCACATTCCAGTAGAGGTACAACAAGTCGCAGAATGCCCAGCACAGCCGCCTGCAGCAGATTCCAAGCAGCAGCATGGACATTTTTCAGCACAGGGACTACAAGTCTCAGAATGCCATGCACCACAGTTGGGCAGTGGACATGTGCCGGTAGTTCCTGATGGTGCCCAGCAGGGCTCTGATGCTGGGGATAACCGCGCTGTATCTGAGGGGTCGGGGGTTTGGGGAGCACAGTATCTTTGGTGGACGCTGCGCAGTCTGATAGTGACATTGATGTTGATGATAACAATGTTCATGATGATGTCTGTGATTTCCCCCCTTTAATTCCGAGCACACAAGGTGTAGCAGCCCCCCCTGCTGCAGACCCTCACCCCGTCAGTCAGCCTAGTGTGACCCCGCAGGTTCCCCCCAGTAATGCCTGGAGTCGTGGTGCTCCGTCCTTCACCTCTGGTGCCAATTATACCGGCCAGGCGTTTAAACGGAGAAACGTCGTGCGTTTCCGGCACACAGGTGCCAAGGAGGATCTGCCAGATAGAAGGTTTGTGGTCAGGGAGCTCTTGTGTCGCCAGATGGGGTTTGCGCCAGTCAGCATCTTGGCGGTGATTAATCTTCCAGACAGGCAGGGCTATGACGTCAGCTTTAAGCTCATGAGTGACCTGGACAGGTTCTGGTCTAATTTCCCCAAGTTTAGAGACTCTGAGGGCTGGAGTAAGTTCAGCTTTATTCCTATCTCTAAGCCAGATACCGTTACGGTAAATCTCATCTTCTGGAATGAGTCTGTTCCCCCGCAGGACATTGTGGTGTGGCTCCGGAGGCATTGTGACCTGGTCTCTGACCTCACCAAAAGCAGAGACAATGATGGTATCTGGACGGGAGGGTGGAGGGTTTTGGTGAAACTGCGCCAGTGCGATAATATCACTGCCCACTTACCCAACTCCTTCTTTATTGGGAGGAGAGGGGTGTGTGTTTCTATCCTGGGCAGCCTCGTAAGTGCTTCAAATGTGGCAAGGCGGGTCACCTGGCGAATACGTGTACTGTGGTGAAGTGCAACCTGTGTGGGGAGGTCGGCCATGTGGCTGCAGACTGCCAGAACATCAGGTGCAACCTCTGTGGGAAGATCGGTCACCCTCACAGGGACTGTCCTGACGCCTGGCACAATATCTGTAAGGACTATCCTGATGAGGATTTGGTGGCAGGGGCAGAGATTCTGGAGGAGGCAGCTTTACTGTCAGGGGAATTACTGTCCAGACCGGAGGTCCACCAGGGGTCTACTCAGGTGACACCAGAGCAGCAGGGTTCAGAGGGTGCACAGGGGAGTATGGAGGTTGTCTCTCAGGGGCAGCAGTCACAGGGAAGCATTACTTCAGTACTACCATCTGTGTCTCAGACTAAAAGGAAGAAAAAGGACAAGACCTCCCGTAAACCTGAGAAGGAGTATGACACTGGCCAAGGAGCCAGGAAGAAGGTCCAGAGTTCTGCAGGTGTAATGGACTTATCTAATAGGTTTGGTGTTCTGTCTGAGTCTGACGGTGATTTTGAGGATGACCTTAGAAGAATTGACGCAGAGTTTGATAGGGACGTAGAGGACTGTCCTCCGCCCAAGCGGAAGCCATTACCTGAGGGCTCTCGGGTAGAGTCTGAAATGGAGACCGGCGGTGACCAGAATAACTCCGACTCAGATCTGTGACGCTGTCAACTAAATAATGTCCGACCCCAGATAGATAAAATCATTAGGAAATGTTAAGTTATGGAAGGATGTGTCACTGGGTTGAAATATGATGGTTTTTTTTTTTTTTTTTTTTCCAACCAGGTGTATGGACTCTTTAAGATAATTTTATATGTATAATCCGGATATGTAATGAATGTACAATCCAAGTGAATTTATTTTTGTATTACTGGAGGAATGTCAGTATATTTGTATTTGTTTGGTTTTTACAATAAAAATTGCCCCTATGTACAAGAATATAACTACTATAATACTGCCCCTATGTACAAGAATATAACTACTATAATACTGCCCACTATGTACAAGAATATAACTACTATAATACTGCCCTCTATGTACAAGAATGTAACTACTATAATACTGCCCCCTATGTACAAGAATATAACTACTATAATACTGCCCCTATGTACAAGAATATAACTACTATAATACTCCCCCTATGTATAAGAATATAACTACTATAATACTGCTCCTATGTACAAGAATATAACTACTATAATACTGCCCCTATGTATAAGAATATAACTACTATAATACTGCCCCCTATGTACAAGAATATAACTACTATAATACTGCCCCCTATGTACAAGAATATAACTACTATAATACTGCCCCTATGTACAAGAATATAACTACTATAATACTGCCCCCTATGTACAAGAATATAACTACTATAATACTGCCCCTATGTACAAGAATGTAACTACTGTAATACTGCCCCCTATGTATAAGAATATAACTACTATAATACTGCCCCTATGTACAAGAATGTAACTACTATAATACTGCCCCCTATGTACAAGAATATAACTACTATAATACTGCCCCTATGTACAAGAATATAACTACTATAATACTGCCCCCTATGTACGAGAAAGTAACTACTATAATACTGCCCCTATGTACAAGAATATAACTACTATAATACTGCCCCTATGTACAAGAATATAACTACTATAATACTGCCCCTATATACAAGAATATAACTACTATAATACTGCCCCCTATGTACAGGACTATAACTACTATGATAGTATGTGTGTATTAGAATGTGCTGCACGGGAAGCTTCCTGTGAAGAGCTGCTCTTTCATTAGTGAGACGGTCTGCGGAGGAGCAGACGCACTGGGCACTCACCATTTGGAGAATACACCCGCAGATTGATAGGCACAGGGGAGATGCCTTTGTTTGTTCCAGTTACTCTGTCCGTTTCTGCTTCGATTTCCTGACGAACCTCATCAAAGTCTGTAAACTTCTTGGATTTGCAGTGTAGGAATTCTGCATATTCTGAAGAAAATGGAAAGTCAGGGTTACTGTACAGCAGCCATTTACGATGTGAAGTGGCTCCTCCTTTCTGCCTATTACCTTGTGGCAGGAGGAGCAGTCTCCATAATGCATAGCTCCTCCTTTTTGTCAACATGTGGCAAGAGGGGCAAGCTCCATGTCATATAGCTCCTCCCTCCTGACTGTTACTCTGTGGTGGCAGGAGCAGACATAACACATAGCTCCTCCCTCTCGCCTGTGTCTGCCTGTGATGTGAGGAGCAGACTCCATGTCACACAGCTCCTCCCTCCCGACGGTCTCCCTGTCACATAGCTCCTCTCTCTTGACTCTATGGTGGGGGCAGCAGACCTCATGTCACATAGCTCCTTCTTTCTGACGGTTTCCCTGTGTTGGGAGAAGCAGACTTCATGCCACATAGCTTCTCCCTCCCTCCTGTCACTTAGCTCCTCCCTCCTGTCGCCCTGTCACTTAGCTCCTCCCTCCTGTCACTTAGCTCCTCCCTCATGTCTCCCGGTCACATAGCTCCTTCTTTGTTTCCCTGTGTTGTGAGCAGACTCCATGCCACATAGCTCCTCCCTGCTGACGGTCTCCCTGTCACATAGCTCCTCCCTCCTGACGGTCTCCCTGTGACATAGCTCCTCCCTCCCTCCTGACTGTCCATCTCCCTGTCACATAGCTCCTCCCTCCAGTCTCCCTGTCACATAGCTCCTCCCTCCTGACTGTCTCCAAACAATTTTTCAATGTCTGCGCTTGCGGTCAGCGGATGAAGCCTATTTCCATGCAGCGGCAGTAGCCTGCAAACAGCTAGTCCTGCTCTCCGCTGAGAAGCGGACACAGTTATTCCCAGTGTGAACAATGCTCTGTGAGCTAAACAGCCTGAATTTCTGACTGATACATTGCAACAAACTAGTGGAGAGAGATTTGTGCAGCAGCTGATGCGTTTCGCTCACAGAGCTTCATCACAAGCTTCCATGGTCAGCGCTGCCCTCAGCGGAGACATGTGGCACTTGCAGTTTCTGAATGTAAAGAGGGTTCTCATTCACTGACTGCAAGCAGCACTGGAGCATGAGAGAAGCCAAACAGTAAATATGGCCTGTTAGATGGCTGCAGCTCCGGATCACAGTCATAGGTCAGGTGATGGCGAGGTGGCATCCAGGACTGCGTGATGACTAGCACCGCGCAGAGCGGTGACACCGTGCAGCTCCGTGTGTTTACCTAGTGGCTGTGTACACAGAGGCGAGCCCCGGAGCAGGCGGCACAGAGCCTCCGTCCACAGACGGCACACACTGCCCGCCGCTGTCTGTGCTCACCACATGCCAGGCACAGTGTAAAAGACATCATATCTGTATCCCTGCCCCCAATTACATCACCAGTCATAAGATCCTCGCTGTCACCGGGCCACTCCTTAGGGTCGGCAAGTTGTGAAAGCGGCAGGATGACGCAAGCGCAGGGACACGGACAGGTGGGAAGAAAACAACATCCCGCGGAGGAAACCGCAATCATGGAAGTTTCCCCAAGTACAGGCAGCACCCGAGGCACAAAGCATAGGAGGAAAGTTACAGAAAAGCAAACAGCGCCACACCTGCCCGCAGGTTACGTGTGGTATTGCAGCCCAGTCCTATTCACTTCAATGAAAACTACGCTTTAATACCGAACCGAGCTGGGGCATGCTGGGAGCTGTAATTTCACAACAGCCAGAGTACAGCAGGTTGCTTCCTCCGGTTAATCTGTTACTAAATTTAAGACTGAGTCACCAAAAGAATTATTAAAAGCCACCGGGAAACTGTCAGACAGGTCAGACCTGTAGGAGATGCCCTTAATTGCCTGCTGGAAGCCAACGAAAGGTGAAGGTTTAGGATTCTCGCCCCAGAACAGGAATAGCCACTATGTGATATCCAGGCTGTTCTGGAACTACAAGTTCCAGCAGGCAGGGCAGATACACATCTGTTGGATGGCAGCCGACCCGGTGAGTGCAACTGTCTGTTAATCCGTGTTTGGAAACAGAAGAGACGACGTAGGAGATGACCAGCTGCCAACCACCTGTGCAACGCCCGCCGCCAGCCACCTGTGCAACGCACGCCGCCAGCCACCTGACGTCGCCGCACACGCAACTCCCGCCGCCAGCCAGCCACCTGTGCAACTCCCGCCGCTGCCAGCGCAAAGCTCGCAGCCACCTATGCAACACCCGCCGCCAGCCACCTGTGCAACTCCCGCCGCCGCCAGCCACCTGTGCAACTCCCGCCGCTGCCAGCCACCTGTGCAACTCCCGCCGCTGCCAGCGCAAAGCTCGCAGCCACCTATGCAACGCATGCCGCCAGCCACCTGTGCAACTCCCGCCGCTGCCAGCCACCTGTGCAACTCCCGCCGCTGCCAGCCACCTGTGCAACTCCCGCCGCTGCCAGCGCAAAGCTCGCAGCCACCTATGCAATGCATGCCGCAGCCACCTGTGCAACTCCCGCCGCTGCCAGCCACCTGTGCAACTCCCGCCGCTGCCAGCCACCTGTGCAACTCCCGCCGCTGCCAGCGCAAAGCTCGCAGCCACCTATGCAACGCATGCCGCCAGCCACCTGTGCAACACCCGCTGCCGCCTGTGCAACGCTCGCCTCACCTATGCAACGCCCGCCGCCAGCCACCTGTGCAACACCCGCTGCCGCCTGCGCAACACTCGCCGCCACCTATGCAACGCCCACCGCCACCTATGCAACGCCCGCCGCCGCCAGCCACCTGTGCAACGCCCGCCGCCACCTATGCAACGCCCGCCGCCAGCCACCTGTGCAACACCCGCTGCCGCCTACGCAACGCTCGCCGCCACCTATGCAACACCCACCGCCACCTATGCAACGCCGGCCGCCGCCAGACACCTGTGCAACGCCCGCTGCCACCTATGCAACGCCCACCGCCACCTATGCAACGCCCGCCGCCACCTATGCAACGCTCGCCGCCACCTATGCAACGCCCACCGCCACCTATGCAACGCCCACTGCCACCTATGCAACGCCCACCGCCACCTATGCAACGCCCACCGCCACCTATGCAACGCCTGCCGCCGCCAGCCACCTGTGCAACGCCTGCCCGCCACTCATACGGGGGAAATCCGGGAAACAAGGACCTGCCTCATGAAAGCCATTCATCATCTTAGAACGCTGTCACTCTGTTATTCCTCCTGGACATGTACGGAAAAATTGACAACTGATTGTTTCCAGTAACGGCAGGCTATCAATGCGTTTAAACATATCCAGGAGTAGAAACACGATTCCTTCTCACATGAGGAATACTAATATTACAGGGGTACTCCCATCCGCAAGATCCTATGCCAATAAATAATAATATTAGCAAATACCTTTAATTACACATGTAGCGTAATTCTTCTGATTAGCTATGCCGCTTACTCCATGTGCAGGGCATTGCAATTGCTACGGTATCCATGGTTACGACCACTAACTGTCACTATATGGAGTGGTCGTAACCATGGATACCTATGCTACTGTAATGCCCTGCACATGGGGTAAGCGACAGAGCAAATCAGAAGAACTATACTAGTTGAAGGTATGTGCTAATAATATTACATACTGGGAGAGGATCTTGGAGATGGGAATACCCCTTTAAGTAAAATGGAGACTCACAGTTGAAAATGTCAAAGTGGACTGAAGGAGTAGTCCGCTACCAAAAGCTCCTGACCTGGCACCTCTGCTGCGGTCAGCTCTCTGGGGCAGTCATGTGATCTTCTTATGTTACAAGATAGCTGCAGCCAATCGGTGCTCACTGATTGGCTGCAGCAGTCAAGTGAAAATGACATGTGACCCTCCCAAGAGAGACCGTGGGGAGACTACAAGAGCGGAGCCGGAACGTGCGGTAAGTGGGCCCTTTTCTTTCATCTCGGCACCAGTGTAGCGGTATTCAAGGTCAACCCCTGTAAGTAAAGCGCAGGAGGCTGAGATACGAGGCGCTGTTTGTCGGAGTACACGGCAGGGCTGCCGTGCCAAACAGAACCTCGCACCTCAGCTTCCTGCGGTCACGTAACAGTGAAGCAGTACAAGGCACCAACCTGTTTTACTGAACATGAGCTGGAGGATGAGGGGGCGACGGGTGACGATGCCGGAGCCACGGGGCAGGAAGTCTCTGCAAGGAAAGAGCAAAAGGGACAGTCAGATCACGAGCGAGCACCCCAGAATCACAACACGTATATGTTTAGGACAGGGTGAGGGGGCCCCGCCATTACCGGACATCGGAGGAAGAGTGTGCCGTCATTGTCAGCCCCCCATTTACGGCCCCTTACCACGGCCATGGGGCAGCGCACACAGTGACAGTCTCGCTCGTCCACCCTTTATGTTATGTTTATGCCATGAACATACAGGATGCTCGCCCTCCGCGTGTCACCACCTAATCCCGGAGAACACACACAGGAGACGGACGGGGGGACCCGCTCCACAAACACGTATGTCATCATGTGAACACGCCCCAGGGCCGCTGCCACTGCAGCGCCAAAGGCTGAAAAAAGCGAGGACCGGCAGAGCGCTCCACGGAGATCCGACCCGGGGTAAAGTCCCACGTCCGAGCTGTAATGGCTGACTGGCGGATTTCAGCTCTGAAGCCGTCCTCGGTACTGGAAACTGCTTATCTTGTAGAATACGAGTCTACAAGACGGCAAGAAATGACCGGGTGCGGGTCCGAGCATCAGAACCACAAAACATCTGCACATTTATGAAACTCCGCTGGCTGTCATTGGAAACAGTCAGCAATCTGGTTGTCACACACGCTCAGCCGAGCCAGGAAATCACATGTGTAGATGCTGGTGTGAGAGGGGATCAAAGGGCACGTTCTGGGCCGGTGACGTCAACGAGATAGTACCGAGAGGCTTTATTGCTTTATTTATAGGTTTTATTGATCCCAATGTGCATTGTGTCATAGAAACGTACACGGTATGTCCAGGGCATGTGGACAGAGGCCGTCCGATGCATATTGATCACTTATTCCAAGGATCAGCGTCCTGAAGCCTGCAGAATTATGAATACAGCTCTGGAGTAGAAAACATTTATTCCACACTCATTCTCTACACAACGAATTAAAGCCAAACAAACATTGATTACCAGCCTATGACAGATGCGTGATTGCTGGGACCCCCGAAGTTCTTCAGAATGGGGTCCCGAGCCCCGCTCTGCATTCTCCATTACCAAAGATTCCTCAGGTGGCGGTTCCTGGTGATTGTAGGGGTCTCAACGATCATACATTCAGGGTTCGACAAACCCGGGCGCCAGGTCGCCAGTGGCGCCTAGAAAATCATGCCTGGCGCCCGGGTTTGTCGGGGCCCTGAGCAGGCGGGGGGGCCCACTCGCCGTTGGGCACCCCGGCGCCCGTTAGCGGAGGAGAGCAGTGTCAGCGCCGCCACTGGCCCCCCCGCTTGCTCAGAGCCCCGGCAGCAGCTGGCACAATACTCACCGCTCCCCGTGCCTCCGCTGCCGCAGCTCCGGGCTCCAGGGGGCGCCTGCGCTTCCTCTACAGCAGCGCCGCTGAATGACGTCATCATTCAGCGGCCGGCTGTGGCAGAGAGCGCGCAGACGCCGGACAGGTGAGATGTGATGTGTATGTGTCTGTGTGTATGTAGTGCGGTGCTTTGTGTGTGTATGTGAGAGAGTGCTTGTGTGCTGCCATGCTGTCTGTGTGATGGTGGTGGGGGGAGGCACTGATGATAATGGGGAGGCACTGATGATGATGGGGAGATTATGATGATGATGGGGAGACGATGATGATGATGGGGAGACGATGATGATGATGGGGAGACGATGATGATGATGATGGGGAGGAGATGATGATGATGATGGGGAGGCGATGATGATGATGATGGGGAGACGATGATGATGAATGGGGAGACGATGATGATGATGATGGGGAGACGATGATGATGATGATGGGGAGGCGATGATGATGATGATGATGGGGAAACGATGATGATGTGATGATGGGGAGGAGATGATGATATGATGGGGAGGCGATGATGGGGAGGTGATGATGATGATGATGGGGAGGAGATGATGATGATGATGGGGAGGCGATGATGATATGATGGGGAGGCGATGATGATATGATGGGGAGGCGATGATATGATGGGGAGGCAATGATGATGATGGGCAGGCATTGATGATGATGATGGGGAGACCATGATGATGATGAGGAGGCGGCAATGATGATGATGAAATGAAAAAAAAATTCTGGCTCCTAAATTTTTTGGCTGGCTCCTAGATTCTGAACAACTTTGTCGACCCCTGATACATTTATCCCAGAGTCTGAATATTTCCCCCCATTACGCAGCGGTCCGACCGCGTGATCCCCCCGCCATTCCCGACAAGCGGTCAGCACCGGAGGAGACGTGACGCTCTCGCCATTTCTTATAAATGTAGATATATTTTAGCTGCTGGGGAGGAAGGAAACAGAAATCAGGAGATTGTGAGGAGCGGGGGGCGAGCAGAGCGGCCTGCGTATGAGGCATGTGCTGCGTCAGGCCCCCGGTAATCAGTGCACTACGTCCATTGTCCGGCCGGGCAGCGGACCAACAGGAAGCCAAGGCAGACACATTGTGGTGAATGAGTACACACCAGCTCAGCACTTTACCCCCAGAACAAAGCGATGGACGGCCGCTCCCTGCAGAGGACGTTGTGACCTCTCTGCAGCCCATGAGACCCCCGTGTGTAACCCCCCCACGCTACAAGAGTAAGGGCAGAGCCGGCAGCCGAAACTACGCGTTCAGCGATAGAAGGGGTCGCACAAGTCTGTGCCACAATCGTGCCGCTTGTCCTGTACCGCCACCACAGCGCCGCACCCCAAGGCCCACTGATAACTGCACTCTGGATTCACAGATGTCCGGATTACCAGATTAGAGGATCAAACCACTCTAAAAAAAAAAAATTAAGATAAAAAGAATTTCCGCACGGCCGATCTGTGTGATAACGAGGATGGAGAGGAAGGAAACGCTCAGGACTCTGATGTAGGACCGCCGTTGCCCAGATCTGCAGGGAAGCTTCCCGCAGGGGGGACACGTCCACACTACTCCGGGCCCGCCTGATGTCACCGCATTGTGTGCCCCTCCGTATCACCGCAGGACAGGAGACAGACGTCAGATAAGGAGAGTCCTTACAGGCAAGGACAATGCGGGCTCATCGACGCCGTCTCTTTAAGAGCAAAGTGTGTACACAGCTACGGTAAATTATTCTCCTCCGAGGCCAAAGTATAAAACCAGCGAAGCAGACGTGGATGCTCCAAAGATTTCACGTGCCAGACCTAAAATCAAGTCTGGAAACAGTCAACAAGCTGCTGCTGACTGATCCCAACGTCACGCTTCCGGCAGAGGACATAATGGATCTGACTCATCATCACATGAGCACATAATGGCAGAATTATGCCTCTAGTGAGCGCAGTATGGGAGTGGGAGCAGACCGGCTCTCGTAGGTGTTCACAGCTCCCCTGCGCACTGATGGCTCTCCCCTCTTATCACATGTGATGCCATACCGCAGCCATCACCTATCCCTCTGCCGGCTATTCTGGGAAGGGTGTGACCGGTATATTCTGCTTATCAGACGCTGCAGGAGAAGCTCAACAAACATCATAAAACATTCCCAGCTGATCAAGAGGGTTGGCCATATTACAGGACGTACACAACGCCCGGGGTCTGCCTACAAAGCTACACGAAGGCTCACACCATAATCACTGCACTCAGGCGTTTCATTCAGTCCCATTTCCCCCCGGTGTATAAACTCCATCCCCATCACCCCCCACCAAAAGAATAACCTCCGACCGTACATCACCAAGCACAATGCTGAGCGTCAGATGCAGTGGTGTAAAGCCGCCACCACTGGA
Organism: Oophaga sylvatica; assembly: GCA_033576555.1. Taxonomy (NCBI): domain Eukaryota; kingdom Metazoa; phylum Chordata; class Amphibia; order Anura; family Dendrobatidae; genus Oophaga; species Oophaga sylvatica. The sequence goes on along the minus strand of JARQOD010000004.1, from coordinate 544,116,626 downwards.
CTCTGGAGGAGACGTGTTCGGTGCAGTGATGGATCACACTTCTCTATCTGCGTCTGATGGAGGGGTCTGGATTTGGTTATTCCAGGACTGTGGAGTTGGTGTCATGGAAATTGAGGAGTTGGGAGTCGGAGGTTTGGCTTACCGACTCCACAGCCCTGGGTTATTCCAGGAGGACGTTACCCCCTGACTGCATTGTGCTGCTGTACAGATTGTGGAGGAGGATAGTATTATGGGCTGTTACCAGGGGTCGGCATTGGGCCATTAGTTCTAGTGAAGGGAAATCTTAATTCTTCAGTACAAGACACTGTGGACAATTGTAGCTTCCAGCTTTGTGGAAGACCCTTCTGTTCCCCATGTCTGTGCCCAGTACACAAGGTCCACACAGACATGGATGTGAAAACATGACCGGCCGCACAGAGCCCGGACCTCAGCCTCATCCAACACCTATAAAGGAGATGTGAGCCCGGCCTCCCCCCAACATCAGGGTCGGACCCTACAAATGCTCCAAAATCTTATAGAAATCCTTCCCAGAAGAGCAGGAGCCGTTATATCTGCAGAGGGGCTGACTCCATATTAATATGTATGAATGTAGAATGGGACGGTGGGAAAGATCCTGTAGTGTAATGTGTAGGGGGGCACATACTTTTCTCCTCTTAGTGTATAAGGAGGATCCACACACTGCTAGCAGGTGGCCAAACTACAGGAATACGACAGATAAAGAACTTCTGCCTGAGGCTCCAACAGGCGACTGTCAAAGAAAAGCAAAACTTCCCCTATAAATCTACTAGGAATTTTACAGATGATGAGTAACATTCCCATAGAAGAGAACCGAGTCACCAAACACAACAAGGGTTAATAAACTATTCAGTTATGTGCATCTCATTCATGAGTGAACCATTTTTTTCCTAGCAATTATGAAACACAAAAAGGTTTATCAGTAAAGTTTCAGAAATTTCAACAACCATACTGCCCCTACATACAAGAATATAACTACTATAATACTGCCCCTACATACAAGAATATAACTACTATAATACTGCACCTATATACAAGAATATAACTACTATAATACTGCCCCTACATACAAGAATATAACTACTATAATACTGCCCCTACATACAAGAATATAACTACTATAATACTGACCCTACATACAAGAATATAACTACTATAATACTGCCCCTATATACAAGAATATAACTACTATAATACTGCCCCTACATACAAGAATATAACTACTATAATACTGCCCCTACATACAAGAATATAACTACTATAATACTGCCCCTACATACAAGAATATAACTACTATAATACTGCACCTATATACAAGAATATAACTACTATAATACTGCCCCTACATTACAAGAATATAACTACTATAATACTGCCCCTACATACAAGAATATAACTACTATAATACTGCCCCTACATACAAGAATATAACTACTATAATACTGCCCTACATACAAGAATATAACTACTATAATACTGCCCCTACATACAAGAATATAACTACTATAATACTGCCCCTACATACAAGAATATAACTACTATAATACTGCCCCTACATACAAGAATATAACTACTATAATACTGCCCCTACATACAAGAATATAACTACTATAATACTGACCCTACATACAAGAATATAACTACTATAATACTGCCCCCTATATACAAGAATATAACTACTATAATACTGCCCCTGCACACAAGAATATAACTACTATAATACAGCCCCTATGTACAAGAATATAACTACTATAATCCTGCCCCTATGAACAAGAATATAACTACTATAATACTGCCCCCTATGTACAATATAACTACTATAATACTGCTCCTATGTACAAGAATATAACTACTATAATACTGCCCCTATGTACAAGCATATAACTACTATAATACTGCTCCTATGTACAAGAATATAACTACTATAATACTGCCCCTTATGTACAATTATAACTACTATATAATACTGCCCCTATGTACAAGAATATAACTACTATAATACTGCCCCTATGTACAAATATAACTACTATAATACTGCCCCTAGGTACAAGAATATAACTACATAATACTGCCCCTATGTACAAGAATATAACTACTATAATACTGCCCCTATGTACAAGAATATAACTACTATAATACTGCCCTATGTACAAGAATATAACTACTATAATACTGCCCCTATGCACAAGAATATAACTACTATAATACTGCTCCTATGTACAAGAATATAACTACTATAATACTGTACAACTACTAATGTCCATGAATATAACTACTATAATACTGCCCTATGTACAAGAATTATAACTACTATAATACTGCTCCTATGTACAAGAATATAACTACTATAATACTGCTCCTATGTACAAGAATATAACTACTATAATACTGCTCCTATGTACAAGAATATAACTACTATAATACTGCCCCTATTACAAGAATATAACTACTATAATACTGCCCTATGTACAAGAATATAACTACTATAATACTGCCCCCTATGTACTAGAATATAACTACTATAATACTGCCCCTATGTACAGAATATAACTACTATAATACTGCCCCCTATGTACAAGAATATAACTACTATAATACTGCCCTATACAGATAAATTTAATACTGCTCTTATACACAGGCTATAACTACTATAATACTGCCTCTATATACAAGGCTAACTACTATTTTCTTGTACATAGGGGCAGTATTATAGCAGTTTTATTCTCTAAGAGTTACGTAATCTCCACTGCTGACTGTTTCCACCCTCACAGAACGTGTTATGGCTCATTCCATGGTAACTTGTGTTACAACATAATATAGTAACTTACGTTACAAACAGGGTTTTTCCTATGATGGTAACTCACTGTAAAGTAAGTTATCAACATTTCTTGTTATAAAAACTGTTGCATTTAACTTGAGAGGTTAAAATACATTTGTTAAAGTTGTTTGGACTACGGTGTTTTAATACAATAACAATAGTGCTTCTCCCGTTTACCAGAACAGATAATTTGGCGTCTCATGATGGACAATTGCCTTTTATTTTGGGGAACGTAAGTTACTAAGTAATAACACTGTATTTTGTATTTAATTTTATTGTTGAAAAATCAAACTGTGTTGAAATCTATTGAGAATAGTTTAGTGTACAATCTACCTTCCCTCATTTTCGTGGCTGCCTTCAGAGAGCAGTCTGCAGCCAGTTTTTGGCTTGTGACTGTAACGTAAGTTACCATGGAATGACCCTTATAGTTTATAAATCATTTCTTGCACAGAAGCACAGGTCTCTCCATCCTGAGCCTCCTGGTTCAGAGAGATAACATGTCAGCGGCAGTGTATACGACCCCCGAACAGGTGAGCCTGTGGCCCTCTCTTACAAGGGCCAAGGTCTGAATCACACACAGGCCGGTAATGGGGGTTTGCTGATGTGGCTGCACTTTGCGCAGAGCGGACAAGTCACTTCCCTGAGGTCTCGGCTGTGACGGGGCGTCATGACAGACACCAAACGGGGTGACATCATTCGGAGGGTGGGCACCTGCCATGAATACTGCCCCCGACAGCATGCTGGGAGTTGTAGTTCCATGGGCTGATTTACAGCCAGACGTACAAGCAGAGGATGTGGCTTTCGGAGTCTGACTCACGGCCCCGCACGGTTTCCAACCCGGGGAGTCAGCAATGGCTGCACTCATGGGACACCGGACAGACGAGCGTCACTGCCATAAGCCCCACCATGGCCGCCGAGCATCATGTGACCAGATGGAGAAGAGGAGGGCATCACGTTCCTGACAGTGTGGGGGTCCCTTTAACAAGCACAGCTCCAATGCAGGCCAATGCATCTCCATGGAAACAAGCCTGCTACCCAGTGCCAGGAAGACGGCAGGATTCACCACAGTTTGTTTGCCGCCTGTTACCATGGAGACGCATAGGTCTGCGGAGGAGCTGTAGATAATAAACTTTTTTTTTTCTTTATGATGTAAAAGTATTAATGGTTATACAGCAAAAAAAAACGACCATATAATAATCCGCAACATTTGATAATCTGGCACCTGTCACATTCAAGTAACGAGGATTATTTTATTAATTTACAATACAAATCAGCCACAACATTGAAACCACCGGCCTAATGCTGCGTACACCCTTCATGCTCCGAACCGTCACGGCTGAGAAACCACCAGAGACCCAGTGACATCCGGCAGCGAGGTGCCACCAGAGACCCAGTGACATCCGGCAGCGAGGTGCCACCAGAGACCCAGTGACATCCGGCAGCGAGGTGCCACCAGAGACCCAGTGACATCCGGCAGCGAGGCGCCACCAGAGTCCCTGTGACATCCGGCAGCGAGGTGCCACCAGAGACCCGCGACATCCGGCAGCGAGGTGCCACCAGAGACCCAGTGACATCCGGCAGCGAGGTGCCACCAGAGACCCAGTGACATCCGGCAGCGAGGTGCCACCAGAGACCCAGTGACATCCGGCAGCGAGGTGCCACCAGAGACCCAGTGACATCCGGCAGCGAGGTGCCACCAGAGACCCAGTGACATCAGGCAGCGAGGTGCCACCAGAGACCCGCGACATCCGGCAGCGACGTGCCACCAGAGACCCAGTGACATCCAGCAGCGAGACGCCACCAGTGTCCCTGCAACATCCGGCAGCACGGTGCCACCAGAGTCCCCGCGACATCCGGCAACCAGGCGCCACCAGAGACCCGCGACATCCGGCAACAAGGCGACACCAGAGACCCGCGACATCCGGCAGCGAGGTGCCACCAGAGACCCGCAACATCCGGCAGCAAGGCGCCACCAGAGACCCGCAACATCTGGCAGTGAGGCGCAACCAGAGACCCCGCGACATCCAGCAACAAGGCGCCACCAGAGACCCGCGACATCTGGCAGCAAGGCACCATCAGAGACCCGCGACATCCGGCCTCAACAGAGACTACGATACATCAAGTTTCCTTTCAAGGTTGACATCAGTAGGACACAGCTTCCACATTTAAATACTCTAATACATGATTATTTTTTACGTTTGTCGTTTTTGGAGTGTTTTGTACCTTGTCTATTAACATTGCGCTATATACTGTGCCACATGAATAGAATAGATGAACTCATTTTTTTGTCTTATTTCTTCTAGAATCGCTAAATTCTCTTCCACCTGTGAGCACTGATGGCACAGTATACTTACATGCTCTACACGTGAGCACCGCCTTTCACAACGTCATTACATACTCTTCCCTATATCTCAGCTGACCGTCAGTACCCCCCATATTTAAGCAGGTTCCTTCCTATAGCCGTAATAAGCTGGAACCTTCTTGCCCACACACCACACTGGATGAGCTACTAGTACGCTAAATATTCTAGCCACAAGATCGAGTTTTACCACCGAGCCCGGACATCGCAGCCGCACATCCATTACTGCATCACCTCTCTCCAGCAACAGGGCGCACGCTGTTGCTCTGCTGCTGCTATGCGGTCCCGGAGACACGATGACGCGGCTACATCACGTGACCCGGTGACATGCAGCCACCACGTCATACCCGCACTTCCGGCATGGACTCCTTCTAAAGCTCGGATTACCTGCCAGGAACACAGCGCAGACCACTGCGACGCAGATCCCCGGGACCTCGCGCTAGCCTTTATGGGTTCCCCCTCTCCACAACATCCCGGTAACAATAACGTCGCCGAAACGATACCGTATGTACCCGCCTGCGGTTACCTTGCTCTTCTTTGGCTCCACTGGGATGACAACAACCATGGTGCACTTAGCCTCCATTTTCACCATGTCACCGCTCAGTTGCTACATGACCTGCAGATGTTTTCTTTCCATCTCCTATCCTGAATATGCTGCAGGGGGTCTCCGAACCACCCTCAGTCCAGTGCACTGCCTGACTTCCATATATTGGCTACACCTCAGTATATCACAGCACCAACCTGTCCCCAACCTCAGCCCCCCACGAAGTTTGAATCTGTTTTGGAGCTCTAATATTCCACAAGAAACCCACAGAAGAATGAGATTTCTGCACTTTTCCTATTCCGGGTGGAACCTGGGGCTGGATCTGCTCTTCTCTCTCCGGTGCAGTCATTCTGATGGTCTTACATCCTTTCTCCAGTTGCACATGGTGGAACCTGCAGATATTTCCATTTATGACCATAGTACCCTATGCCATTGCCTTCTGACTTACAGAGGATTATCAATTGTTTGTCCGTCTACTAAACGATTCCCATCTTTGAATGTTTCTTTGGCATCTACCTTCTACCTGCACTTTTTGTTTAATAACACCTGGCAGACGTTGATTATTTATTTAAAGTACTTTGCTGATACAATGTGTGTATTGACATTTTCCCCCTTCTTTTTTCTGGAGATCCCCTTCACCCCACTTTTTAGTCCCAATGAAGGTCGCTACCAGGACCGAAAACATTTAACTATAACAATGGATGTATAATAAAAGGAACTTTCTTCTCACATCAAATCACTACTTGAGTGCCAAGTCTATTTCATAACTATCCTGCAGCGAGGCGCCACCAGAGTCCCCGCGACATCCAGCAGCGAGGCGCCACCAGAGTCCCCGCGACATCCAGCAGCGAGGCGCCATCAGAGTACCCGCGACATCCAGCAGCGAGGCGCCACCAGAGTCCCCGCGACATCCAGCAGCAAGGCGCCACCAGAGACCCCGCGACATCCAGCAGCAAGGCGCCACCAGAGACCCCGCGACATCCAGCAGCAAGGCGCCACCAGAGACCCCGCGACATCCGGAAGCGAGGCGCCACCAGAGACCCCGCGACATCCGGCAGCGAGGCGCCACCAGAGACCCCGCGACATCTGGCAGCAAGGCGCCACCAGAGACCCCGCGACATCTGGCAGCAAGGCGCCACCAGAGACACCGCGACATCCGGAAGCGAGGCGCCACCAGAGTGGCCCAGCGACATCCGGCAGCGAGGCGCCACCAGAGTGGCCCAACGACATCCGCAGCGAGGCGCCACCAGAGTCCCCGCCACATCACGCAGCGAGGTGCCACCAGAGACCTCGCGACATCCGGCAGAGAGGCGCCACCAGAGACCCCGCGACATCCGGCAGCGATGCGCCACCAGAGACCCCGTGACATCCGGCAGTGAGGCGCCACCAGAGTGGCCCAGCGACATCCGGCAGCGAGGCGCCACCAGAGTGGCCAACGACATCTGCAGCGAGCGCCACCAGAGTGGCCCAACGACATCTGGCAGCGAGGCGCCACCAGAGTGGCCCAACGACATCCGGCAGCGAGGCGCCACCAGAGACCCCGCAACATCCGGCAGCGAGCCCGCAACATCCGGCAGCGAGGCGCCGCCAGAGACCCACAACATCCGGCAGCGAGGGGCAACCAGAGTCCCCGCGACATCCGACAGAGAGGCGCCTCCAGAGGCCCAAGACACCTTGCAGTGAGGCGCCACAAGTCACGTGACATCTGGCAGCAAGAAGCCCGGCAGCTGGTCCTGAGCGATGCCCGCTGCAGCCTCCATGGATCAGTGATGTTTGTCCAGAAAATTCCACAGACGATGGATTGGACCAAGTCGTCCCTCCATTATGCCCTCCCCCCCACACCCAGTTATAAGCTCAGGAAGCCTTCATCCTTCAGGTGTGATTGTAGATGCCGCAGCAGTGGACCGCGTGCTGAGATGCTCTGCGTGAGCTGACAAATTCTATCCTAACTGCGATGCTCTGCAGGTTTCTATCTTATGAGCTGACGGATTCAGACTGGAGGGGCGAGACGCCACACAATTAGGAAGCTAGAGCGCCACTTCTGGCAGGGAGTAACCACAGTGTGCTGCCAGAGCCCCACCAGCCCCACCGAGCCCAGAAAGGGCCCCGACAGGCCCAAGGAGCCCAGAAAGGGCCCCGACAGGCGCACCGAGCCGAGAGGGCCCCAACAGGCGCGCAGAGAGGGCCAAGACAGGCCCACCGAGCGCCCCAACAGGCGCGCAGAGAGGGCCAAGACAGGCCCACCGAGCGCCCCAACAGGCGCGCAGCGAGGGCCAAGACAGGCCCACCGAGCGCCCCAACAGGCGCGCAGCGAGGGCCAAGACAGGCCCACCGAGCGCCCCAACAGGCGCGCAGCGAGGGCCAAGACAGGCCCACCGAGCGCAGAGAGGCCAAGACAGGCCCACCGAGCGCAGAGAGGGCCAAGACAGGCCCACCGAGCGCAGAGAGGGCCAAGACAGGCCCACCGAGCGCAGAGAGGGCCAAGACAGGCCCACCGAGCGCAGAGAGGGCCAAGACAGGCCCACCGAGCGCAGAGAGGGCCAAGACAGGCCCACCGAGCGCAGAGAGGGCCAAGACAGGCCCACCGAGCGCAGAGAGGGCCAAGACAGGCCCACCGAGCGCAGAGAGGGCCAAGACAGGCCCACCGAGCGCAGAGAGGGCCAAGACAGGCCCACCGAGCGCAGAGAGGGCCAAGACAGGCCCACCGAGCGCAGAGAGGGCCAAGACAGGCCCACCGAGCGCAGAGAGGGCCAAGACAGGCCCACCGAGCGCAGAGAGGGCCAAGACAGGCCCACCGAGCGCAGAGAGGGCCAAGACAGGCCCACCGAGCGCAGAGAGGGCCAAGACAGGCCCACCGAGCGCAGAGAGGGCCAAGACAGGCCCACCGAGCGCAGAGAGGGCCAAGACAGGCCCACCGAGCGCAGAGAGGGCCAAGACAGGCCCACCGAGCGCAGAGAGGGCCAAGACAGGCCCACCGAGCGCAGAGAGGGCCAAGACAGGCCCACCGAGCGCAGAGAGGGCCAAGACAGGCCCACCGAGCGCAGAGAGGGCCAAGACAGGCCCACCGAGCGCAGAGAGGGCCAAGACAGGCCCACCGAGCGCAGAGAGGGCCAAGACAGGCCCACCGAGCGCAGAGAGGGCCAAGACAGGCCCACCGAGCGCAGAGAGGGCCAAGACAGGCCCACCGAGCGCAGAGAGAGCCCCAAAAGGCCCACCGAGAGCAGAGCGAGCCCCAACAGACTCGCCGAGCGCAGAGAGCGCCCCAACAGACTCATCGAGCGCAGAGAGCGCCCCAACAGACCCGCCGAGCGCAGAGAGAGCCCCAACAGACCCATCGAGCGCAGAGAGTGCCCCAACAGACCCGCCGAGTGCAGAGAGCGCCCAAACAGAGCCACCGTGTGCTACCAGAGCCCCAACAGTCTTGACATATGCTGTCAACACTCCAACAGATGTGCCGCCACCTCCACCTCCTGGACACTGTCACACGCCGTCAGCGCCCCAGGAGACGTGCTGCCCGACTCACCATGTACCACCCATGCTCCGCTAGACCCCCTTGTACGAGGAAGGTGAACCCTCCCACCAGACACAGCGTCCCGCCACTGCTCCACATACCAGGAATATGCCGTGTGCCGCCATATCCCCACCAGGCCGGCACACGACAGCTGCACCTCTCGCACCAAGAACATGCCAGAAGACCCTCAGTGTGCCGGAGCCCCCCACCGTGCCCCAAGTGCCAGGAGCAGGTGACAAGCCCCGCCGTATGCTGGGAACACCCCACACCCGGGTGGATCAGGCAGGTGTAGGTCGGATACATATAATTATCCGCTGTCGTCTCCACCCGGCCGGTAACACACAACACACTGCATACAGTGAGGCTCTGCCGTCTGTTCTGCACCTGATGCAGGAAAACTACATTTCCCAGCGTTCCCTGATAGTCCAGGCAGTCAGGGCATGCTGGGAGTTGTAGTTTGCCAGCTGCAGGAGCGCAGTGACGTCCATGGAGCCTGTACAGATCTGTATAGACACCGCACGGCGCCCGGAGGAGCCTAACAACAGCGGCCACCTCTGGGGTAACAGCTCCGGGGCCGCCGCTGTCAGGGGACCGAGCGCAGAGTGGTGACGTCACTCATTGAAAAGCCTGCAGGGAAAACTACGTAAAGTGCGCAGAGCGCTTCTGTGAATAGCAAATACCAAGAGGGAATGCGGCAGACGCCGCGCTGACAGGCGGTGCCGGCACAACTCACCGGCCTACGAAGTTCTCCAGCACGGAACTCTTGCCGGCGCTCTGCCCACCAACCACTGCTATCTGCGGCAGGTCGAGGTTACAGGACTGGCCTATGGAACTAAACGCGTCCTGGAGCTTGTTAACGAGGGGAATGAGCTCCTCCATCCCCCGGTTCCCCATGGTGGCTCACGGTCTCCGGCAGCTCTCCGTTCCCGCTCCGCTTCCTCTGCCAGACATCCACACACAACCCAACGGCCGCCACCCGGCAATCCCTATTGGTCAGCAATTATGCCAGTGAAAAATTCCGCCTCTCTGATTGGTCTAGGATTTCTTACGTCATCACCAAGGAAGGGCGGAGAAGCCAGGAGGCGATGCCGTGCAGAAAGGGCAGACTCCCAGCCCCTGATTGCTCAGCAACGCGCTGTCAGTCAACGGCAGGAACTCGTCTCATTGGATAAAGTCAGCTGTCACTCACAGCACGTGATGTGTAGACTTAACCCATTGTTAGACACCCCGAAACTAAACGTAACTAGTATATTTCCAGCAGGAGTACAACTATGCCTTCAGTAGGAGGGAATGCTGAGACTTACAGTTCTGTAGAAGCAATTCACAAACAGTGCACGAGAATATAACTAATATAATACTTCCCCCTATGTACAAGAGTACAACTGCTATAATACTGCTCCCTATGTACAAGAGTATAACTGCTATAATACTGCTCCTATATACAAGAATATAACTACTATAATACTGCTCCTATGTACAAGAATATAACTACTATAATACTGCTCCTATATACAAGAATATAACTACTATAATACTGCTCCCTATGTACAAGAGTATAACTGCTATAATACTGCTCCCTATGTACAAGAATATAACTATTATAATACTGCCCCCTATGTACAAGAGTATAACTGCTATAATACTGCCCCCTATGTACAAGAGTATAACTGCTATAATACTGCTCCTATTACAAGAATATAACTGCTATAATACTGCCCTATGTACAAAGATATAACTGCTATAATACTGCTCCTATTACAAGAATATAACTCTATAATACTGCTCCCTATGTACAAGATATAACTTATAATACTGCCCCTATGTACAAGATATAACTTATAATACTGCCCCCTATGTACAAGAGTATAACTGCTATAATACTGCCCCTATGTACAAGAATATAACTCTATAAACTGCCCCTATACAAGAATATAACACTATAATACTGCCCCTATGTACAAGAATATACTACTATAATACTGCCCCTAAGTACAAGAATATAACTACTATAATACTGCCCCCTATGTACAAGAATATAACTACTATAATACTGCCCTATGTAAGAATATAACTACTATAATACTGCCCCTATGTACAAGAATATAACTACTATAATACTGCCCCTATGTACAAGAATAACTATAATACTGCCCCTAAGTACAAGAATATACTCTATAATACTGCCCCTATGTACAAGAATATAACTACTATAATACTGCCCCTAAGTACAAGAATATGACTACTATAATACTGCCCCCTATGTACAAGAATATAACTACTATAATACTGCCCCCTATGTACAAGAATATAACTACTATAATACTGCCCCTATGTAAAGAATATAACTACTATAATACTGCCCCTATGTACAAGAATATAACTATTATAATACTGCCCCTATGTACAAGAATATAACTATTATAATACTGCCCCCTAATGTACAAGAATATAACTACTATAATACTGCCCCCTATGTACAGAATATAACTACTATAATACTGCCCCCTATGTACAAGAATATAACTACTATAATACTGCCCCTATGTACAAGAATATAACTACTATAATACTGCCCCTATGTACAAGAATATAACTACTATAATACTGCCCCTATTGTACAAGAATATAACTATTATATACTGCCCTATGTACAAAATATAAACTATTAATACTGCCCTCGATATATGCCATTAATAAGATTATTATTTTTAATATTATACTATAATACTGCCCCTATGTACAAGAATATAACTACTATAATACTGCCCCCTATGTACAAGAATATAACTACTATAATACTGCCCCTTATACAAGAATATAACTACTATAATACTGCCCCTATGTACAAGAATATAACTACTATAATACTGCCCCTATATACAAGAATATAACTACTATAATACTGCCCTATGTACAAGAATATATACTTATATACTGCCCCTTGTACAAGAATTAAACTACTATAATACTGCCCTATGTACAAGAATATGAACTACTATAATACTGCCTATGTACAAAATATATCTACTATAATACTGCCCCTATGTACAAGAATATACTACTATAATACTGCCCCTATATACAAGAATATAACTACTATAATACTGCCCCTATGTACAAGAATATAACTACTATAATACTGCCCCTATGTACAAGAATATAACTACTATAATACTGCCCCTATGTACAAGAATATAACTACTATAATACTGCCCCTATGTACAAGAATATAACTACTATAATACTGCCCCTATATACAAGAATATAACTACTATAATACTGCCCCTATGTACAAGAATATAACTACTATAATACTGCCCCTATGACAAGAATATAACTACTATAATACTGCCCCTATTACAAGAATATAACTACTATAATACTGCCCCTATGTACAAGAATATAACTACTATAATACTGCCCCTATGTACAAGAATATAACTACTATAATACTGCCCCTATGTACAAGAATATAACTACCCGGAGCAAAACCCCCAAAAAAATGAAGCCCCCAAACAGTAAAAGGGGGTTTAAAAAGAGGAAAAACTGACACAGAAAAAAATAGTATAGCAAACGCTGGGGCCCAAAAAACTAAAAGAAAAAGGGAAGGAAGGGACAAATGCAATCCCAGAAAACCCTGAAAAGCCCAACTCTACTAATTTCAAAATCACCTGAACACACACCTCTTCCCCCTAAATTAGTTCTCTGGTGTAACAAAATCAAAAAAGCGCCATGAAAAAAACTGGAAAAACAAAAAAAAAACTCAGTGGCGAACTAAACTGGAGGGCAGAAGCCCCCCCCAGGGGGCCCTGAAGGCCCCCCCCAGAAGTGCAGGGGCAAAAAAGCAAAAAAAAAGCCAAAAACAAAAGAAAAAAAACTTTTCTGTTAGGGGAAGCAGACACGACACACAAACTCCAAGGGAAACGAATGAAATTCAGACAAAACAATTGATCACCGGCAACCCTGATGGGGAAAAGATCCAAAAAGACATCAGTAACACCGATTCCCGTCCTCCACTTCACTAGCACCCCTTTAACCACCCAAGGGGGGGCCCCTGCCCAAAATCATCCAAACCCCTTTACAACATACCCCCCCCTTTAGGAGGGGCACCGAACCCCCCTTGACAACCAGGGGTGGTCAGGAGAGCTCATGATAAGCAGGGAAAAGTCCCCCAAATGGATGTCCGAAGAAAACCCCAAGAATGTCCCTCATAACCTCCCCTTTTTAAACCCAAAATTTACTGGATTTTCCGTCTAGAAAAACAGAATCCAATATTTTCTCACCACTTCCCTAATTGCCCTAAACCAAAACGGGGTCAGGGGGCACACGCAGGAACCCCTGGCTCAAAAAACCCCTTTCAAAAAGACTTTTTAAACCCCGTTTTTGATCTTAAATGCCCCCGGGAAGAAGCAACGAAAAAAACGGATTAATAATTCCAGATTTTAAAAGGGCCCAATAAACCCAGGCAAATTTTAGGAGAGCTACTCTCATAAAATATTCTTTAGGACACCAAAGCCAACCCCCACAAAAACCGGGACCATCACCCCATCCGGTTAGAAAACCGCGGGGGGGCCTTCCCTAGAAGGGAAACCTCCCACTCCCGGCCCCAAAATCGTTCTACGCCCCACAACAAGCAACACCGGGGACAACAGAACCTCCGTCTTTGAAAAATCGGGGGGAAACCAAAATTACAGAAAAACGAGCATCAAATGGCAGGCTACCCTATTATTAAGACAAACCGCCAAGGAAAAAAAGACCCAGTCATCCATCAGCAGAAAAAAGCCTTAGATAAGTTCCAAGTCTGGTTGTTCTCTCAGTTTGACCATTGGTCTGGGGATGAAACCCCGAGGAAAAGACAATTGAACCCCCCCTTTAGAACAAAAAGTCCCCAAAAATCTGGAAACAAAGGGACTCCTCTGTCAGACACAATGTTTCAGGAAGCCGTGTAAACGAACCCGCTGAAGGACAAACCGCCCAATTCAAGGAGGAAGGCAACTTAGGAAGGCACAAATTACTTTTTGGGGAAAACCTATCACAAATACCCAGATGGTGGTCATTCTCTGAGAAACGGGAAGAGGGAAAATAAATCCATAAGATATGGGCCAGGTCTTTGGGCACAGGCAAGGCATCAAAAAAACCACTAGAGCGAGAGAAGGGTTTGGGAGGAGAGAAGTCCCCGCAGGACTGCAAAATTCCCGACATCAGAGACAAGGAGGCCAAAAAGGACCACAAACCCAAAGTCTTGGTACCAAAAATTCCGGGATGCCCACCCAATGGGGAAACCAATAACTCAACACACACTCTTTTTTTCCATTGGGGGGAAAAACAATTTTCCAAAGGAAAGCGCTGGGCCTACCCTCCTGACACCCCCCAGAGCAAGTCTCAAATTGGGCAGATGCGGAAAGAACTACACCCCTTCAAATAACAGAAGAAGATAACTAGGGGAGCCGCAAGGAAACTCCTCGAGAGGGCGCCGCCTAACATTTTTAGTGCCAGAAGAAAGGAAACCCCAAAATTTTTAAAAGTGTAAAAACAAGGCCCACCGGGCCCGTCTAGGGGTTTTCGTTTTTAGATTCCAGATAACCAATTCTTTTGGCCCTAAGGACCCCCCCCCTGAGTTTGGCCCCTCCAGCCAATGTCCCCACCCTTTAAAAGCCCATTTGGGCCCAAAAACTCCCGATTACCCCCATAATTTTTGTTTTTGGGAGAAAAAATTTTGAGAGAAAAAGGGACAAGGGTTACTTTTTTGAGGTCTCTGGGTCTTTTTGGGGGAAAACGCACCCGCCCCCCAAATTTTAGAGGGATCACCTCCCCGAAATGGCAAAAAAAACACAGGCTGCCTAAACAGGGGTAGAAGTGAAAACTCTGCTTAAGTTTGAAATGCAGAACTGCTCAGAGGCCCAAATTTACCCCATCAGAACCCCTTTTGGGCAAAACGTTAATGGTTTAACAAAAACCGAGAAATTACCAAAAATTTTTTCGAAAAAAATTGGGAAAACCCAAAAAACCTGAAGGCCTTTAATGAAGTAGGTTGGACCCAAACCGATGGCCTGAACCCTTTACCGGGTCCATTTCAAACAATGGGGGACAAAAAAAACCCAGAAATGAGATCCCTGTACGCCAAAAAGACCTTTGATCCCCTTTCCTAAGAGCATTTTCTTCCCAAAAAAAATAGAATAAGTTCAACAGTTTCACATGAGGGTCCCTCATTAGAAAAAATCAAGATATCATCCAAATAAACAATCAGAAATTTGGCCACAAAATCCCTGAAAAAGTCAACTGAAGGAGGAAAACGGAAGGCATTTGTGACCCAAAGGGCAACACGGTACTCAAAAAAGCCCTTCGGGGGGATTGTGCCGCTTCCAATCCCCCGTGCTTAATGGAATAAGGTTAAACGCCCCCCCGAGGTCAAACTTTTTTAAAACCAAGGCGTTTTTTTACCCGGGGAAACAGTCAGAAATCAAGGGAAACGGATTTTAATTTCACAGTAATATTGTTCAAAGACAAACAATACACCCTTAAAAGAAACCCTCTTTCTTGGGCCACAAAGAAAAAACCGGCACCTAGGGGGAAGAGGAGTCTGAATGGCCCTTTTTCCCCAAGATTTCCCTTTATATAAGACCACATAGCGTCTGTTCAGGGACAGACAAGTTAAAAAGGCACCCTTTTGGGAATTTTAAATACCCGCCTAATTCAATTTGCGCAGTCATAGCTCCCAGGGAGGCAGGATGCAGATTTCTTTCGCTAAACACACAAAAAAACAAACAAAAAGTCAGGAAAATCCTGAGCCTGGGGGAGGCAGAAAAAACAAGAGTGTTGGGATTAAACATTTGGCACCCCCAAATGGTTACAGAACAGATTTTCCCAACCCAAAACAGGATTTTGAACTGTAACCCAAAGGGAAACCCAGCACATAAAGTCATGCAGATTATATAAACCCAAAAAATTTTCGCACTCCTGTGACAGGTTTTAAACCCTCATTAACCTTAGAAAACGGGGTTTATTTTTCAGCCAAAGGGGGAGAAACGATCCCCATAGGGAAAGACTTCTGTAGGGGGAAAGGAAACCCCCAACGTTTGCAAAAACAAACCATCAGGTTTAATATTCTCCAAATCAACGAAAGCCTGGAAAAATGAGGACAGAGGAAAATCAGGTGACAGTTAATAAAAACTTTGTTGAACCCTACCCAAGACAAGAGCGTGCAAAAGTCTTCCTCGCTTAGGGCAACTGAAAAGCATAAAGGGGCTACCACAGTAGAAAAAAAAAACCCCTTTGGGCCTTTCAAAACTCATGACGCTGTCCCCGACACCACTCTATCACACGCAGGGGTTCAAAAGTGGCTCACAAGCAACACCATTCCCCGCAACCCTTTTTCCGCTACGCAAACGTCTGTCAATTTTAATCGCTAATGAATAGAATCATTGAGACCAAGAGGACAGGGAAACCCACCATAACTCCTTACATTAACTACAGACCTTCCGGAAAAAAAGGGCCCCAAAGCTCGTCATCCATTGGTCGGGCTGCCCCCCCCAAAGGAAACCTGACGTAAACTCAGCTCATCAACCCCTGATTTAATGCCAACAAAGGGTTTTTCACTTTATCATGACATTAGGCCATCGTACAATAACCCCAAAGCCTAAAAAAAAGCATCAACACACTCAAAACAGGATCCCCAGTATAGGGAAAAAGCCCAACCCTGGGGATCGCCGGCGGAAAAAGAGATGAAATTTAACCTCTGCCGCGTTTCCTAAAAATTAGTTTTTTAAGGCAAAAAACAATTTACAATTATTTTTGAAATTCTGAAATTTTGCCACCCCCAAAAAAAACAAATCTGCAGGGGAATCCATTTTCCAAACACAACCTAGAAAAGATATCAGCAATCTCTAAAACCTCAGGGGCAACTGATCCCAGGGCCCAGAAAAAACCCGTGAAAAACTCCATTGGAAAAAAATCCCCCCCACCCCAGAGATACAGAGGAAAAAAAAAAAAAATGCAACAAACGAAAAATACTCTGAAAAACTCTGATACCTTTTTTCTTTCACAAATTTTTTCCCCTTCTGTGAGTACCAACAATTTTCAATTTTTGGGGGGTGTACTTTTATTTTCGGAAAGCTGAGGAGTGCGGAAAAAAAGGGGCAATACACCAAGCATTGGAATCTATAGATTGCGTACCCTACAACCCCCACAACTGAGGCAGCCGGGGGGTTTTTCCTACGTTGGTCCTAACGCCTCTCAAAAACCTGAAAAAAACAAAACCCTAAAGACAGAAAAAGGAAAGTATCTGCCCCGGGCGAACCCCAAAGAAATAAAAGCCCCCAAAACATGTAATGGCGGTTAGACAAGGAAAATACTGACACAGAAAGAAAATAGTTGACAAACGCTGGGGCCCAAACATCTAAATAGAAAAGGATGGGAAAGGGGACTTACTGCAATCCCAGAAAACCCTGAAAAGCCCCAACTCTACAATTAAAAAAATCACCGGGAGATCCACACCTCTTCCACCTAAATTAGTTCCTGGTTAAAAAAATCAAAACACAGCCACTGAAAAAAAATGGAAAAAAACAAAAAAAAAAAACTCAGTGGCTGAACTAAACTGAAGGGGAAGCCCCGGAGGGGGCCCCGAAACCCCCAAAGAATGCAGGACAAAATGCAAAAAAAAAGCACAAACACAAAAGAAGAAAAAAACTTATCTGTTTAGCAGGAGAAGCAGACACGACACAGCAGGTCCCAAGGGGAAAAAGGGAAAGAAGGATTTTAGGGCCAGAACAATTATCACCGCAACCTGATGGGGAAAATGACTCCCCTTATTAAGACCCTCAGTAACCTGAAACCCCTCCTACAACTTCATAGCACCGCTTGTAACCACAGAGGGAGCCTCGTCAAATAACTCATCCAAACCCCCTTCACAAACCCGCCCCCTTTGTACAAGAATATAAATACAAAAAAATGCCCCTATGTACAAGAATAAAAACTATAAATGCCCACTATGTACAAGAAAACTACATAAAATGCCCCTATGTACAAGAAATAAAAAACTTTTAAAACTGCCCCTATGTACAAGAATATAACTACTATAAACGCCCCCAAGTACAAAATATAACTACATAATCTGCCCCTATTTACAAGAAAATTTTAAATACTTAATATGCCCCCTATGTACAGAATATAACTAAAAAACTGCCCATTATGACAAGAAAAAAACTCTATAATACGCTCCTATTACAAGAAAATAATACATAATACGCCCCCTTAAACAAAAAAAAACTACTATAAAACTGCCCCTATATACAAAAATAAAACTATAATACTGCCCCTATAAACAAAAAATATAACACTATAAACTCCCACTATTACAAAAATTAACTCTATAAAACTGCCCCCATATACAAAAAAAAAACACTAAAATACTGCCCCCCATTACAAGAATAAACTATATAATACTGCCCCTAGTACAAAATATAATACTATAATCTGCCCTTATGTACAAGAATATAACTCTATAATACTGCCCCCCAAACAAGAATAAACTATTAATACTGCCCCCTAGAAAGAAATAACACAAATACGCTCCCTTGTACAAGAATATAACTACTATAATATGCCCATTAAGACAAAATATAACACTAAAATACGCCCCCAAAAAAAGAAAAAAACACTATAAAACTGCCCCTAAACAAAAAAAACACTAAATACTGCCCAAATGTACAAAATAAACTCTATAATACGCTCCCATGACAAAAAATAAACAAAATAAAACTGCCCTAGTACAAGAATAATACTTAATACTGCCCCTATGTACAAAATAAACACTAAATAGCCCACTATTACAAGAATATAACTACAAATTACGCCCATTAAAAAACAAGAAAAATAACAAAAATAATACTGCCCTATGACAAATTATAAATACATAATACTGCCCCCAAATACAAAAATATAACAAATAAATACTGCCCCCTTTTAAAAAGAATTTAAAAATACTATAATACTGCCCACTTGTACAAGAAAAAACTACATAAAACTGCCCCTTAAAACAAGAATAAACTAAAATACTGCCCCCTATATACAAAATATAACTACAAATACTGCCCCAAAATACAAGAATATAAAAACTATAATACTGCCCCCAATGTCAAAAATATAACTACTATTACTCTCCTAGTACAAGAAATAACACTATAATACTGCCCCAAAAACAAAAAAACTACTAAAACTGCTCCTATGTACAGAATAAAACTACTTAAAAAATTTCTCCAAAAAACGAGAAAAAAACACTATAAAACGCCCCCTATTTACAAGAATAAACTAATAATACCCCCAAGTACAAATAAACACATAAACTGCCCCTAGTACAAAAATAAACTACTAAAATGCCCCCTATGTACAAGAATAACACTATAATACTGCCCCCTATGTACAAGAATAAACTACTAAAATACTCCCCTATTACAAGAAAAAAACTACTTTAATACTGCCCTAGTCAAGAATAAACTACAAATACTGCCCCTAGTCAAGAATATAACTACTATAAAATGCCCCATGTACAAAAATAATCTAAATATGCCCGCTATGTCAAGAATAAAACTACTATTATGTTTCCCATGACAGAATATAACTAATATAATACTGCCTATGACAAGAATAAACTATATAATACTGCCCACAAAAAACAAAAAATATAAAATACTAAATAGCCCCTAAAACAAGAATAAACACATAATACGCCCCTAATTTCAAGAATATACTATAATACGCCCCCCATATACAATAATATAACACTATAAACGCCCCCGTGTAAAAAATAACATATATAGTAAGGGGGGGCGGGCCCGCATCACAGAAAGAAGCATCACAAAACAAGCATCGAAAAAAGGCATTACCTGGCGAGGAATTAATTTCATCCCTCTTCACACAGGAAAAACGCATTCAGTGGAAGCAAACAGCTGAATGAACCCCACCTCTGCTTTTTTTAAAATGCGCACAAATTTTTAATTTAAATTGAACTGCTTTCAGGGGAAGAAAACGCTGAATAAAATTCCCCCCCCCTTGCTATCTGTGTTGAATGCGCACAAATATTAAGGTATGAACTGCTTTCATGAACAAACAGCTGATTAGAATCCCCCCTCGCTATTGTGTTGAATTGCATATATATAATGGTATAAATTGCATTCATTGAAGCAAACAGTGAATAGAACCCCCCCTTCATCTGTGTTGAATGCTCCCAAAAAAATTTTTTGGTAGGGAACTGCATTCGGGGAAGCAAACAGCTATAAAACCCCACCTCTGCACTTGTTTAAATGCGCACTAATATTAATGGTAGAACGCTTCGTGGAAGCAAACAGCGAATGAACCCCCACCTTGCTTTTTTGGGTTGAATGCTGCACATTTTTAATGGTGTGCACCCATAAACCCTCTACTTGCTCCCAAAAATGCTTTACCATCTGCAACATAGTTTAATGGCCTTTTAAAAAGGTTTTGGAATAATTCATTTTTGCATTGTTTTTAAAAAATATTACTGCTTTATACCCGGTGCGGGGGGCCTTCTAGACATCAGGTGAAGGTGCAAAGCTATAGATTTTTGCCAGGTAGCCTTTGATGATTAACCCCCCCCGGTGTCTGGCCCCGCTGGCAAATTACCCCAAAACAGCCCCCACAATCCCACTTTCCTGACCCGTAGTGTGGACATATATTTAGGGTATCTAAGGGGCGCACGCATGGGGGGGCGCAGCATCAAAAAAAAGCAAAGATCACGAAAACAAGCATCGAGAAAAGGCAGTTACCCCGGGCATTTAAATCAGGGCGGAATAAGGAACCCACACTTTGCTTTCTTTTAAAAATTTATGTTCCCCTACCTCCGGTTCCCTTGACCCCAAAATTCCTGCCCCTCCCCCCCCACACGACTCTATACAAGCCCCTCCATATTCCTCCCCCATGTCATTTCCATGCACCCTCCCTTCCAAAGAAAATCAGCCCTCTTGCCCAAAACATTCTCAGAAAAAACCTTTTTAAAACCCAAACAATACCCCTCTTTATTTTTCCTACCCACTGATTTCAGGGGGACATCTCCCCAACCCTGCCACCCCCAACCTCAATCCTACCCACCTCATTTAAAACCATAATAATTTGTTAAATTTTATTTGTGTGTAGCCCGTTTGGGCCCAAGCAACCCGGAGAGTGTGTGGAGAGATGCATTTAATGCCAATCCCACACTCAACTACACTAACACACCCTTAGGGTAGTTAGTCACTTGTGAGGGAGTGGTCAGGGTGTATATTTGTTGAGGATAGATAGCAGTTTCCTGTTTTCGGAAAACAGCTGGGAGTCTAGCGGGACTTGGGGGGAGGAAGCACCACCCGGTTCTGCAGCAGTTCAAAAATGGAGGCCAGTAAGGCAATAAGATCACCCAGCCTGGTCAAGCTGTACCTCACTGAAAAATTGACAAAAAAAAGAAGAGTTTAGTAAGATAACCATCACCTGTCCCAAGGACTTAAAAGGGTTCAGAACGTGTCCTGCCTGTTGGATAACGAGAGTCTTTTTAACTAACCAAAAGGGAAAAGAAGAAGGGGTGATTTATATTTTTTGCAAGTGTGAGTTTTTTAGTACAACCCGGACAAGGCGAAGGCACTTGGAAAGGAATATTTGAAAAGTGTTTTTTTGGATGAAGAAGCCCTCACATTGAAACCGGGTCAGGGGGACCGAAGGACACTAAAGCTCCCCTTAGGGGAAGAAAACCAGGACTTACCGAACCCGGTCCGGGCAAGCACCCCCGAAAGTCAGTACGAAACTGGGTCGGGGGAAGTGAGGACCTTGATTCAGCGGGACAAGATAGGAATTAGCTCTCTCACAGGAAGGCTCCTACCACAAAACTGATGGGCATCATTGGGAATAGCGGAGTATGAGGGAACACCTTCATCTGGTTGTACCATCGTTGTTAAAATAAAGGAGGCCCCAACTTGTCCGCTGCTTCCGAAATACATTCCCTTGGATCAGCCTCCCTGGGCCTGCCCCGAACATCTTAAAAGAAAAAGGGAGGAAAGACCTGACGGTGTTTTAGACTGAGTTATTTATTGCATGCCGCACAACCCTGCCTTAAACCCTCGACCGAGGGAAGAGTCCCACCTTAGGGGGCCCACATTCTGCTCTACCCCCCTCAAGATCTACGCGCGCGGACAAATACCAGAGACTACAGGTGGCGCCGAACTTTATATATAAAACCCCCGTAAATATCCCCCCCCAACATACGCCCGACCCCAGGGCCACAGACCGAGCCACCGCTACCTGGACAACCCCATAGACTTTTTTTCGGGCTCGCTCTGATACCCCCTTGCCCTGGTAACCCCCAATTGTGGTGCGTGGTCGGACAAATTGGCGTCACGAACAGGATCGAAAAATGCAAAAAAATTTCGACCCTGTGGCCAGGAGTTTTTTTTTTGGGAAAAGGGCTGTATGCACTTTTGGGGCCCCAAAAACGCCATCTTTTTTCGCCAATCGCCCCTCAGCGTGGGGGAAGAAGGGGGCGTACCTTCGTGGGCGTGTACCCCCCGTGGCCGAAAAAAATGCCTGCCCCCCCCTTAAAATGTATTACAAAGCGCCTCCCCACAGCAAAGGAGGTCCCCCTCCTCTTCACCTTTTCCGCAAAGAGGAGGGACCAAACCCCCCCCACGGAAAGAACCGGGGCTCTGGAGGAAGAAGGAAATTTTGAACATCAGGGAAACAGGAGGTGCAGCCGAGCGGGAAACGGAGGAAGGGGAGGCCCCGTTTTCCCCCCCAAGCTGCCACCGCACAGGAGTCATCCCGGGGCCTGCACCCGCACAACTTGCTAGAAAAATTTAGGGAAAAAAATGCACGCCTGAAGAAGATGGGCCCGCACCAACCGGGTTTGAAGAGTCGAGAGACGCCGGCGACCCGGGCAGCGGGGCGGGCGCGGGGGACTCTCCCCCCAACGACCCCCCCCGATTTGATTTCCCAAATTAAGCTGCCAAGGCGAAGGACAAAAACCCGGGGGTGCCCCCGAAAGTACCAACCTGATCCCCCCGGGAAAGGGGGAGGCAAGGAGGTTGAGGAGGTACCCGCCATTCCGGACGCCCCCCGGCCCGAGGCCCCCAGAGATGATCGGGCCCCGGCAGGGACCCCCGGGGGGGTCCCTTCCCTCGTTTTCCAAAACCGACTGGGGCGAGATGGCGCCCTGGATACGCGCCCATACCCCCCATGGGAAGGAGGGGAGCTCGGAGAGAAACAAAACGCCAGCAGGCGAAGAGCGGGGAAACTCACGGAACCGCAGCGACAACATGCAACTGATCGCGGGCAGGGGATGTCCGGAGAAGAAAGGGTCCCCTGAGGAACCACGGCGGCGGGGGTGTGTGACGAGTTCCACCCCGGAAGGGCGGGGGCTTCTTTTCCTGAACCGGGCCTCTACCCGGGGTCTTTTGTTAGTCGCAGGGACGTAGAACCCCCCTACCGCAACCCCCCCGGGGGGGATTTGAAAGGGGAACTTTCACGATACAGGGCACTGGGGATAAAGGGAAAGGTATCCCCTTTAAACTTCCCCACGTCCGTGACCCCGCCCCGAGCGGTAACGTCACCACTCCCGCAGCGCCCGCCCAGCTCAAGCAAAACCGGCCCGGCCCCTCATCGCCCCCTGCGGGTTAACGCAAATAAAGCAACTCTACACGCAACATGCGACCCATTTCCAACGCAATCCATACACGATCCATATCTTTAACTTGACTCGATTGAAACGAAAATGGGTGTCTCGAAAGGAAAATGTACCCTTTGCCCCCTAGAGGTTCGCACGGAACGTGGCACCCAACCCTAAAGCAGCACAGACTTGTTAGTTATGGGTCAGGGCCCATGCATTGTTCCAGCCCCCGGGGGGGAAAAGGTATTTGAAAAAAAATAAAAGTAAGAAGAATCGGTGAGATCCATAAGGGGTCTACCCTAAGTAAAGTTTTTAAAAAAAAAGTTTTAAAAAAGTTTGCAAATTTTTGCACAAGTTGAATGAGTAAAAGTTAAAACAAAAAATAGCTAAAAAATGCCCGGCTGGGAAAAGAGAGAAATTTGCCTTTAGTATTATTATAATGTGAATTTACGGTCTTTGTTTTTACAATGGACTTTGAGGTTTGAGGACTGTCCCAAACCCGAACTTTTTTGTATATAGTTGCGCTTCGGTGCTTTTTTTGGTTTTACATAAAACCATCAAACAACCCTGAATACAAAACCCGTGTGGTGGGCACTGATGAGGTCTCATTGGATGTCCTACCCCACCCGGGACCCACGTTGAAGGTTTGGTGGGGGGTCCTTCCAAGAATACGTTATTTTATTGAATTTTTGTTCCCAAAAATTTTTGTTTTTTTCTATTTTCAAGGGTTTTTTTTTTGCAATTTTCAAGACCCCTTTAAAACCTCCCGGGGGGACGATTTAATTTTTTAATGTTATGTTTTCTTTGCTAAACAAAATGTCTTTGATTTACAGCCCGGGAGTGCGTTTTTTACCATCGGGGAATGTGTCCCCCTGGGTTAGGCACACGCATACCCGGGAAAAGGTGTGGGAGGATGCAGTTTAAAGCCAATCCATTCACTAACAACACAAACCCCCTTTGGGGTAGTGTAGCACTTGGAGGGAGGGGTCAGGGTGAAAATTTTGTTGAGGATTAGAGATCAGTTTCCTGTCTTCCCGGACAAGCAGACTGTGGAGTTAGCGGGACTTGGGGGGAAAAGCGTCCACCCTGGTTTTTTCACATTCAGAAAGTGGGGGGCCAGAAAGGCGAGTATAGATCACCTACCTGTCAGAGTGTACCTACTTAAGACTTGACAAAGAAAGAAGAGCTTATACAGATAACTTCAGTCACCCCCCCAAGGACAGTGAAAGGTTTCAAGACGTCCCGTTTGGAAAATGAAGTCTTTTTAATAACCTAAAGGAAAGAAAAGGAGTGATTATAGACTTTTTTGCAAGTGGATGTTTAGCTACAAGCGGGACAAGGCGAAAGGCACGTAAAAAGGAATATTTAAAAGTCTTTTTTGGGTTGAAGAAGTCCCGCACATTGTAACCGGTCCTGGGGACCGAAAATCCTAAAGCCCACGCTTTGTGTAAAAAAACCAGAGATTACCGGGCCCAGGGCCGGCAAACGCCCCGAATTCAGTACGTAACGGGGGCGGGGGAATGAGGGGCCTTTTTTTCTCTGCGGACAAAAGGAAATCGCTCTTCACAAAAGGCCCTACCACAAAAGACTGGGCAACAGCTATGGGAAAACTGGAGTTATAAGGGAACTACGCTCATGCTGGTTGTTACTCATCGTTGTAAATAAAAGGGGGGCCCCAACTTGTCCAGCTCTTCTCGAAATACTTTTCCTTGGGGGGGGAGCCCCCCGGACCTGCCGAAAATTTACAAGTAAAAATATGGAAAACGTGACGGGGTGAACTGAGTTATTTTCTTGCATGCCTGCACAACCCCGCCCCTTAACCATGACCAGGGAAGAGTCCTACCTTGGGGGGGCCCGACATCTAGCTGCTTCACCACCCCCCAGAGCCCCAGCGTGGTACAAATTACCAGAGACTACAGGTGGGGTCCGAAATGATAATTTTTTCCCCCGTAAATATTCCCCCCAAAAACCCAACCGCCCGGGGACAGACCGAGCCACGCTACCTGTGACAACCCCCTAACTTCACGGGCTCCCGAGTCCCCATTGCCCTGAACCCACAATTGTGGTGCGGGTCGAGAAATTGCACCCCTCATCCCTTCTTTCAACTGTGCCCTCTGGAATCCAAAGGTCGCATGCAATAAACTTCTTTCCTCACAACACTTTTGAAAACTCTCTTCCTTTGGCCCTCACTAAAACCTGATTCAGGTTTCTGACACGGTTTCCCCTGCTCCCTTTTTCCCTATGGTGGCTTAAATTCTCCCTTTCCCCGAGCCCCCAACAGAAATGGGGGGATTTGGGCAACTCCTGCCCCACAATGCACTTTCCAGGTATCCCCCCCCAATTCCATCACTCTCAACCCCCTTTTTTTTGAGGTCCACCCATCAGGCCTTCCATCCCCTCCCCTGAAAGCGGCATATATCGGCCCCCGGCCACCACCCAGTTCCTTTACCCCTTCTCAGGGCTGCCGCACTTCAGTCCTCAGAACACCAAACCCCTTTTCCTTGGGGACCAACACCCCTTAACGTCAAAATTTCCCCATCTGATCCACTTCTATCACTAACCACTTCTCTGGGCCCTCCAGCTTTTCAACCCTGAGACACACAAGGGTGGCAACACCCTTACCTGGTCTTTGTCCCCTCGTTCAATTTCCCCCCCAAAAAAACTCCCGCTTCCACTCCGACCACAACTTTTCTCCTTCACGCTCACAAATCCTCCCCCCAAACCCCCCGCGAACTTTTCCCCTTCCGCACATTCAGAAAATTTAAGCCTTAACCCTCAACACTTTCAGATCCCTACCCCTTCGCTGTCCCCCTCTCCTCTTTTTTTTTCCTAATTGCTGTTCAGCACACAAGACACTCTTAGAACACCCCTTTACCAAAAGCACCCCTCACCCCCAGAACTTCCAAAAACACAGTAAAACAGCCCGGCTCAATCGCAAACTCACCTTCT